>CM021108.1:604162515-604762515 GCA_007115665.2 Sequoiadendron giganteum | reverse complement strand
TTTATCTGATTTATTAAGAGAATATTGTTGTGGGGTTTTTCTCCCTCGAGTAGGAGGGTTTTCCTAGGGAAAAGTGTTGTGTTTATTGTTCATGTGTTGCATTTTCTGATTGTAGACACATAAATTGATCTAGGCCTACGAACTCAATTTTCTCAGTAATTCCTCTAAAACATAATTAAAACATTTGATTATGTCCTTATGTCCAAATTTAACTATTAATTAAATAATGATTAATTATTTAATTAATTCACCTCTCTTATTCTTCGTGAATATTTAACATTTATTTAAATACACCACTAATGTCTAATGTCCTCTTTAATTAAATAAATTATTCAGTTTATTTAATTAATCCATTAGTCCCTTTTGATTATTTAAATAAATACATTTTATTTAAATGTCTCTAATACTGAGGTCTTCTCATAATTAAATAAATCCCCCACAATTTATTTAATTATTAACCCACTTCTTTCACCATTAAATAATTAAAATTAATTATTTAAATGTCTCACTTAATTCTCTTCCAAATTTAAATAAAAATCATTTATTGAAATTTCCCTCTTTCCAAGTAAATAATTTTAAATTATTATTTACTATCACATGACCCCACCATTTTGAATTAAATTAATTTTAGATTCAAAATAGTAATTTCTTCCACAAATTAAGTAATTTCTAAAATGATTTGATTTTCTAACTCCCTCTTTTTCTATGCAAAATCTTATCTCCCTGTCACACACATTCTTATTCCTTGATTTAATTTCTTAAATTAAATCTTGTCCACTCATTTTGAATTCACCCTAATGTTGCCCTAACCCTAATTGTGAGTTGTCATTTTGAATCTTGACCATTGATTCTAGGATACTTCTCAATCTTCAATCTTGTCCATTCATTCAAAATTGCATTTTCTATAAAATGACAATTTTGTTCTTATTTTGGGAATCTTGCATATCTTGGGATCTCACATCTTGTAACTCTTGCATCTTTCATTTTCTTGTCATTTGCTAAATTTGTGATGTTGCAGATTTTGATGTTGCATGTAGAATTTAGTTTTGTGTGCATAACCATTTAAAATCCTTCAACATTTGCTTAATCTTGTCATAGTCATAGTAGCTCACATACAATCTGAGGGAAAAAATCACATTACAACAAATAAAGAAGGTACAATGAAGGTGAATCATGGAGATTTGAAGACTTGGTGAGATCTTTCCTTGTTTTCATTTTATAATTCCTTTGTACTTCATTTCCTACTTAGGTTTGATTTTGTTTATGCATTAATCCATGCTAACCTAAAAATTACCTCAGTTACATTGGTAAACCCGACAATCATTTTTTGTAGTTTTCGTACGAATATTTTTTGGCTTTTTTGTAGGTATAGGTACGAAACACCACAATCACAACCTTTCGAGACAAAATCGACCTGTTGCATCACATTTTCTATCGAAATCGATGCATTTTCTCTACTGCACCGCATTTGGTAGTTCAAACGATGCATTTGATCCGCTTCACCGCATTCGCTAGTTCAAATGACGCATTTTATTTATTGCACTGCATTCACTAGCCCTAATGACGTATCTATTTTTTCTGAGCCGCATTCTCTCTGTTGTGACACAAACAATTGGTAAAAATTTTCTTTTGTATTTTTCAGAATTTCCATATTTTTCTACTTTTTCTATTTAGTAGATTAGAAATTTTATGGTTACTAATTTTCTGTTTGTAGCTTGTGGTAGGGAGTCTAACATTTTTTTGCATTTTTTTTATTGACATTTCACAATCTTAATAAAAAAAAACTCCTACAAATTTTCATTCACAATTTCATGAGTTAAAATGGACATGCATGCATATTCATCAAATTAATAAAGAACACAATCATGCATTATAACTCATTGGATTAAAATAAACTTGCACCTTTTCATAGAATTGGGTTAAAATTAACAACTGCTTGCCTCACACTACAAACGGTTAAAATGAACAAGTGTTTGATGTTTTTTGCGGTTTAGTGACAATATCCTAAGTGTGTATTCAATTCTCTTATGCTTTGTGTGATCTAAAGAAATAAAAAAACTAAAGAGTTTGTTACTTTATCACCCTTCATATTTCATTTTGGGCTTAAAAAGAACAAATCTTGCTAGTGTGAGATAAGTACATTGCGTGTGTTCTCTCTTTGTTTATGCAAACAAATATTGATCGAACTACGAATGTACTTATGTTCTATTGTTTATCCTTAGAGGGCCTTCTTGGTGGGAAAATTTAATCACCCTAGGGAACGACCCAATCAGTAACACTCTAAAGACAAGTGACTTCCAACTAGTATATAAGTGTGGGTACTTGAGGAAAGTTCAATCACAGGGATTGTTCTGAAAAGAAGAGTAGCAATGGTCTCTTGCCACATGGATGGTCCCCCAAAAACAAAATGCCTGCATTAAAACCCTTGTTATAGTGTGACTAAAAACCCTCATCTATTATTTGGTGGAGTAACGATTGTTGCCAAGGCATCCACATCCTCGTAGTTCTTAGTAGAGATGATCAATCTATCATGGGAGTTTCATGGGGGTTGGAAGCTTGTTTGACCCGAGAAGTGAGTGCACTGTAAGGGGGAGCCTATTTGGCCAAGCTTTTTAATTCATCTATTAAGAATAAGTGTGGTTGGAGTAAATCTGAGTGAAATCCAAAAGAATATAGTCTTTCAAACCATAGGGTTGTACATGTTTTGTATGTGTTTATTTTCACAAATTTTTCTGAAACAATATATTTTCCAAGTGTTTTTAGAAAAAATGAACAATTAAACATCATTTTCAGATTTGGAATAACATTTAAAAAAAACTGAAACAAACTTCACAATCTGCCATAATTTTTCCAAAAACTAGACTCTGTGATGCATCTGCACTATCCCATACCACATTTGCTTCTTCCAGAACCACAATCACTTTGTTAAATCACATTTGTCATTTTAAATACCGCATCTACCTATCTCACAATGCAATTGATTTACCAAACACCATAATTTCTCTATTGCACTACATCTGCCTTCTCAAACTTTGTATTTGCTAGTTCTGTGACACATTCACTTCTCTGCAATGCATTTGCAATGAAACAATTTCCTATGACCTGAAAATTCATTCACTGTCATAAATATGAGGCTTAGATTTTCCAAACAAATTCCAAACATCTTTTTCTATAGTTTTTGTCCACAACCAGACCAAAAAATTGCTCAACTTCCTTCATCCTTGCATTTTAGGTTGCATTTTTAGTTTTCCATAGGCTTTACCATCATTATAGGTACCCATTTTGTAGATTTTAGGAGAAGAATCCTTACCATTCTTTGTCAAACATTTTCCTTCAAGAGTAGGTTATCATTGGACTTGATAAAACCATTTCCTTTAGTCATTTCCCACTCATTAGTCTAGTGTGGAAGCCTCACTTTGTCCTCTTTGTCATTTAGTCCTTTTAACAAGTCCATTGACATTCCAAAATTGAGACATTACCTAAAATTTGTATGGTTGAGTGCACCTTTCCTTTAGTTTACCAACATTGAGTACATCCTAGATTTCTTTGCATTTGTATACATTTAGTCTCCTCATTTCAGTCTACTTTAAATTTACCATTCATCATTAAATAACATTCCTTATTCCAAAAACCAAAAAACATAGTGTCGTAACACTTGCATATTTAGGATATCCATCCCCATAGTTGAGAAAAACTCTTATGGTTGAAACAATACTACAAAGAAAAAGAGGACTCATGGATTCCTTTGGTCAAGACACCAATATTTACGATTTCTCCAATGACATGAATGCAAATACTTTCCATAATGACATGAATGCAAATACCAATATGGTGAATTCTGTCATAAATCCATTCAGTGAGATGACCATTCCATCCTCTTCACGTAATCCTTTTGAACAATTCCTCTAGAGAGACCAAAATGGACACGTATTTTAGGAAGATATACAAGTTGTACAAAATCCTGAGGTGGCCTTCTTTGTGGAAGAATTAGTCTTAAATAATTTAGCTAGATATCTAGCTATGCTCCTTGACCAAGGGGCTAGATTACCAAAATGATTTTACATTAACACCATAAAATTAGTCTCTCCTAAACATACCACCCAAATAAGTCAATCACAATCAACACCCTCACACGAAACCTCCACAAGAGCTACAACACAAAATGATTCACATACTATCAATGTTATTGGTGCTACCGCTACTCACACAAAAATTGACACATCCAATGTGTTTAGTCCAATGTCTATTTGGGGAACATCAACCCTAAGAAACACCACATCACATTTAATCCCTCAAAAAATGTCCATAATTTCCTCACAAACTTTTGGATCAACATTTTGGACTTCATCTCATACAATGGGAGTCAACACATCAAACCTCTTTGGAGATTTATCTAGCTCTATGGGGACATCAAGAAACATTTTATTGGGTTCCTCTAATACAATGGCAATAGAGTCATCAAACCCCTTTGGGAAGAATAAACTAAGAGTTTTCATTCAAGGAACTCAATCGAATGTCTCAAATTCATCACAGGTCAACACCAACATTCCACAAGGCCATACTTATATATTTGGGAAAGGCAATCAAGGCACCGAATATATGACTCCATTTTGTCATCAACATGCTCAAGGACAAAAAGGTTTGTAAATTCAATCCAATATGGTTGGAATCCACATCCCCACTTATGCATTCCAATTCCATACACATCACCAAATCCCTAATCAAAAAATTGATTTCCAACAACCGCCAAATCAAAACACCCAATTTTCTCACCAACAACACATTCCAAATTAACACATCTCATCACAACAAGTGGGTAATCAATCCATACCTATCACCAACATGTGTGATGCTACAAATAGCCCAATTATGGAGGCACTCACACTCAAACTTGTTGCTCTGCAAACACATGTGGAAACATTGTAGATGTCTAATAAAAATCCTTACATGCCATATGACCTATGTCCATATCCATTTGACACAACCTTTTACATGCCACCATTCCCTCTAGGATATGTGGTGCCACATTTCCCTAAATACAAAGGAAAGACAAAGCCCATTGAACATATCCAAGAATTCACTACCAGTTGCATGGATATTGCCTATGAGAACACTTATTTAATTAGACTCTTGTCTAGGAGTCTTGTAGGGAACACACTGGAGTGGTTTACACAATTTCCTAAAGGAATTAAATCATGGTATGAATTGGCCAACAAGTTTGTTGAAAACTATGCCTATAACATTGATACAAACATTGAAATTGTCTCCTTATACAAATTCACTCAAGAGGATGTAGGTGAGACCTTTATCCCATTCTTCCACAGATGGAGAACCCTAGCAAGCTGATGTCTTGTGGAGATACCCGAAAAGGAAAAAAGTCACAATATTTGTGTAGAATCTCCTCGACCTGCTAAGATATGGCTTACAAGTCCATTGTTGCACCACCTTTACTAACCTTGTTGAAAAAGGTGTTCAAATTTAAAAAGCCCTAATTGCCAAAGGATAACTTAAATAAGGTGAAAAAACCATCAAAACTACCACAAACACCAACCCAAGCACTTCCATTGATAAAAACAAATATTGGGTTAAAAATAAACACATCACCAATTATGCAAAAATAGTCAACACAATAGGTCATGTACTCACAATCAAAGGAGTTCAAACTTGAAATTCACCTGTGACTGCACCAACACCAACTTCTAATGCCATTTAAAACAATCCTACTTAATTGAACCAAAGGCAACCTTATCAAACAAGGCAATTCCAAAAACGCATATACACCCCCTTTGGGTGAACCCATCAAAGTTGTCCTAAAGAAACTTATCCAAAATGGTGTCATAACTTTGGAAGATCCTAAACCATATGATATTGGTTAGTTTAAGCCATCATGGTGGGATGCTAATGCATTTTGTGATTACCACCGTTTTAAAGGGCATAAAAATTCCTTGTATCACCAACTTAGAAATCTTGTCCAGGATATTATTGAAAACCACACCATTAAGCTGGGAGGTCAACCATCTGTGTCTAATGCATACCATACAATCCATAAGAACCCACTATAGGACCATGGTTTAGGTAACCCCTCATTGTCCGACACAAATAATAATAATAATCAAGCCAATTACGCATGTGTTGCCTTCAATTATTTTGGTGATACTATCATTAATAACCTTCATGCTGATGATGAAGAAAAATGTGTCAATACCATAACTATTAAGAAGATCCAAAAATGAAATGTCACTACAAATAAAGGAAAGGTCACTATCCAAAGCCCTTCTACTCATCAACCCAAAATTACCATACCAAGCCCATCTATCAAGCAACCAAAGCCCAATCCAGAGTTTAACCTTATCGAGCAATTAAATAAGATGACTGCCCAAATTTCCATCCTTGAACTACTCTGCATTTCACCAGTGCATATGGCTATATTAGATAAAGTCTTGCAAGAGTCCTCCATACCAAATGATATTGATGTCAACCATTTTGAAACTATGGTCAGATATTTGACTTCACCTCATCACATTACCTTTTCAGATCTTGACTATTCCTCACCCAAGCCATCTCATAACAACACCCTGCATATTGAGGTTTTCATCCACAAGCATAATGTTAAATGAATCCTAGTAGATGGTGCAGAAGGATTGAACATCTTCTCTCTCAAATTGGTTAAGGGTCTTGGCTTCTCTGATGCTTTTATGGATTCTACCAAGAGTATTGTGCTAAAAGCTTATGATGATGATGAACACTCTTCTAAAGGAATATCACACTTCCAATTCATGTGGGACTGGTTATCATAGACACCACATGTCAGGTCCTAGATCGAGATCTACCTTACAATGTCTTGCTTGGTCACCCATGGATTCATGCTTTAAAGGCCATTCCCTCCACCTACCACCAATGTTTGAAGTTCCCTTTTGATGGTAGAAAAATTACTATACCAGGAGATCCTGATCCTTTTCAATATTGCACCAACTTGAGAGCTATTGCTGAGCACCAAGTCCCTATCAATCGAGAGGCTTCAACATCCACTTCCTCTAATCACATCGACCCATCCACACTCACCAATTCATTCATATCCACTCTGTCGACTTCCGCCACACCATCCTCCTCGACCTCCATACCAAGTAATAACTTTAAGATCCAATTGGTTGGCTATGGAGAATTCAAATTGAATAAGTCTTATTGTATCACCACAATACCTAAGCCACCTAAAGTCTATGGTCGTCCTTGTTGCGTAGTAGAGCCTAAGAAGACTTTCAAGGTTCCTCTGAAGATGATATTCATATTATGGGGAAACATGAATGATGAGGACATTTCAGACTTATCTACTTGGATCTACAAGGAGCCAATGTAATTACCCCCATTACCAGTAAATATTTATGGAAAAGGCTACGATATATGAAAAGATCATGGTTTTGATGGAACTAGTGGAATTGGACCAAACAACAACGATAGAAGAGAACCTATCATTACTTCCCAAATACCAAAGTATCTAGGGCTAGGGTTTGAGCAACTTGAAACTGACGATCAACATACCTATGTACTTTCAAGTAAGAACATAATAGTTCTTGAAAGTGTCGAGACAAGTGAAGAATCCCCTATCGAAACCGACTCTCAGGAATGGGAATGGGGATCTGATAAAACCCTAAGTGACTATGATATTGGGGTAAAAGCACAAAGTTGTGTCACACTTTCAACCAACATATCAGCACAACTAAATTTAAGTATTTCTAACTAAAAATCAATTTTGGTCAAACATATGACCTAGGTAAGATTCATTCTAGCTAAGTTAGATACTTCCACAATTTATTCAACTAAAATTGTTGGCTAAAAATATATGGAGCACCACTTTGAGTCCAATTTACCAAAACAAAAAAATTATTTGAAAAACTTGAAGTTTTAATAACTCCTCCTCATGTAAATAACATTTTTTTAAAATGTAAAAATACCCTTTTGTAGATCCATAAGTGTAGTTTAAAAAAATATATTTATTTTAATAGTTTAATTATTATTTATATTTATACTAAAAGTAGGTTATCAACAAAAATTATTAGGTTGATTACCATGCCAAGGAAAATTACTAAAACTTATTAAAAAAAATTGAAAAACATATGATGCACTAGATAAAAGAATCTATTTCAAGATGGTATAATTTTTTTTCCATTTTAGATAAATATTTAATATGAATGTTGACGTCCGATGGAAATAGTTATTTTTTATTCATGCACATTTTAATATGTATATAAAACTATATATTTATCAAAATTGGAAAAAAATATATCCATGCACTAAAGTTTCAAGTTATAAATACACACAAAAAATTTGAAAGAAAAAAAAAAAATTTACTATAAAAAGTTTGACGTCCTGTGCAACTTCATTTTTCAACATTTTATCAGCAACTAAATTATAGTGTTAATTTATGAAAAACTAGTTTAAAATAAGTTTTTAATTTCTTATAAAAAATACAAACATAAAATATACTAAAAAATACATATTTTACTAGTTTACATCATTTACAAATTCAAAACATATATGCTACTTTTTAGTGATTCAGGATTAAAAGTTGGATCAGCATTGGCCATTTCCTTTATAAAGTGTGACACAACTTTGTGCTTTTACCCATTGATGAACTATTCTTGGAACTCAACCAACCCCCTTTTGAGGGAATATTTAGACAAATGTACAACATTGTTCGTATAGATCGCCATTCTAAACATAAAGAATGGGTAAGCATACCTTGGGACCTAAATGAGTATAAACTATTGTTGGCAACATGTTTATCATCCTGCCCCATTCTCAAGCCCACCCATGAGCCTAATATGTCTGAGCCTATTGTCCATGCTTCTGAGCTACCATCCATTGATCGTGATGTTGATCCATTTGTATCATATTATGACTACGAACATAACTCATCTAACTCTGATGATGGTCCTTAGATCCAATCTGATTGGGAAAGTGAGGATGGAAATTCTGCCTTCACACTTGAGGCTTCCATTTGCATGCTTTCCATGTCCTCCCCATCCTTTACAACATTGATGACGGGATTTCCCTTGTCTACCCACAACTCATTGACTGGGACCAACAAGATCCACCCACTATGGATATCTTTCAGAATGATGAGGCCATTGCAGAATTCATGGGACTCCGTGAGGGCATACCAAGTGGTGATCAAAAGGAAGGATTTTCCATTGATCTAGATTGTGCAGCATACTTTGGGGAGACTATTCAATCCTCTAGTCGCAAAAATATAAAACAAAAAACAAAAAAAGACATGTCTTTAGGTGAAATCCGCAAGGCACCTTTTGACAATACAATAGTAAAAATAAAGGACGTATCTGAAGGTGAAAACCTCTCTAAGGCACCTATGGATGGAGGATTGAATTTTATTCTCGTAATAAAGAAAAAATCAGCAATGCTTATTGAACAAACTATAGAAGTTAACATAGCTACACCAAAGAATCCCAAAATGGTTCTCTTTGCCACATCATTGACAGAAGAGGAAAAACCTAAAATCCAACAATTATTCTTAGAAAGAATAGTTAACTTTGCGTGGTCATATGCTGACATGCTAGGGCTAGATCCAGAGTTAGTATTGCACCATCTTCCTTTAATTCTAGGTATCAAACCAATCAAACATAAATTATGAAAGATGCATCCGCAGATTGCACTACTTGTGAAGGCTGGATTGAAGAAGTTACTGGATGTCAGATTTATAAGATAAACAGACTATGTTGAATGGATTTCCAATCTTGTCCCTATCACTAAGCCAAATGGACATATCCACATTTGTACGGACTTTAGAGATTTAAAAAATGCCTATCCAAAAGATGATTTTCCATTTCTGAACATAGACAGCATTGTTGTTCTTACCAGGAGATACAAGATGCTATCCCTCATTGATGGTTTCTTGGGTTACAATAAAATACACATCACCCCTGAGGATGAACATAAAAAATAATTCACATGCCCATGGGGAACATATTGTTGGAATTTCATGCCTTTCGGCCTAAAGAATGCAGGTGCCACATACCAGCAATCCATGACAACATTATTCCATGATCTCATGTATACATTAGTGGAATATTATGTGGATGACCTCTTAGTCAAATATTTGACATGGAAAGATCATCTTAGGGTTCTAGACAAAAATTTTAGGCGGCTCAAAGAATACAAGGTCCATTTGAACCCCAAAAAATGTGTTTTTGGGGTTACTTCAAGCAAACTATTGGGCTACATATTTTCACAAAGAGGCATATACATTGACCCTATAAAATTAAAAGAAATATTAAACATGCCTCTGCCAAAAGGAATCAGTGAGTTGTAGACACTATTTATTGACACCACCTATCCTCATGCCTCCAATTGGAGTAAAGCCTTTGATCTTTTATGTCTCTGCAACCACCAATGCACTAGGGGTAGTATTGGCACAAAATAGCTATGAAGAAAAAGAAAGATTCATATACTACATTAGTCACACACTGATAGAATATGAACTCAATTACACATCCATGGAATGGTCCTGTCTTGTAGTTGTCTATGTGGCCCAAAAACTAAGACATTACATGTTGATTCACCAAACACAATTGGTGGCAAAGATTGATCGGTTGAAGTATCTTCTGAGCGAGGCAACATTGATAGGCCGGTTAGCAAAATGGGTCATGAATTTGAGTGAGTACGACATACAATATGTTGAGTGCAAGGCAATAAAAAGACGGGTAATATTTGATCAACTTGCAGATGCACCTATCCAAGGCACTCATCCATTGATAGATTATTTTCCTGATGAGTCTATCTTTCATGCAGAACCTTCATCACCTTGGAAACTGTATTTTGATGGGTCTCATACTAGTCACGACTCAGGAGCCGGTATCTTGTTCATCACACCACAAGGGATTCCATTCCTAAGGCATTCAATATCACCTTACCTTGTACTAATAGCATTACAGAATATGAGGTATTGGTCACAAGACTAAAAATGGCAATAAAATGGAAAATATAGACACTGCTAGTTTTTGGGGATTCTCAGTTAGTTATCAACCAAGTGAATGATGATTATGAGAGAACGAATGAAAATTTGTTTCCCTACAAGAAAATGGTGGATTGCTTCCTAACCTATTTTAGCTTGATCATATTTGAAAAAATCCATAGGGCACAAAACAAGGCAAAAGACATAATGGAAACTACTGGATCTCTCTTGGAAATCCACAAAAATGTGTCAAAATTCAACTTCTTAGTGGAACAACTGTCAGTTCCTACATATTATTTTCTAGAGTCAGAAATGGTTTGTGAACTTGTTTGTCCCAGTTTTCCTTGATATCAAGACATCAATGATTATCTTAAGTCCCAGAACCTTCCACCTAACTTATCCAATAATCAACACAAATCCTTCTTCCGAAAAGCCACCCAATACACCATCATCAATGACACCCTTCTTCGTTGTCTCAACATTGATGAATCCCGCACAACTTTATACAAGGTACATGAGGGTATATTTGGATCTTATTCGAGTGGCCCAAATTTAGCTAGGAAAGTCACCAGACTTGGGTATCACTGGCCGACAATAGAAAAAGATGTTATTCAGTTTATCAAAGTATGTCAGAAATGTTAGGTGCATAGCGATCTAATCCACAAACCTACATAGGAGTTGAGACCAATCAATTCTCCTTGACTCTTCACACAATGGGGACTCGACCTTGTGGGAAAAATCCATCCATCCTCCTCCAATGGCCATAAATTCATCATCACCACCATTGAGTACTTCGCTAAGTGGATTGAAGCCGCCCCCTCACCTACATCACCGGTAAGCGAATTTCATATTTTATCCTTAATTAAATCATTTTTCGGTATGATGCTCTACAATCCATCATCATAGACAACAGTCGTGCATTCAAAAATCAAGACATCCATGAGCTTTGCGAATGATTCCACATCCAACACCATTTATCCACACCACACTATCCACAAGGCAACAAATAAGACAAGGCATATAGTAAAACAATTGTTTGAATTCTTAAGAAGACCATCAATGATGTTGTTGAGATTGGCATGTACAAATAAATATTTTCTTGTGAGCCTGCCGTACTAGTATCCACACACCCCATTTTCCTTGGTCTTTGGATCTAAATCTATATTGCCCATAGAGGAAAAAATTCCTTCTCTCTGAGTCTCCTTGAAGGGAATGATCGATGATGAAGAATACATATAGTCTCACTTACATGAACTAGAAATTCTACAAGAAAGAAGACAAAATGCCTTGAACTACTTATAGGTATATCAAAATTGTCTCTACAAGAGCTATAATAAAAGAGTGATGGTCAGAAAATTTGAAATTAGTGACTTGGTCCTCATGCAAAATCCAAGAAATTAGGTTGATTGAGAGAAGACTGGAAAGTTTGAGCCTAATTGGCTAGGTCCTTATATCATTACTACCAAATTCTATTCAAATGCTTATCAATTAGCCATGCCTAATAGCGAACAGTTGAAAAAAACCATCAATAGCTTGCATTTATAAAACTTCTATACATAGCATCAGGGAGCTTGGATGAAACCTTAAAAACACAAGAAAAAATTGTCACCTCGATGAAAACTTGGCAAATAGGCATCTTGGTGACACCCAAAAAAAAAATGATGATAAAATAGTAAAGAGAAATAAAGTCGTCCAATGGTGAAAACCTGACCTAAACAAGTGCTTTCGATAAGTACCATGGTGAAAACTTGGCAAACAGGCACCATGCGTAATCAGTCTTTGCTATGCCATCTACTATCATTCCATCTAACTCGATCCAAAATGTATAACCATGACATCTCGACATATTCATGAAATTTTCCATCAGTCCTATCTTTTTCATCCATGTCTAGTAGTGGTTGACATCAAGCCTTGCATATCCTTTCCTTTTATCTCGCGTATGCCCTTTTTCATGTCATTCTTCTTAGGTAATCCTTGACCTATTTGGGGGAAATATATTTATCATTTGACTGTAGTGGGTATTGCACATGGTCCTGAGATTTAGGAAAAGCCCTGAAAAAAGTCATAAAAATCAGAAAACCTCCTAAAAAAAGTCATAAAAATTAGAAAACATCTTGAAAAAAGGTCATTAAAATCAGAAAAAGTCTTGAAAAAATCATAAAAATTATAAAATGTCTTGAAGAAAACACAAAAAAATAAAAAAAATTAGGCAAGGTTCATCTTTGGACCCTCGAGACATTAGGTCCATCCTTCTAGGTATGTCAAAATAAAATCATGACTCAATCTTCTATCCTTTAGACAAATTCATTGATCGTGTCAGACTATAAGGTCTCTGAGTGCTGTAGGAAAGGCCATGAATCGACGAGCCCCCAAGGTTGCACTAGGTCAGTCCATTAGGGTTCATGACACTGCACTTTCACACACATCAAATATCTTCAGGTCAAAACGGTCAATCGGTCAACAAAATTTAGATAGTCTTTTCAATCGACATTTTAATCAAGCTTTGCATGCCAACGTTGGCATGTGGTCAAATTTTTCATCTAGTTAAATTCTATCACTGAAAATCAACCTATCAAAATATTGGTTCTTCTTCTAGGGAACATCTCTTGTCATCTATTCATGCTTTAGGATGTGTCCTTCCTAAGCATCATCACCATCATCTGGAATTTTGATGGATTCTCCTGACTCCGAGAATCGATCCTCATGAAATCAATATCATTTAGGATGTGGCCTTCCTGAATTCGGTATCACTTGAGATTTGCCAACTTTGACCTCATCAACCTTGGCATTTCAACATCATAATAGTTGACATTTAAACAATTGGCAAACATTTGGAAAAACACTATCTATCTTTTTGATGGTCATCATGATACTAGTTCCTTGCATCAAAGGAGCCACGATGTATCATGATGATTGTCCTTGTCATTTTGATCATCTTGGTGGTAGTTTCTTAAGGATGTCCTGACATTAAGATTTAGAGAAGCAACGACACTTCATGACTAGTATTGTCTGTTTGTGGTTGGTTATGAAAAAATGAATAGGGGTAATGGCGTTCCTCGTATGATTCATGATCATCCTTGTTTTTGATTGTTTGTTCCATGTGATGGTTTTACCTTGCACACTATTGATCTATGTCATATCATAGTGTTTGTTGGCCATTACAACAATCCTCCTAATGATGATTAAGAGAAAAAACTATTAAAGTACTATGGAAAATGTTGAAGGATTCTTGTTTTTGCACTAACATGCCTATCTTTCTCCACACTAACATCCACCTTCGTCTTCTCTTCTCCTGCCCTCCGATGATATCCTGTGACATAAAAAAATAGTTGCATACATGATCATATGAGCATTGCATTATCACATTTCATAATTGTATCGAAATTCACATTGCATATAGATGAGATATAATTTTATCATTTACATCCATCCATCTTGGATACATAAAACCATCATTTTCATTAACATAACATATAGACATCATAACCATCTTTAACATCAATCCATACATATAGGATCAATATCATCATACGAACATCATATAACACATAATTGATACATACATAAACATATCCATAACTACATCCATAATCATAAAGCATGATATCCATTAGTCACATCATACATCTCATAATACATTAATGCATCCATCTCATCATATAGAATACCATTATCATCAACATATAAAATAAGATCATCATGGCATACAATCATAAAATCATGATCATTAAGGCATCACATCACATCATATAAAGCATTAAAAAATCATAATGCATAGGATCATCAATCAAAGCATGTAGTCTGCATCAAAATCATCTCATATATATATCTCAAAATAATAATGTCACAAGATAAAGTCTAGAGGAATCCCAAAAATGGAACTTGTAGGCTCAAAAGTCATATATATCAAATGTCTCATAACAAATAGAAAAACATAAGTCCTAGACTATGACCTCTCTATCTCGTGGAGGTGAAGAATGAGGTGACTGATGTTGACTCATCATATCAACTATAACCTACACTGGTGTGGTGACCCGAGTCTAAGAAGCTGATGGATCGGTCACTCGAGGGGGTTGGTTTTGCTAACTCTACTGGCTATGCTGATTTTGCTAGATATGACTGGACCTATGTCCAGATAAATGACTCTAGATATGATGTGACATATTACCAGATGACTATCATGATGACGTAGATCTACCTACAGAACACCTATATCTACCTCTGCTCGGGCCTCCTCCTAGCTGCCCTCCCCTTGTCCCTACTCACCTTCCTACCTCTCCTCCTCCTCTTCCACCTCTGGGATAGCATCTAAGGATGCTCTCTCTACCCATTGCCTCACTCTCCTTCCATGCCTCCCTTTATGCCCTCCTCTCCTCCTCCTACAACCACCCTCACCATCTCCTCCCCCATCTCTTCAGTCTCCATCGCTACCTCTGGATCTGGTTGTATCTCCTCCCTAGCCTCTACACTAAACACATGGAATAAATGATCTATGATCCACCAATGTTGGCCTATTAGGATCTATCAAGGTAGTCATCTTGTGTGTCTACCACCACAAATCAAAGTCCATCATTGTCCCTGCATCTGCAGGACCCCCAATCGAACCCCATGGTTGTACCACTAGCCCATCTATATGCTACTCTACAAAAGGCACTAATATGGTTGGACCCAAAGCAAGTTCTCATGATGATCATGCATACTCTATGTTCCCCATTGGCACACCCTATTTCTCAATGATCAGCTATGACTGCAAAGTATGACCAATAAGAAATCTAAATTTTCAGCACACTGGAAAATGATTGGCCTCTCTGGCCCATTGAACACAACCCCTATATGGCCTGCAAAAAAGGTGGTCATCATGTCAATCTGGTGTATCTAGTACCTTATGTCTCCCACTCTAGTCTGCCGAAGGGCACCCACATACAAATAAGCATAAGGCATACCCTCTGCAAGTTGCGGCCTTTGAATAGGTGGCTGAAAGATGGGAATATGCTCCCAAGCCCAGATCATAAGCAAGGTCATGCCACAACTAATGCTGCTCCCACCCCTGTATACTACTTGATGCAACTGGTGATATAACATACCTAGAAGAAATGGTCCCTAGGAAAAAAATATCTTTTCCCATCGCATCTATACCATGAAATCCCCCCATCCAATCAAAACCCACGTCCTTGATGATCTAGAATCAAAATCCCTACAATCAAGGTGCACAACATGGCATCCCACCATGGGTAGTGCTCCACAAGATACTCCGAACATATCTCATAACCATCAACGTCGAGGCCTGCACCATCATCTGCCTCATAAATTTTAGTCATGGCCTCAACACCGCAATATGGATCATACACCACCCACTCTCCTCTGATTGGAATTTGAAGGATCCAATATACATCCTCCAAAGTAATGGTAGCCTCTCATGTTGGCAAGTGGAAAGAGAAGGTCTATGAGTGTCATCTCTCACACAATGTAGTCAATACCCCCTATTAGCTTAGATGATGGGCATATAAGTAACATAGTACAATCCCAATCTCATCAATCATCTTTGCTCCCAGTCAGACAACTAGTCTCGGAAGACGTAAGTCGATGGCCTAGAATCACGCATGTAGATCAGTGGTACTCATTTCTGCACATGCAAAAATGAGCATTAGTACATCATTAAATATCATTCTTACCATCTATCTAACTGAGCATGAACAAAAATTCAGCCTAAAACTAAGTCAATTATGGTCAAACTTGGTAAAATTCAAATGCATCACTATTTTGCATTTGCATTGTTTCATACATCATTTGTGTTGTAATATGACGCTTGCGTCATTTTGACTCACAAATGTGACTCTTTCAGTCAGTTGCGTTGCGTAGAAATCACATGCATCATTTTCTCAAAAAATGCATTGATGGGATTCACACTTGCATCACAATCTTGTGAATGTGTCGCAATGCTTGTCATTTGCATTGCAAAACCGCAAATGCAACATAATTTTTGGCGATTGTGTTGCACTACATTGAGATACCTAGCAGTTTGGTTGCATTTGCATCACGATGCATCAAATGTGTCATACACGACCATGAATGCGACTTACATGAGTGCAATTGTGTCATAGTGCATTCGGTGACCTCCCTAAAAACCCTAAAAATGCACAAAAATTGAGAAAAAGACAAAGTGGGTATAGGGTACATACCGCAAGGTTCACACCCTCTGGCTATTTGAAAGTCCAAACGATGTATCTGCGGTGCCCAGTCATTGGAATCACTATCTTTGTGCATTGTCTCTTCTCTCTAAGCTCTCTGAATTTGCAAGTGAAAGTGAAAAATGAATTGAATTTTTACACATTTTCAACCTATTTATAGGGTCAAATTGGGATTTTCTTCAAAAATTTATTACTGGAGGCTCTTTTGACTACCTTTGACTGACCTTTTCACTATCTTAATGTCATCCAATTTTGAAACCAATTGCATTGTTGATTTTCTGGGCATCCAATTAGCTTCTCAAGACACTTTCCAAATTTTTCTGACCCACGACAAAAATTCAAAAAAATTCCCAAGGGGGCATAGGCACTCTGTACCTTCGCTGGGGCATATCCTTGATTTTTTTTCGATTCCATAACGTGATAAACTGCATTATGACAAAGATGGGCAAAATGTAGACACATAAAATTGACGTAGGCCCGTGAACTCAATTTTCTTAGTAATTCCTCTAAAACATAATTAAAACATTTGATTATGTCTTATCCAAATTCAACTATTAATTAAATAATGATTAACTATTTAATTAATTCACCTCTCTTATTCTTCTTGACTATTTAAATAAATCACATTTATTTAAAGACACCACTAATGTCTAATGTCCTCTTTAATCAAATAAATTATTAAATTTATTTAATTAATCCATTATTCCCTCTTGATTATTTAAATATGTCTCTAATACTAAGGTCTTCTCATAATTAAATAAATCCCCCACAATTTATTTAATTATTAACCCACTTCTTTCACAATTAAATAATTAAAATTAATTATTTAAATGTCTCACTTAATTCTCTTCCAAATTTAAATAATTTTTTCTTTTTTTAAATTTCCCTCTTTCCAAGTAAATAATTTTAAATTAATTTTAGATTCAAAATAGTATTTTCCTCCACAAATTAAGTAATTTCTAAAATTATTTGATTTTCTAACTCCCTCTTTTTCTATGCCAAATCTTATCTCCCTGTCACACACATTCTTATTCCTTGATTTAATTTCTTAAATTAAATCCTGTCCACTCATTTTGAATTCACCCTAATGTTGCCCTAACCCTAATTGTGGGTTGTCATTTTGAATCTTGACCATTGATTCTAAGGCACTTCTCAATATTCAATCTTGTCCATTCATTCAAAATTGCATTTTCTATAAAATGGCAATTTTATTCTCATTTTTGGCATCTTGCATATCTTGGGATCTTGCATCTTTCATTTTCTTGTCATTTTCTAACTTTGTGATTTTGCAGATTTTGATGTTGCATGTTGAATTTAGTTTTTCTTGCACAATCATTTAAAATCCTTCAACATTTACTTAGTCTTGTCATAGTCATAGTAGCTCACATATAATCTAAGCACACAATCACATTACAACAAATAGAGAAGGTATAATGAAGGTGAATCATAGAGATTTGAAGACTTGGTGAGATCTTTTCGTATTTTCATTTTATACTTCCTTTGTACTTCATTGCTTACTTAGGTTTGATGTTGTTTATGCATTAATCCATGCTAACCTAAAAATTACCTCAGTTACACTGATCATAAAACTAACACACTTCTCCACCATGTCATTAATATTTATCATTTAATTACATGTTTAATTATAGTGTTAGACAAAATGATAAGCATATTATATTGATGACATTTTTTACTTTGATTGATACAAGGTTGGGTGTTTTGGTGGTGTTTTTTGTTGTAAGGATTTTTGCACATATACTTGTTGTTCATATGTTGTGAATAATTTTTTATGGTTTAATTACATTTTTAAATAGATTGAAAAACTTGATTGTTAATATTGTTTTAGTGTCATTGACCATATATTCAATAAGAATGTAAGGTAGAGTGTGGAGATGGACAAGATACATGAATAGAGAGACAAAAAGAGAGAAATATGATCATCAAGACATATATGAAAAGTTCTTAAGCTAAGGGATCATATAAATGATAAATGGGTGTAAGATAATGCGACGTTGTAATGCAATAAGATGAAGTCAAATAAACATCGTATGAATAGACATATTAAAAAATATTTGAACATATATGTGATGAGATAAGTTTTGTTCGATAATTTTTTATCAAAACTAGGATACATATCCTTGATTGAGTTGTCAAAATAAAAAAATTGATATTCAATAGATTACAATGAGTTATGAAATATGTAATTTATAGAATTTCAAATAGTTTTATGTACATTGAATCTATCAATTTGATTCATTTGGAAATGATAATTTCATTGTGATCATAGCAACACAAATATCAATGAGCGTTGATTGAGTTGTCTTTTCAAACTTCATTGGTTTAGGTAACCACATTGATAAATTGAAAGTAGTAATTAGTTCACGCAAGAAATAGTTAAAATAAAAAAGCATGAAAATATTAGAAAGAGGAATCGTTTAATATGAAAGAGAGGAAAGAAGCAAAAAATATTTCAAATGTTGTTTCAAGTGCTTTTGACAGGGCATGAAAGGTAGGAACTTGTTGTGTGCTTACATCTCAGAGATCAATACTTGTAGAAGAAGAACATGCTAAATTGAAGTTGTTTAATTTTAAAGGAAATGAGTGAAACAAAGAGATTAGATAGGAAATTATGAATCTAATCTAATTGAATAATTGGATGTCCCCAAAGAAAAATTGTTTCATATTGATCAAGTATTACAGATTTTACATTGACCGATTTTGCACTTATGTAGACGTGATTTCCATTTAACAGATTCAAGTGCGACTGACATGCATGTGTGGGAGACAAAATATTAGTTTCATTGTTAATGGTGGTCAATAGAGAACTCAACATTTATGAATTATGGTGTTAAGTCTTTAATTGAACAACAAGCAACAATGTATAAAAACAAATGATATATATAAAGAATGCATGAAAGATAGTGTAAAATATAGGAAATCACAACTTCCTCCTTTTTTTTTAGGTTTCATTGTCATCAATTAATCTATGGAAATGAATAAACAACATAAATAATCATTTGCTTGACAGTTTTAAAAATTGACACCAAAATCCTTTGATGATGACTGCAGTTCAATCCATTGAAAATAAATGAAAATGCCATGAAATGTTTCGAACAATAATAAAACATTACCAATTGATGAAATGATTTTGATAGATTAAGGTGCACTTGGAATGTATGTGTGGAGATAAAATATTAGATACTTTCTTACTTTTGGCCAGAAAGAAAATCAACATTAATGAATTATGGTGTTAAGTCTGTAACTCAACAAACAGACACTGACCCATAAAGGCAGTCAAAGACAAGGAAGAATAGACATCAACACATAAAATGAGGAGGACAAAAAAAATAGACATTAATCCATAAAACATAGAGAACAACAAACAATAGATGTTAACCGAAAAAATGCAGACATGGAAACAACTATAAAATGACACTATAAAAGATATAAGAAGTTACCCCTGCTAGCAGACACAAATTTCATTCTTATCAATATTTCCAAGGAAATGAATAAATAATGAAAATAATGAGTATGTAAAAGATATAGGAACTTACAAATGCCTCCATTTTGGCTTCTAATATCATAGATATAAACCCTCTCAACAAACACAAATTTCATAGACATAGAAAATTACAATTGGCTCTTTCTTTGCTTGAAACATGATAGACATAAACCCATTCAACATACATAGATTTATCTCTCATTAAAACATCTAAGCAAGTGAATAATCAACACAAAAATTATAGTGTAAAAGATATAGGAACCTACAAACCTCTCCTTTTTCACTTTGAATATGATAGATGCAAATTGGTTGCACAAATGAGAATGTAAAGAATGAGAGAAGTGAATCATTTATTTTGCATCTATTGGTAGAGGAAAATGGGAAATAGAATGAAGAATGTAGTTATTACATGTGGAGGAGAGGATTTCAAGTGAATTTGAACAACTAGGTAGAGGAGAGAAGAGACATTGACAATTGGGTGATAACACTTGCTTTTTTATGCAAGGATCAAGTTACCATAGGCAAAAAGGTAGCTTTTGGTATGTAGAAAGGATCTCTGTGAAATAATTTATCTGCATCAAAGGTCTCCATGCTGGTTGAAAACCTGTCTGAGAAGGCAAGCAAACCAGATCAAATTCTTTCCAATTCCCCCATTTTGAACTACGATGGATATAGTTTTGGCAAGAGACACTACAAATATCATTTGGTGTTGTCATTGATGGAAACCCTAGTTAGTTATTGGATCTGCATGTCATCATTTGATCATATTGACAATCAGATTGAAGATAGTCAAGGAAGAACACAACATCTAACAATTTTGTGTTCATCGATTCACATAAATATTTATTATTATTATTTTGAGTCATGGATATCAAGGAAGATATTTTGGTGTACGTACTATCTTATCCACGGTGTGCATTCATTGGTATGCAATTTTGAAGATCCGACTAATTAATTTCCTAGTTATCAGTGCAGAGAGCCAACTTCGTGGATATAACTTGTTGCAAATGTTTGGGAAGTAATTTCTTAAGTATTTTTGTCTTCGACAATGTTCATTTAGGTGATTAATATGTTGTGGCTGAATTTGGTTGGTGCACATCAAGAATTAATCATGGATTGAGCTGATAGTTTGAATATATTTTTACTTTTGTTTGAGTGGGCAAGCAAGCAATTAAAATTCTTAGTCGTGGATCTATATAAGTGATCGATCATATCATTTTGATATATGAAAGAAGGTGTTTTCGATGTTTGTTGTGAATATCAAAAGGGTTATAGAGTGATCATATACAGTTTCACTTATGCATTAAGGATTTTTTGATGCAAGTTTGAGCATAGCAGAGTAGAAGCACAAAATTATTCAGAAGGATAGAAGATCGATTGTTGAGCCTAACTGGAACTATAATCAAGCATTTGTAGATGCCATTTTCTCAATTTAATTTCTCAAATGGATTTAATCTGATTATCTTTGTAATAGAGTGAGTCTTCTTTGAGTAGTGAGCTCTAGGCAGTGTTCCTGAATACAAATACATTCCTATTCTATAATTTTTTTTGAGTATACTCAGATAATACTGTGGATTGGCATTCCATCGTGGTTTTTCCCCTAATAGGGTTTCCATGTAAAAAATATTGTGTTATGGTATTGTCGTTGTTTTTTTTATGTTGATGCATATTTATTTTGATTAAATATTATAGATGCTCGAAGGATCAGATAAATAATGTTAAAAATTTAAGAACATTGATTCACCCCCCCTCTCAATGTAACTTGATTCCAACAATTGGTATCAAAGATTAGTTCCTTGGAAGAATTTTAACAACTTGGGGAAGATCAGGGAAAGCAATTCAATGGATTCAAGAAGTCTTCAACAAGAAGTTTTGGTGGCCCTAGATGATCTTGATAAGTCAAAATATGAAGCTCAAAAATTGTAAGCAAACCTCATGAGCGCTAAGAAATTCATTGAGTCTCTAAGAGATAAAATTAATAAGTCTAGGGAGAAGAGAAAGGAACTTTGTGATCATATTAAGCAGAATGAAAGTAAGAGCATTGAAGATGAACAACTCAGTCAATCCATGAAGGAAAAGATAGAAGAATGTGAAAATATTACCAGAGATAATACATTTCTAAAGCATGGGATGGAATCTATTATGATGAGAATGACCAAGGAGGTTGAAGATAGAAAGAAGAATGAAGAGAATCTTGCAAAGTCCTTGAAATAAAAATATGAAGAATGCAACCGTTTGGACAATGAATTGGAACAATCTAAGAAACAATGAGGAAGTGCTTGAAAAATAGATTGATGATCTTAGAGATGAACTTGGTACTGCAAATGAATTCAAGAAGAAGATCAAAATTAGCTCAGCCAAGCTGTTTGAACTGATTAAAATTCAAAGGATAGAGGGTGACAAGCAAGGACTTGGATATGGTCAAAGATTCAATGGTTACTATTTTATTTGTAATAAATTTGGTCATATGGCTTCTCAATGTTGAAGTAGAATGAATTAAATGGTCAATCATTCTCTGATCAGTGCTTTAAATATAACAAGTATGATCATAATTCAAATGAATGCAGAAACATGATGAACAAATTTCAAAGAGTTGCCAAATGTTATAATGCAATAGATTTGGGAATATTGCTAAACAGTGTATATTAAGAGAAAATCAGTGGAACAACTGGTTTGAACAGAGAAATTTTGTGTGCTATAATGACAACAAATTTGGTCACATTGCTAGATTTTGTTGGAATAAAAAACGTCTGGTAAATCAAAACATGCAGAAGGATGTTAAGGGAAAATACAAAGTCACTACTGATATGATCAGGAAGCAAATGCAGAATAAATGGGTGATGAAAAGTTCCTCTGTTGAAGGAAATGCACCAACACCAAAACCTGCTTCCGGTAATTTCTCCAGGAATTAGTTTTAGGCCTTTGGCCTAAGGGGAGTTGTTAAGAAAATATCTTAACCCCTACCGACAACTGACACCAGGATGCAGATAAGTATAGTAAGTGCATAAATTCTCTATAGATGTTTTTGAATTTGTTGGAGAGAGTATTATGTATTATTGGAGGTCCATAGAATAATTATCTTTCACAACAGATGGAAATAGGGTAATCAGATGAGTTAGGGTAAAAAGCATTTATTACAACAAAAAGGGTTAGGTGTGTGAGTGATAAAAGGTCAGTTTTATATTTCATTTTCCACTTTTCATTTTGAATAAAAGAAGATTAGCTCTGAAGTGAACTTTGGTGAATTGAGGCAGAATTCAAGTGTGAAGGAGCTTTTAGCAATCAAATTCCGATTCGACAAAAATGTATTTATCAGTAAAACTTGCGAACTTGTGAATTTATGAAAATGAATACTCCATTGGTAGTTGATATCAAGGACATACCCCATCTAAAATTCAAGTGGCATCCTTTCAAATCTATAGAGACAAACCCGTTAGGTGCATTTTCGTCTGTTCCATACAAAGTCTTACATATTGAAGATATTAGGCCTTACATCCATGCAAACATTGAAGAGTTAGGAATCTCACAACTACTGAATTTGTATAACAATCACATTCTAGGAGAAGAATTTTGTGTCAAACCAAAATTCAAAACCCTAGAAGAGAAGACATTTACATAGATTGATAAATTTTGCATCTTTGAAGAAAGCAAATGGGTCTGGTACATCTTGAGTCGAGTTCATGTAGAATTTATGTGGTTAAATCAACCCTTCAAGATTACAAAAGAAGCTATAAGTGTTGTTACATGTTTAAATTCCTTCGATGGGTTGCCGATCTTAAAGTCCGTAAAGAATCAAATAGTCACTGATGCAACCGATTCTAAGTATGATAGAAGAGTGATGATAATTGATGGTATTGTTGATATAGATGTGAGAATTGCATCTATGGTTATTGGTTATAAAATCTATCATTCTCATAGATACAATTCTATATCTAGCACAACCATTTATGTAGTGTATTTGATGGTAAAGGAGAACACAAACTATTATGTATGTGAGTTACTTAGAAGTCAGTTGATGGGAAATCTTGGAAAAATCAAGAAGGATAAGAAGAATTCAAGTATGGTAGTTTGTTTTTATGCTTAATCTTTTACTTCATGAATGAAGTTCTGGGATTTGGGAAGGTACATTAGCAAAAAGATAAATTGGTAGCTGCTCAAATCAAAGATCTCTTGCACCAAATTTCTAAGATTAAAATAAAGAACATTGCAATCTCGGGATATTTCAAAAAAAATTAGAGTATGATGCATGCTAGAGAAAGAATTCCCACATCTATTGTGGAGAAATATAAAGATACTATTTGCTTTATGGTTGACATTGATCAATGCCTAATGGAAGTAGTAGATCCTAGAATAGTTTGGATCATGCCAATGGGATATGTGGTTGAGGAACACATTTTGGAAATGTATGTTGAACATTTGTTGAGCAAACCTCAGGATTGATCAGAAGAAAGATTTGGTACTTTTTCAGAAAAAGGATAGATAGGTGCACAATGAACTAAGGAAACCTGTGATAGTCAAAATATTAAGAAGAGAAGTAGGAATCCTTGCAGAAATAATTGGTATATCTACAGAAAAGGTAAGAGAAGCTAGAAGGAAGAGAGAAGAAGCTGAAGTAGAAAAAGAGCCAATAAGAACTAAATCTGCTAGTTCGACAACATCCTCTTCCCAAACTAGGTCAACGAGGAGCTCTGCATCCCTATCCACCCCTGCAATGAAGCCAATACTTGTGCAAACTCAAATGAATAAATCTGGTAAGGAAGCAAAAAGGAAGAAGGAAAAAATAATAATATTTTATATGGCAGTCTTTGAAGATGAATAAATTGAATCTGATGAAGGACTAAGAGAAATTAAGCATCAAGCTACAAAGGAAACAATAGTTTCTAATAGAAATCCCTTCGGTGAAGAAGACAAAGCAAAGAAGAAGGTAAAAATTGACAAACATGGTATGTGAGTAGAAAAGGTTGAGAAAGCTTTGGTCAAAGATGGAAATCTTAAGCAGCTTTGCAAATGGTATGAAACCTTTGATAAATCTGGCCAAAGAACTCTTGAGGAGGCTAGAATAAAGAATTTAAATATTTTCAATAAGTTTCTTATTGAAATAATGCTTGGATTACCTACAAGCCTGTATGAGATTTCAGAAATGAGAAGAGTAAATGCTAGAACAAAAGAAGAGAAAATGAGAGAGAGAATTCTTGCAAAATTATGTCTAGTGATGTCCATGGAATAAATGAAGGCAATACTGAATAAATATAGAAATGAATTCAAGAGAAAGAAAAGGGTGAACAAACTTATGATTGGTTAGACTAAAGAAGTTGCAGAAGAAACTAAACAAATCTTGAGAATTTTTTTGTTGAGTAACATAATTGATGTTGTCTCTAAAGAAACACATGATAAAGATGTCTCATCTAGTCTGATATAAGAAGAATAAAAATAAGATATAGCTGAGGATACTTAGATTCCTCTTGATGTGGATAATACAAAAGTACCTACGGAGATTGAAGCTCTTGAAATTATATCGGTTTAGAAAGTTGAGATTCCTGAAGATAAGCAAGAATCTGTAGCTAACGAAATAATGGTTTAGGAAAAGAAAGTTGATGTAAAGGAAGCTCTAGTGGAAGCAAGAGACACTGTAGAGGCAGCGAAGAAATTTTTGGTAGAGAATTGGGAAGTGTAGACATGGAAAATATACATGCACCTGATTCTGATCCTACTAACATCGTTTCATCTTGAATCATACTCTCAGCTTATCAACACCTTTCATCCCTTAATTAAATAAATCATTATTTATTTAATTAGGTCTTTCTCCTATGGTGATTAAATTAATCAATTCAATTTAATTAATCATCTTTCTTTGTTCATTTAAATAATTCATTAAATCTCTAAAGTCCTCTTATTAAATTGAATAAATTAAAACATTATTTAATTTAATCTAACATATTCCTCCTTAGTTAAATAAACCAAAATCATTTATTTAATTAATCATTTCCTCTCAATTTGATTTAAATCAATTCATAAATTCAAGTCTAAATTGTCACATCACCTAATTCTTCATTAAATTAATCAAAACCTTGATTAAGCTAATCTCTCTCACTAAAATCCTCTAGAGAATGCAACTTGCACAATAATCAAATACTTTGATTTATTTAATTCTCTATTTTCCCTCACAAAGAATCAAAAGGGAATATTCCCTCATTTGAATTCAAAAAGGCCAAGTGGGCTTGGTCCTTCCAACAAGGCATTCAATGCCTCTTACATGTCCTTGTGCATTGAGCCAAGTGACATTAACTCCATTCTTCTCTCTCCCCAACATGTCACATTCAAAATTGAAATTTGAATCCAATGGCATTTATCATGCATATTGACCAAAATGTGCTCATTCCTCCTCCAATCACATGTGGACAAGTGGCCTCTTCTCATTGGTTGGTCTTTTATCCCACATTCTTGCAATTTGGGAATCTATAAATGAGAGAATCTTCCTCTCATTCAAACATCCACAATTTGAGTAAACTTACTATACTCAAATCCATCTTCATCCACAAGCATATGCAAAATTACTCTCTTCAACTTGAGAGCCAATTTTTCCCATTTCCATCAACCATTAATCATCTTTCAAGATTTGCAACAAGGTTATGCTGAAATCTCTTTGGAGATTTGACCATTTCACACTCATCAACATTGCAACTTAGGAATTGGGAAAGGGCCAATTGCAACACTTCATTGGCACCAATTCCCCCATAAGATCATCATGCTATTAGCTTAACTAGGATTGAATCTCTTTTATTTAAAGTTTATTGTGTTCTTCATTTCCTAAGTTTAGTTTGAATAGATGGATTTTATGGGGAATATCTCATACTTGTTTGCATGCATATGATCTAACAAATAATGTGTTTTTTTGCTCTTGTGAATTTGCAGGTTTAGGGGTTCATAGGAAGAATTTGACTTGAATTGGCCGAAGGTCCTATTGACCTATCCACTTTGTCCCCATGTCAAAAAATGAAAGTTGCATCATTTGCACAGGGGAAGGCTAGAGAAGAATTGTTGAAGTCTCACATTAAGGATAATGGACTCTTAAATATTGCATCTAGATTTTTGGAGAAAATAATTCCTACTCATGTCAAGGATCCATCTGGTTCCTCCTCTGGTGAACTAAAAAATCTCATTAACTTTGTAAGTACTCATTTTGAGTCTCTTGAGAAGTCAGCCATGGTTAAAGTTTAGAAGAAATTTGATGGAAAAAGGTTCAATAGGTTGAAAGAAATGATTTCTAATGGTAAAACTCTGTTAACCACCTATGTGAAGAATATTCAAAGTGTTCTATCTGAAGGTGGAAAGATCTATAAGTCATGTTTTTCTTTGTCTAAGTTTACAGAGGTCAATGAGAAGAAGGTTAAGGATCTTGAAAAATAGGTTGTTGCTATTTCTAAAGATTTTGATCCTTTAGCTGGTGGTTTTGGAAAGAAAGAAGGTAAGTTATATTTTCTCTTGACAAGATAAGGAGCTTGAAGCATGAAAATGACAAAATTGTGGAAAGAGCACATGAGCTTAGAGGCCTAATTGGTATGAAGATAGAAATAATATTGAGTGCATTAAAGGAAGTTGAAGATGATATGGAAGTTAGTGATCCAGTGAACCTTGAGTCTATAGAGACACAATCTTACTTACTTTGTGGTCACATAACAATTTTGGAGAGTCTCAAAAGGGTTTGGGACACAAATTTGATCCCGTTGAAGAAATATTTTGTAGATGTTTTTATTGAATCCCTCCTGTGCAATTTTTGTCCTTGATGACAATTTATATTTCTCTGGCCTCTTGGTGGTTACTTTCTCAGCTGATCTACTTTCCTGATTGGCATATTTACTTCACAAGTGGTACTGATAATTTAACTCCATGTGTAGATCTCAGTTGAGGCATTCTGGTTATAGGTTCTCTGATCTAGTGTTCAGGTGAAATGTTTCTGATTTGATAATTTGTGCATCTGTGTTTCACTTGGTTACATGTGGTTGACATGTTCAGTTTTACTTCAAGTTGATTATTTAAGGGCTTGATCACTATTGTCTTTAGGGATTTGTGAACTCTGCATGAATTCAATATTTATCTCTTCACAAGGTTTTGGATAATTTTTGGCACATTATACTTGGTTATAATGAGGTGGCTATCGTATTGTTTTTAATTGATATCTCTTGGCATCAAGGCTAGTATCTTTGGCACACTATATGCTATTGGAATTCTATGTGATGGAAAATTGGCCTTGTTTAAAGGTATAAAGTTTGATCTCTCATTAGCATTTTAATTGGGTCTCATCTTGGTTAATTCACATGGCTCAAAAGCTGAAAACAAAAATAATGTTTTGAGTATCTTTATTTTGTCACATTGGAAGTAACTTAGCCTTGATTTCTTGGGAATACAAAATTCAATAGCCATCAAATTTTGGTGGTAATATTTCATGGCACGAGTTTGTCAAAATGTGTTTGGTAAGGCCGCGGACATCTTACTGTGGTACCACTGATAGTTAAGCTGGAAACTGCAGTAGTGTGGTGAAAACGTTAGCGACAAGAAAAACAGCTACCACTACAACATGGGTTGTCATCAGGGAAACTACGGTAGTGCAGTCAAACTATTAGCGACAATAAAAATAGCTATTGCTACACCACAAGCTGTCATCAAGGAAACCATGGTAGTGTGGTGAAAATGGCTAGCGGCATACAAGATGGCTACCGCTATACCATGGGTAGTCAGAAAGATAATCATGGTAATGCGGTGGAAACAACTAGCAGTTAGCAAGGAGCTACTGCTATACCATGGGTAGTCCAAAGGGCAACCACGATTGAGTGGTAAGGAAGTGGTGAAGGTAGTGGAAATAGTAAGTGGTAATAACCGTTGTACCATGGGTTGTCAGAAGGGAGACCGCAACTATGCGGTAAGAAAGAAGATGTCAACTATTGCATGTCATCATGCAAGTCATTGATTTGGCCGTGGATTTCAAATATCATTATGATTTTCTTTTGGATTATTATGACTGTCCTTTCGAACTTCAAACTCCATCTCACTTTTGTAAAGGAATTTTTGTGGAAAGTAGGGAAAATCGTTATGCTTCATTGTTTGAGGGTCTGGAACCCTACTCTAGCCGCCACCATGGAATCATTCCTTTGGTCATTTCCTTGTTATCTCTGGCATTCTGATCTTGGAAAATGTATGGGGGAGGTGAGAAGACCATTACTATGGTCATTTGGTGTGTCTTCTTCTTGTCGACTAGTGATGGGGCGAGATTGGAAGGTATTGTGTTCATTTCTTCCTTTGTAGGTCTGGTAAACTCCTTGTCACAACAACCTCATTATTTTTGTTAGGAAAATCATAATATCATTGAATCTCTTCATTTTATCACCCAGGTTCATTTATAACGGTTCTTGGTTGCATTTTTTGAAGGTTATCTTATATTTTTGGTTAAACGAGTCTTTGAGTTTGTGGGTCAGTTTGAATGGTTCGAATTTCAAATTTCTTTAGTTTCTTACCTAGTTTCATTGGTAACTTCTATTATATGCATTATTACTAGTTTTAGTTGTATTGTTGTTACTGATAAGAAAAAATGGATATTATTCTTATTTTCAAAAGATGTGTTCTCACTGTTTTGGGTAAGCACTGCATGTGCAGGCTACTTGTGAAGAAAAGTTCAGTTACACCTCTATTTTTTGGAACTATTGTTCTATTCTTGTCAGAAAGAAAAGTCTATCCCTCATTTTCATGGTAACATCTGAAATTGTTACTTGAAAGTAGTAATTGTAACCTAAAAATTATCTTTGAATACTACTCTAAGAGTGAAAAACAAGAAACAGTTGCAATACTTCCTAGAATGTAATGATGTAATCTGTAAATGGTTGAAAACAGAGAGATTAGGGTTTTATCATTATAGAAAAACCTAAAAACAACAAGGGCAGTTCTTTTTTCAACTGAAGAGTCAAGATAATTATTGTTGTATGCTGAAATTTTGAAATAGAAAAAGTATGAAAAAGAAAGAAATTGCATATCACTGTAATAAAGTTTGATGAGAAGTTGTATTGACACAATAACTAGATTATTTTCCTCAATTTGTATCAAGATTTGATAATGAATGGAATCCTGAAGAATCATTCTTGACTCTTGAGAAGTTTGTGCATTGTCTATCAAGAGGCACTTGACAAAAATAAGAGAAACATAGAGATCCTTTGTATCATTGTATATTCTATTGAAAAATAGAAAATGGGTTAGTGCTCCTTGATATTGGTGTCTCTAAATAGAGGGGTTGGTGCTACTTGAGTCAGTGCTAAAAAATAAGCCATTGAGGCTTTGTCAAAATAATTATTGAAATGAAAGCCTGGAAAAGGCAACAGGTTCAAGAGTGGTTTTTCTACCCCAGGAGGGTTTTCCACTCAGCATATCTTGTGTCTATTTGTGTCTTTTTGATTCATTTTCTTCAGTGCTTTATTGATTTAAAACTCAATTTTACACTACTCATTTCAGTTTATATGATTGGATTCTAATACATGAATTATTTTGTCATTGATAAATGAGAACATATGTATGGCTCTTTTTAGTTTCAGTTAAATTTGTTAAAGAAGTTATAGACACTTATTCACCCCCCCTCTTAGTGTATTTTCACTCCAACAATTGGTATCAAAGCCTAGGGTCCTCTAATAGGTCTTCCCAACTTAGGATTGATTTTGGACTTGGAGTCTATTCAAAATGTCTCAAACTCATGAAGGTACTTCCATGACTAGAGCTCCATTATTTGATGGAACTAATTATGTATTTTGGAAAATCAGAATGGAGACTTATTTAACTTCTATTGATCTTGATGTCTGGAGCATAGTATTGTCTGGGTACATTGTACCAGCTACTTTGCCAACTACTTATTCTAAAAAGAAAAGATATGAAACCAATGCAAGAGAAAAGAATGATCTTTTGTGTGCTCTGAATAAAGATGTCTTCATTAAAGTCATGCACTACAGTTCTGCTTTTGAAATCTGGACTAAACTTGAAACTATCTATCAAGGAAATTAAAAGGTAAAACAGCCTAAAGTCCTCACTCCAAAACACTAGTTTGAAGAACTAAAAATGAGGGATGATGAAAATAAGAACTAAATGCAATGAAGGGTCTGGGAGAAGAAGACAATGAATTTGATGTTGTAACCAAGGTCATCAAAACCTTACCAAAAAAATTTGAAGCTAGGATAGCTACTCTAGAAGAAAAGAAACACTTTACCCAGCTTACCCTTGACAGAATTTAGGGCACTCCGACTGCCTATGAAATGAGGATTAGTAAAATCAACACCACTACAAAAGAAGTCATTTAATGGTGAAAGGAAAGAAAGGGATGAGCTCTCTGAATCATAATTTTCTAATTCTAAAGAATCCCACTTTGTGAGGAAACTCAAAAAGTGTTCTGGAAAGTATAATGGAAAACTTCCCTTCAAATGCTTTAACTATGGAAAAATAGGCCACTTTTCTGCAAAGTGCCCCTATGGTGACACAAACAGTGATAACGAAAAAATATGAGAAATTTGCAAAGAAAAAGGCTTATAGACCCAAACAAAAATTCAATTTGAAAAAGAAGAAAATCTTATTCAACAAAAATGAAACAGATTCTGAATCTGAAGATTATTTAGATTAAGAGGATGAAAATCTATTCATGGCTGAAATCATTCAACAAGATGAAACTAACAACAATGATGTTGAAGAAGGTGAAGTGGATTATGAAGGAGAACTGAAATGTTCTCTAAAAGAACTGAGGAAACTTAAAAAATAGATGTGTGCTCAAGAATAGAATACTGCTAAAGATAGTTCACAAGAGCAACTCATAAATCTTGAGATAATTTCATTAAAAACTCAACTTGAAGAATCCAAGAGAGTTGAAGATTGTCTCCGTATTGGCATAAGTTTTAAAGACCAAGAAATTCAAAAACTTGAACATGAGATTGTAGATCTTAGGAAGACTATTGAGAAATATGAAAGCACTCTTAAAATGAATGGCATGCTCAGTAAACAGAAACTGAACAATGATAAAACTGAAATTGGTTTTTATAAAAGGTGAATGTTCAAATAACAGTGCAAAGGACAATGTTGTGGCTAGAAACAAAAGTCCTGAACTCAAATGTCCTGATTTTGACAAAGATCCTATTCATCCTTTTAGGAGCAACATAATGATTTATAACTCCTACCCTCTCTTTTATGGGTACTATTACTTCTGTAATAAATCTGGTCACAAAGTGAACTCTTGCAGATTTATGAATTCTAGAACTTCTAGATTTTTCTCTAGGTAGAATCATGGTTTTGCAAGAAAGATTATATGTTTTGAATGTAATTCTTTGGGTCATTCTGCTAAGCAATGCAATGCTAATCAGCAGAACAAACAACTGAAAACTATCAATGTTTGGAAACCCAAAGCTATTAACAACATTGAATAAACTATGCTTGTTCAAACTTCTTTCCACTCCAAGAAAAAGGACTTATGGGTCCTAGACAGTGGTTGTTCAAACCGCATGACTAGTGACAAAGAAAAATTTACTAATCTAGAAGACTATGTTGGTGGATATGTAAAGTTTGGAGACAAATTTGGAATTCAAAACAAAGGTAGAAGTTCTCTTTTTCTGAATGAAAACAATCCTATTTACAATGTATACTATGTAGAAGGATTAAAACATAACCTTCTAAGTATCAATCAAGTTTGTGACAGTGGCTATCAAGTCCTGTTCACTTCACAGGGATGTGAAAATAAAAACCAATATGGAAAAGTTGTTGCTGCTGGAAGAAGGACCAAGGGAAATGTCTACAACTTACTTGACACCTCTAAACATGAAAAAAATCAAGGTATATGCTTAATGAGTCATTTTGAAGAAATTTGGTTGTGGTAGAAGAGACTAGGCCACATTAATTTTGACAATATGGTTAGGATTAGCAAAAATTAGAATGTAAGAGGTCTGCCCATTCTTATAAAACCTAACAATGTTGTTTGTAAAGAGTGTCTCAAAGGAAAGCAAACTAAGGTAAGCTTCAAATCCAAGGAACACTCCTCTACTAAACCTATGAAAATTGTTCATACTAACTTATGTGGTCCTACAAGGACTAGATCTATCAATGGTGAGAAATATTTCATGCCATTTGTTGATGACTACTCTCGTATTGTATGGATTAACTTTCTCAAGAATAAATCAGAAGCTTTTGAATGTTTTAAAGATTTTAGAAAACTGGTAGAAATAAAGTAAGATTTAAAATTGAAATGTTTAAGACCTGACAAAGTTGGTGAATTCACCTCACAAGAATTCATAGACTAATGTGACAAACATGGCATAAAAAGATAGTATGTTACTGCCAGAACACCCCAACAGAACAGGGTAGTTGAGAGAAAGAATAGGACTGTAAAAGAGTTGGCAAGAACTATGTTGAATGAAGCAAATATGTCAAATATGTACTGGAAAGAAGTTGTTCATACAACTTTATAAATTTTGAATAGAGTCCAGATCAGAGTGAAATCAAATTTCACTCCATATGAACTGTGGTATGGTAAATCTACCTTAATTAAATATTTTAGAATATTTGGCTGCAAGTGTTTTATCAAGAGAGACAATGAAAAATTGGGCAGTTTTCAATCTAAGATAGATGAAGGTATTTTCTTAGGGTACTCTACTCACAAAAAATCCTTTAAGTGCTTTAACAATAGGCTGAATAAAATTGTTGAATCAATAAATGTCAAATTTGATGAAAATCTACTTTTAGATGTTGAACCTATGCAGGATGATGAAGAGGATGAATTTGAACTTGATATAATTTTTTAAGTCTTTGAAATTGTAAAACTTGAAACAAAACCAACGAGTCCTAAACTTGCTGAAGCAAAATATGAAGATGTTGAAATCAGCTCAGAAAAATGTGAAACTAAAACTCCTTCAAAATCTCTAGCTAAAAACCATCCTAAAGATCTGATTATAGGAGATAAATCAACAGGAGTTCAAACAAGGAAAATAATAGTTAACTATGATGAAAAATATCACATAGTTGAGCTTACTGCTTTTTGTTTAATCACTCAGTTTGAGCCAATTTTTTTTGATGAAGCTCTAACTAATGAATGCTGGCTTAATGCAATGTAGGAACAAACTGATCAAATTGGCAAAAAATAGACTTGGGATCTAGTCCCAAGACCAGATGACAAAAATGTCATAGGAGGCAAGTGGATTTTTAGAAATAAACATGATGAAAATGGTCATGTTGTTCGCAACAAGGATAGATATGTCTTCAAAGGATATGCTTAACAAGAAGGTATTGATTTCGGTGAAACCTTTGCACTAGTTGCTAGGCTTGAATCAATTAGAATTTTGCTTGGAATATTCTATTTTAATTTTTTTAACTATATTTCAAATGGATGAAAGTCATCTTGTAAGCATTCCAATGGCTATTGGCTGTAAACTTAGAAAGGTTGATGACTCTCCTGCTATCAACCCAACTCACTATAGGTCAATGATAGGCAACTTATTATATCTAATAGCCTCAAGACTTGATATAATGCAAGTTGTTTACATGGTTGCTCAATTTCTGGCATCTCCTAAGGAATATCACATCAATGTTGTGAGAAGGATTCTTAAATATATACAAGGCACAATTGATTATGGGCTCTGGTATCCCAGAAGCAATTTTTCATCTTTAGTAGAATATACTAATTTTGATTGGGCAGGTTGTCTAGATGACAAGATAAGCACCAGTGGTGTTGCTTTCTTTCTCGGTGATTTTTTAGTGGCTTGGCACAACAAAAAGAAAGAATATGTTTCACTCTCCACTGCTGAAGCATAATATATAGCTACCACTTCTTGGTGCACTCAGGTAATTTGGATGTCACAGACATTATCAGATATGGGCATTGAAATTCCAAAACCTATTACTATTCTATGTGATAATACCAGTGCCATAAATATCTTAAAAAATCCTATTATGCACTCTCGAACTAAACATATAGCTATAAAGCTTCATTTTCTTCATAAAAAGGTGTTGGCTAATGAGGTATATGTGCAATATATTCCTACAAAAGCATAGGTCGCTGACATTTTTACAAAACCGTTGGCTAAAGATGTTTTTGAAAGACTTAGGTCTAGATTGGGAGTTGTCTCTCAATCTCTGTTATCTTAAACAGTCTATCCTGGTGATAGGGGAGTTGGTTATCTCTTCCTACAGCTCATACTTTGCTGCTCAAAGGTTACATTTGTAGCTTGCTGGATTTTTTAAGTTGTTTCTGGTTTATCTGTGTTGGCTTCCCTTTGTCCTTGTGATAAAAAGGGGGAGAATTATGAAAATTTGGTTCTTGTACTTCATCTTGGCTTGGTGGCTCATTTTTTGCCATCAAGGACAAAGGGGGAGTTTGTTGAATCCCTCATGTGCTATTTTAGTCCTTGATGACAATTTGTATTTCTCTAGCCTCTTGGTGGTTACTTTCTCACCTGATCTACTTTCCTGATTGGCATATTTACTTCACAAAGGGTATTGATAATTTAACTCCATGTGTAGATCTCAGTTGAGGCATTCTGGTTATAGGTTCTATGATCCAGTGTTTAGGTGAAATGTTTCTGATTTGATAATTTGTGCTTCTATATTTCGCTTGGTTGCATGTGGTTGGAATGTTAATTTTTACTTTAGGTTGATTATTTAAGGGCTTGATCACTATTGTGTTTAGGGCTTTGTGAACTCTGCATGAATTCAATATTTATCTCTTCACAAGGTTTTGGATAATTTTTGGCACATTATACTTGGTTATAATGAGGTGGCTATCGTATTGTTTTTAATTGATATCTCTTGGCATCAACCAGTATCTTAGGCACACTATATGCTATTGGACTTCTATGTGATGGAAAATCAGCCTTGTTTAAAGGTATAGAGTTTGATCTCTCATTAGCATTTGAATTGGGTCCCATCTTGGTTAATTCACATGGCTCAAAAGCTGATAGCATAAATAATTTTTTGAGTATCTTTATTTTGTCACATTGGAAGTGACTTAGCCTTGATTTCTTGGGAATACAAAATTAAATAGCCATCAACTTTTGGTGGTAAAATTTCATGGCACAAGTTTTTCGGCATGTGTTTGGTAAGGCTGCGGACATCTTACCATGGTACCATTAATAGTTAAGATGGAAACCGCAATAGTGCAGTGAAAATGTTAGCGACAAGCAAAACAACTACCGCTACACTATGGGTTGTCATTAGGGAAACCGCGGTAGTGAGGTGAAACTATTAGCGACGAAAAATAGCTACTACTACACCACGAGCTATCATCAAGGAAACCACGGTAGTGTGGTGAAAATGGCTAGTGGCATACAAGGCGACTAGCACTATACCATGGGTAGTCAGAAAGACAACCGCGGTAATGCGGTGGAAACAACTAGCGGTTAGCAAGGATCTACCGCTATATTGCGGGTAGTCCAAAGGGTGACCGTGGTTGAGCGGTAAGGAAGCGGTGAATTTAGTGGAAATAGTAAGTGGTAATCACCGTTGTACCATGGGTTTTTAGAAGGGAGACCATGGTTATACGGTAAGAAAGAAGATGTCAGCTAATGCATGTCATCATGCAAGTCATTGATCTGGCCGCAAATTTCAAATATCATTATGATTTTATTTTGGATTATTATGATTGTCCTTTTGGACTTCAAAATCCATCTCATTTTTGTAAAGGAATTTTTGTGGAAAGTAGGGCAAATCGTTATGCTTCATTGTTTGAGGGTCTGGAACCCTACTCTGGCTGCCACCATGGAATCATTCCTTTGGCCATTTCCTTGTTATCTCTGGTGTTCTGATCTTGGAAAACGTATAGGGGAGGTGAGAAGACCATTAATATGGTCATTTGGTGTGTATGCTTCCTATCGACTGGTGATGAGGCAAGATTGGAAGGTATTGTGGCCATTTCTTCCTTTGCAAGTTTGGTAAAATCCTTGTCACAACAACCTCATTATTTTTGTTAGGAAAATCATAATATCCTCGAATCTGTTCAGTTTTTCACCTGGGTTCATTTATAACGGTTATCTTATCTTTTTGGTGAAACGAGTCTTTGAGTTTGTGGGTAAGCTTGAATGGTTTGAATTTCTTCATTTTCTTACTTGGTTTCATTGGTAACTTCTATTATATGCATTATTACTTTTTTCAGTTTTATTTTTGTTATTGACAAGAAAAAATGGATATTATTCTTGTTTTCAAAAGATGTGTTCTCACTATTTTGGGTAAGCACTGCATGTGTAGGCCGCTTGTGAAGAAAATTTCAATTACACCTCTATTTTTGGAACTGTTGTTCTATTCTTGTCAGAAAGAACTATCCCTCATGTTCACGGTAACATCTAGAACTGTTACTTGAAAGTAGTAATTGGAACCTGAAAATTATCTTTGAATACTACTCCAAGAGTGAAAAAAAGCAACAATTGCAATAATTCCTAGAATGTAATGATGTAATCTATAAATGGTTGAAAATGAAGAGATTAGGGTTTTATCATTACAAAAAAACTTAAAAACAATAAGGTCAGTTCATTTTTCAACTGAAGAGTCAGGATAATTATTGATGTATGCTGAAAATTTGAAAGAGAAAAAGTGTGAAAAAGAAAGAAATGTCATATCACTATAATTCAATTTGATGAGAAGTTATATTGACACTGTAACTAGATTATTTTCCTCAAGCTATATCAAGATTTGATAATGAATGGAATCCTGAAGAGTCATTCTTGTCTCTTGAGAATTCTATGCATTGTTTATCAAGAGGCACTTTACATAAATAAGAGAAACAAAGAGATCCTCTATATCATTGTATGTTCTATTAAAAAACAAAAAAGGGGTTGGTGCTCCTTGAGTCGGTGCTCAGAAATCAGCCATTGAGGCTTTGTCAAAATAATTATTGAAATGATAGCCTGAAAAAGGCATTGGGTTTAGGAGTGGTTCTTCTGCCCCATGAGGGTTTTCCACTCAGAATATCTTGTTTCTATTTGTGTCTCTGTTATTCATTTGCTTCAGTGCTTTATTGAATTAAAACGCAATGTTACACTACTCATTTCAGTTTATATGAGTTCATTCTAATACATGAATGATTATGTCATTGATAAATGAGAACATATGTATGGTTCTTTTCAGTTTTAGTTAAATTTGTTAAAGAATTTCTAAACACTAATTCACTCCTCCCCTCTCAGTGTATTTTCACTCCAACAATTTTCAAGTTTATGTAAGTTAGAAGCATGCTTGTACAGTCTGAAGATTTTGTTTTGATTTTTGGTATGTGGCTTCCCTAAATTTTTCCATTGATGTCAAAGGGGGAAAGTAGTAGAGTGAAAAATTGTCTTAATCATCTGAAAGGGAGAGTTGTGTTTCTAAAATTTCAAAGAGTGGTAGTGTAATTGATGTTGGTACTGATCCAACACTTAGTCATTTTTCACTAAGTGTTGCCATCAATGCCAAAGGGGGAGATTGATGGCAAGAGACACTGAAAATATCATTTGGTGTTATCATTGATGGCAACCCTAGTCAGTGATTGGATCCACATGTGATCATTTGATCATGTCGACTGTCAGATTGAAGACAATCAAGGAAGAATTGAGCATCCGATAGTTTTGTGTTCATTGATTGACATGAAGATTTTATGTTATTATTTTGAGTCGTGGATCTTAGGGAAGATATTTTGGTGTACGTACTATCTTATCCAGGGTGCACATTCATTGGTATGCAAGTTTGAAGATCTGATTAATTAATTTCCTATTTATCAATGCAAAGAGCTGACTTCATGGATATAACTTGTCACAGATGTTTGGGAAGTAATTGATTAAGTATTTTTGTGTTCGAAAATGTTCATTTAGGTCATTACTATGTTGTGGCTGAATTTGGTTGGTGTGCATCAATAATTAATCATGGATTGAGCTGATAGTTTGAATATATTTTTACTTTTGTTTGAGCTGATAAGCAAGCAATTGAATTCTTAGTCACAGATATATATAAGTGATTGACCATATCATTTTGATATATGAAAGAATGTGTTTTTGGTATGTGTTACAAATATAAGAAGGGTTATAGAGTGATCATGCACAATTTTGTGATGTGAGTTTGAGCAAAGTAGAGCAAAAGCGTAGAATAATTCCGAAGGATAGAAGATCGATTGTTGAGCCTAATCAAAAGTACAACCAAGTATTTGTAGATGTTATTTTCTCAATTCAATTTCTTAGATGGATTTAATTTGATTATCTTTGTAAGATGGTGAGTCTTATTTGAGCAGTGAGCTCTAGGTAGTGTGCCTGAATGCAAGTGCATTCCTATTCTGTAAAACATCTTTGAGTATACTCAAATAATATTGCGGATTGGCCTTCCACCGTGGTTTTTCCCATAACAGGGTTTCCACATAAAAATTATTTTTTTATGGTGTTGTGGTTGTTTGTTTTATGTTCATGCATATTTATTTTGATTGAATGTTATAAATTATTTAAGGATCAGATCAATACTATTAAAAATTATAAAACACCGATTCACCCCCCTCTTAGTGTTCCTTGATTCCAAGATATAGACTGTGTGAATAAACACAAATATCATCCTCGTGAGCCAATATTAGCAAATGAATAAACACCTCATATCATTCCACATAAAAAATATTTTTTTATGGTGTTGTGGTTATTTTTTTTATGCTCATGCATATTTATTTTGATTGAATGTTATAAATGCTTTAAGGATCGTATCAATACGGTTAAAAAATGCAAAACATTGATTCACCCCCCTCTTAGTGTTCCTTGATTCCAACATATAGGTTGTGTGAATAAACACAAATATCATCCTCGTGAACCAATATTAGCAAATTAATAAACACCACAAATCATTCTTTGATCAAGAGAGCCAAAAATTTATACCAAAAGCCATTAATGAAATTCGTATTACAGTCTATTGACAATAAATGAAAATGAAAAACTATATATGCATAAGGCCATCATTAGAACACTATGCATGGACAAAAATAGAGGGTGTAGAAACAAAACTATATCAAAGAACATTAAGAAGCCATGAAATATTTTCAATAGAAAGAAAAGATTAGGCATTGATTTTTTTTTTAATTTGAAAATGATTAAAAAAAATGCAGTGTATTGATGAGATGTTTGTCATAGAAAAAAATCCTTTTCTTGATAGTCTTAAAACTTGACACCAGAATCCAATAATGATGAGTGCGCTTCAACCCATTGACAATAAATGAAAACCAAGCACTAACAAATGCTAAATTTTCTTGTTGGAAAGCCACACATTGAAAGAAACACTCGGTGTGAGGAGATGACTATATCAAAGAACATTACAAAGCCATGAAATATTTGCAACAACAACAAAAATTTATCAATTGATGAAATGAGTTTGATAGATTCAAGTGTTGTTGGAATGCATGTGTGGAGAGAAATTATTAGTTCCATTCTTAATTATGGGTAATAGAGAAGTTGACATTAATGAATCATGTTGTTAAGTATTTAATTCAACAATAGAAAGTGACTCATAACAGCATTCAAAGACATGGAAGAATAGAAATTAAGACATAAAATGTAGAGAGAAAGAAACAATAGGCACGAACTCATAAAATACAGAGATGTAAAAAAGTATAAAACAACATTGTAAAGGATACAGGAACTTACAAGCACCTTGTTCTTCACTTCAAATACGGTAGACATAAACCCTGCCAGCAGACACATATTCCACTTCCATCAAATAATCTAAGAAAATGAATAAATAATGCAAAAAGTGAGAGTGTAAAAGATATAGGAACTTACAAATGAGTGCTCTTTTTCTTCCAATATGATAGATATAAATTTTTTCAAGAGACATAAATTTCACCCTCATCAAACAGTCAAATAAAATAAATAAACAATACAAACTATCCTTTGCTCAACAAACTTAAAACTTGACACCATAAGAGATTAATGATGCATGAAATTTAGTCTATTCACAATAAGTGAAAGTCAAGGACTAATGAATGCAAGAACAAAAAATAATAGACATTAATCCATAAAATGGAAAGCTAAAAAAAACTATAAAATAACACTGTAATAGATATAGTAACTTACAACCACCTTATTTTTCACTGCTAACATGATAAACATAAATCCTGTTAATAGACGCATATCTCACTCTTATGAAACAATCCAAGCAAGTGAATAAACAATGAAAAATATGACAATGTAAAAGATATAGGAACTAACAAATGACTCCTTTTTCACTTCCAATATGATTGATATTAACTATCTCAATAGACACATATTTCACCTTCATCAAATAATCGAAGCAAATGAATAAACAACACAAATGAAAATTAGGGTCTATATATGCATAATGTCATCATTAAAATGTGATGCACAAGTAAAAATATAGGATGTGAAGACATCACTAGATCAAAGAACATTTGAATCCATGTAAAATTTCCAATAGAAATGAAGCATTAGGAATTGTCTAAATTTGTCTTTTTCTCCTGTTGAAAAATAGATTGCAATAAAATAGGGCCCACCACATATGTAGAGATGTAAAAAAATATAAAGTGACACTGTAAAAGATATAGGAACTTACAGACGCATCATTTTTCCCTTGAAAAATAGTACACATAGACCTTGTTGACATACAAAGATTTCACCCCCGTCAAACAATTTGAACAAATCAATAAACGATGCAAAAAATGATAATGTAAAAGATATGGGAACTCACAAAGGATTATTTTTTTTCCTCGTATAGTATAGACATAAAGCCTCTCAATAGAGACAAATTTTCCCCTCATAAAATTATCCATAGATCTTATTAATAGAGCATTATACCCATAGAATCCATATGAATTGCCAAGAAAAATATGCTAGGGAAATAGGAGTTGTGAGGATAAAAAATGTACCTATCATAGTATCCATGCATCTAGTTATCATTTATCACCACCAGAGCTCCTCATGATGGTTGAAAACTTGTTCGATAAATTAGGTAAACTTGATCAACTTCTTTCCAATTCCACCCATTCTGAACTTGAAAATAATTGGTATTTTAATCTATAACTTTGTTTGCAAGACAATAGAAATAAATCTTGTCAATAGGGAAAAATATCAATGTCATCAAATAGTCAGAGAAAGTGAACAAATTATGCAAACAGTTCAATGCAAAAGATATTGTAACTTGCCTTGTTTATTGTTTCAAATATGATGGATATAAAATTTGTTAGTGGACATATATTTCACTCTCATCAAACAATTAGAGAAAATTAAATCCTTGTTGGATATATTGAAAACTTCACACCATAAGCCATTAATGCCACGTACATTTCAGTCTATTGACAGTAAATGAAAATTAGGTACAAATAAATGCATAATTCCCTTGTTAAAATTCCATGTGTAGATATAAATAGTGGGTGCAAAGAAAAGACTATATCAAAGAACATTACAAAGCCATGAAGTATTTCCAATAACAAGAAAAGATTAGGAATTCATTATATTTTTTTGTTTCTTGTGCGGAAAATAATTTGCAATTGGGAAAATACAAAACCACATGAAAAATACCAACAACCAATGAGAGAACACTTAATTTTTTTGTAAAATCTTTGGATGGTTAGGAAAAAATATTTTGTATTGATGAAATTTTTCTCATAGAAAATCGACTTATATAGTGCAAAGATGTCAAAAACTATAAAAGGAGACTGTAAAAGATATAGGTACTTACAACTGCCTCATTTTTTTCTTCCAACATGATAGACATAAATCCTGTCAACATGGAAAGATTTAATTCTCATCAAACAATCTGAGAAAGTTAATAAAAAATGGAAAAATGATAGTGTAAAAGATATAGGATCTCCCAAATGCCTCCTTTTTTTCTTCCAATGTGATAGATATAAAATATTTGAATAACAATCTTGGAAAATGAATAAATAATGCAAATAATCCTTTGCTCAATAGATTGGATACTTCATGGCATAAGCCATTAATGACACCTGCATTTTAGTCTATTCACAATAAATGGAACTTAGGGACTATATAAGAAAAATGGCTTTGTTAAAATAGAATGTGTGGGTAGGAACATTAGGAATGAAGACACAACTATATTGATGAGAATTACAAAGGCATGTAATATTTCCAATAGCAACCAAACATTAGGAATTCAACAAGTCTTCTGCTTTACCATGTTGGAAAATTTTTGGAATAGAACAGGGTACATTACATTTGTAGGTATGTAAAATACTATAAAATGACACTTCAAAATATCTAGGAAATTACATATGCCTCGTGGTTCACTTCCAATACAATAGACATAAACCCTGTGAGAAGAAATAAATTTCACCATCTTCAAACAATGTGAGCAAATGAGTAGACACCAAAAGAAAATGATAGTGTAGTAGATATAAGAACTTACAAATGACTCATTATTAGCATCCAACACAATAGATATAAAATCTTTCAATAGAGACTGATTTCACTTTCATCAAACAATCTGAGCAAATGAACAAGAAATTCAAACAATATTTTTCTTGAAAAACTTTAGACTTCACACCATAAGCCATTAATGAATATCAAATGCATTTAAACTATAAAATAACATTGTGAAGATATATGAAGGTACACATGCCTTATTTTTTATCCATTTTCAATGAATGAAAATTAGACCCAAATAGAAGCATAACGTCCTTGGAGACAAAAGACATGTTAACTAGCGGATTTCACCATCATCAAACAATGTGAGAAAATGAGTAGACAACACAAGAAAATGACAGCGTAGTAGATATAGGAACTTAAAAATGCCTCATTCTTTGTGTCCAACACAATAGATATAAAATATTTTAATAGAGACTAATTTCACTGTCATCAAACAATCAAAGCAAATGAACAAGAAACACAAACAATCTTTTGTTGGATAGAGATAAGACTTCACACCATAAGCCATTAACGAATTGTAAATGCATATAAACTATAAAATAGCATTGTGAAAGATATAGGAAGGTACAAACATCTTTTTTTTTATCCATTCGCAATGAATGAAAATTAGACACAAATAAAAGCTTAACGTCCTTGGAGACAAAAGACATGTTAACTAGCATCAATAACTATAAGCTATTTTGGAATTAATTTGATAGATTGAAACTATAGTGTAGGTTTTTTCACAAATAGAAGAAACAATTTCAATGTTTGAACAAGCAATGTGATTCAAAAATTTCACTTTTAAAAAAAAATTAATCAAAACAATATGTTTGTCATGTCTAAATGTCCTCATCTCTCTAGTGATTGACTTATGAAGATTTTGAAAAATAGAAACTAAGTTTTTCAAAATAGCATTGCAAACAAGACTACAATTATTTTTCTAGATAAATAATTCTTGGGAGGAAGATGTAGTGTTCATGCATTTTGGAAAAAAAATTCTAAGTACTTCAAAATAGCATTATAAACAAGGCCACAATCATTTTTCTAGATAAATAATTCTTGGAAGAATAAAACACTGTATGTAAAAGCATTGGAAATTCTAGTAGAATTTTTCTATTTCATATAAAAACAACATTGGATCACTATAGCTTTTGTTTGATCACAAACATGTATTACTATGATTTGCACAAAGCAAAGAGCATTACACATGTAACATTATTTATAACAGTTTGTGAAATGGCATACAAAATTGTTTATATCTATTGTGTGTATGTTTGAAACAAATGAATAAAGAACTATGAAGCTATGTGGTGCATATAAGAAGTCAAAATAAACTAAAACATAGCTTATAACTATTTATGAAATTGCAAGAAAATCTATTCACATCTATACTATGCATGTTTGAAAGAGATGAAAACATAATTGTCAAGTTATGTGGTGAATATAAGGGGTGAAAATAAACTATCAAAATAGTCTTGATAAAAGCATTAACATGATTTTCTTGTCATTGACATTGTCAATAATAGCTATGTTGTGTAGGCTCTTAGACATTTTTCTTATTCACATTGTTTTGTGTTGGAACGTTGCATTGTTTGGATCCTGCTTCACAATCAATGAGCATTACACTCCTCACAATGCATTTGGTATGATATACTATCAATGAATAATAATACAAATTGGAATAGTGCAAGGTAAGGACTTGTGCTAAAATACAAATATTTTTTCAACTTGTTGGATATTCCATGCTACTTCCTTCAATGACAATTCATATGATGAAATTATCCATTGAAAGTGTGAATCTTCTTGATTCAGGAACATCCTAGATTACAAGCAATATTGCATCAACCAAAAATATTTGCATTCATGTTCTCTTCTTGCATTTCAGTAGCTAACTGTCAATACCTAGTATCCACCATACCGCATTTCACATTATAACATCAGAGCTCACAGAGTAGGATATATGATCTTCATTGCAACATCTACATCATATCTATAATTCAAGTGTTTTGGAGATTCTAGTACACAGTTATCATTAATAGAATAACATATGTAATTGGACAGAGAGCATTCACTGACTAGTCTTGACCTTTCAAGTGTGTGGAACTATTTTGTGACTTGTGGAGCTGAGGAAACCATTTCATAAGGATGAACATTCATCGAGGAACCTTTTTTCTAATCCACATCATGTTTATCCAAGAATTAAATAAATACCATATGTTTTGGCGGACTCTTACACATTTCATGAATGTTGGGGTTTGAGACCTCTTGAGGCCGACACAAACCTTTTCTGGATATGGGAATTGATATATATATAGGCATTGTGTAGTTGCATTAGGGTATTCAAATAGCATGAATAATTTATATAGTAAGATAGAAGATAATTAAGGGTTTTGACCCACATGTAAGTCTGGGAATAGTGCCAAATCATTATGTACTTTGTAAGCCTAAAGGTAGGGCATGTTGCCAATGAATAATTGATCATTATTCTTATATTCATGTGTGATTTTTGTTCCAATTCTTTGAGTTTCCATTGTGTTTACTCTTTTTGCAAGGTTGGACAATCCTACTCTAAGACCCTCCATCCTTGATTGCACCAAGTGGTATCAGAGAAAATTTGAAAACTTTGGGAGAGGAGAGTGAAGTTGAAAAAGGAATTCCATAAGATATTTGTGTGGACAAATCACTGACTTGAGGTAGCCTACTTGTGTTTGTCAATAGATCACCGATTGTGAGAAATTTACAACCTTGTAGCCAAATCGTCGACTTGAGATTGTTGCACGAGATACTAGGAAGAAATGTTGGTGAGGAGAATTCATACTAGAGTTAATGTTGCTGGAAATATGGATGAGATGATGGAAATGATGTGAATAATGAAAGTGAGATTGGATGTTGTTGAAGAAGATCGAAGAAAGAGCTTAAAACTGAGACTTGATGATGATGATGAAGTTCAAGATGTGAACCTAACTGAAGAAACCTCTGAAGTGGAAGAATCAAATCAGTTGAAGATATTGAAGGATATTTCAAAAATGGGAAAGCAACCCAGAATGGAGATTTTGAATTATATCGGTAACCTAAACCTTGAGGAGTTGATTGATTGGATAAATGATATCAAAGAATAATTTGAATATGAGGAAATTGAAGATACAAAGAGAATGAGATTTGCAAAGACTAAGCTGAAAGGAGATGCTGCAATATGGTGGAAGGAAGTTTAGTTGGAGAGGAATAAAGGTAAAGAGAAGATTGTGAAATGGGATAGAATGGTGATAAAAATGAAGAGCCAGTTCATACCTACAAATTATGAGTTGGAGCTGCTGAAGAGATTATAAAGTTTGAGGCAAAATGAAAAGACTATGAAATAATACATTGAGGAATTTCATAAGATCATTATCAAGACTAGACATAGTGAAGAAAGCAAGGAGAAGGTGACAAATATATATTAATGAGTTAAGAATGAACATTCAGGAAGAGTTGAGCCTGGTGAGGATGAGGAAGCATATCAGTTTGCAATAAAGGTGGAGGACAAGCTAAATAAAAGACATCAAAAAAGGAAAAAAGGAAGAGGATGTAGATTTTAGAGAGGAAGGTAAGATTCTAGAGTAGAAAAACCATATGTAGAGAAAATCAAGGACAAAGATTCATACAGAAAGGAAGAGAGGGATTCAAATTTATACCATAAAGGTAGAGATGACCAAAATTCTTACCACAACAACATAGGAGGCTACAATTCTTATCGCAATGATGGATATTAGAGAGATGAGAAAGGATATGACAGGATAAATTTTAGAGGAACTTGTTTTAAGTGTGGAGGAGAAGGATATAGAGCATTTGAGTGTCACTAAGAAAGTAAGAAGGTTGAAAATAATGCAAGAACCGGATGTGCGGAGGAAGAACTAGTGGAACCACTGAGTTCTAGAGGAAGTCTTGAGAAGGGAGAATCATTATTCATGAGGAGAGCACTGTTCTAGAAGAAAGAAGAACCTAAGGAAACACCATAGAGGAAAGTTTTGTTCTAGACTAGATGCAAAGAAGGAGGTAAGTGTTGCAAAGTTATCATTGATAGTGGTAATATAGATAATATAGTTTATGAGGAAATGGTGACAAAGTTGAATTTGGAAAGAATAAAACATCTAAAACCTTATAGGATAGCCTGGATTCAAGATGAAAAAAATATACTAGTAAGTAAGCAATGTCTAGTAAAATTTTCTATAGGATCATATCATGATGAAGTTCTATGTGATATTATGCCAATGGATGTATGCCATATGTTGTTGGGTAGACCTTGGTAGTATGATAAGAAAGCTATACATGATGGGATAAATAATACTTACACCATAACATATAATGGAAAGAGAATCACCTTGACACCTTTGGAAGATGAACCTAAAAGTGAAGTATGTGGTATAACTATAATCAATTTGGAAGATGGAATGAAATTTATGGATGGATTGAGGCATGAAAACATGTATTTTTGTTTGATTCCAAGGAAGTGCAGAGCCCTAGATGAAGAATAATCACCAAAGAAGGAATTCATTGAACTATTGATAGAGTGCCAAGATATTGTATCAGAGAATGTGCCTAATGAATTACCACCAATCTAGAGTATCAGTCATCATATGGACCTTATTCTAGGATCCAATTTTCCAAAAAAAGTTGCACACTAGATGAAACTAGTAGAAAATACGGGGATGAACAAACATATACAAGAACTACTGAAGAAAGGATTGATAAGAGAAAGTATGATCCCATGTGTGGTACTAGTTGTACTTGCAAATAAGAATGATGAAGAATAGAGGAGGTGTATAGATTCACGAGATATCAATAAGATCATAGTGAAGTATAGATTCCCATTGCCTATAATGGATGACATAATGGACAATTTGAGTGAAGCAAAGTATTTTACCAAGATAGACCTGAAGAGTGGGTACCATAAAATCAGGATTAGAGAGGGAGATGAATGGAAAATTGATTTCAATACGAATGAGGGATTGTATGAGTGGTTGGTCATGCCATTTGGACTAACTAATGCACCTAGAATATTTATGAGGCTGATGAATGAATTCTTGAAGAAATTATTGGGTAAGTTTGTCATTGTTTACCTGGATGATATTCTGATTTTTAGTAAGACTAAGGAAGAACATTTGGATCACATCAAAAAATTATTTCATAGGCTAAGGGAAGAGAAGTTTTTGATAAAGATCAAGAAATGTAGTTTCATGAAGGAAGAACTAGTGTATTTAGGATTTGTGATATCTACAGAAGGATTGAAGATGGACCCTAGGAAAGTTAGAGTAATAGTTGAATGAACTACACCTATGAACATTAGAGAGGTAAGATCATTCCATGTACTAGCAAGCTTTTACCGAGAGTCCATCAAAAAATTTAGTAGTATTTGCACACCTATAATAAAGACAATGAGGGGTGACAGAAAGGAATTCAAGTGGACATCTAGAGAACAAAAGAGTTTTGAGTTGTTGAAGTGGAAGATGACATAACTATTGGCATATGGATTCTATTGTTGTCATTGATGGAAACCTAAGTCATTCATCTTGTCTATAGTCTAGTATTGGTTCATACTGGCATAATAGAATGAAGAACAAGGTATTCAGTTAAAGGAAAAGATGTTGATATGAATACCTTTCTAAACTATTATTTTGAGTTGTGGATCTTAGAGAAAGGTATTTTGATGTTCGTACTACCTTATTCAACAAGTATCTTGATTCACATTCATTGGTGTATGATCTAGGAGATCTAGTGCATTGATCCTTTGGTATCTGTGCTAGAAGGATGACTTGTCAAATATAGTCATTGTGGATGTCTAAGGAGTAATTAATTAAATGTTTTCATGTTCAAAAATGTTTATTTGGGTCCCTACTATACTATGGCCAACCATGGATGGTGCACATAATGATTTAGTTGAAGATCTAGCCGATAGTTGAACACCACTTTATATTTTATGAAAGTCGACATGTGAATGATCAAATCTTTGATAGCGGATATATATATATATATATATGAGATCGATTTTATCATTTTGTAGAAGTGAATGTGTGGGATGCAAAGTATATTATTGTATGGTGTGAAATTTAGAATGGTAATGGTGTGAACTTATCTATTTATGGATTTATGATGCGAATTGAAGAGCAGAGTAGAGCATAGTGAAAAAATAGATAGAAGGTCCAAAATATGATATATGAGCCTAACTAGGACTATAACCAGGCACAAGTAGATTTTATTAATTTAGTTCAACATTAAGATGGTTTGAATCTGAATATTTTTTAAGGCAGTGAGCCTTTCCTTTTGAACAGTGAACTCTAGGCAGTGAGCTTGAATGCAAGTGCATTCCCATTTTGTAAAACTTATATTTGAGTACTCAAATTGTGGAATGACCTCTACCGTGATTTTTCCCCTAACAAGGTTTCCACATAAAAATCCTTGTGTTATGGTGTTGTGGATGATTATTTTATGTCTTTGCTTCTTTCTTTTGGTTTAATGTTCAAATGGTTTTAATATAAAATTAATAAGGCTTAGATTTGCATAACACTAATTCACCCCCCTCTTAGTGTTCCCTTGAGTCCAACAATCGGTATCCAAGATTAGTTCCTTGGAAAAAATTTAGTAGCTTTTGGTAGATCTTGGAATGTTATGGACTTTGGTAGTCTTCAACAACAACTTTTGGTGGCACTTGATGACCTTAATCAGTCTAAATTAGAAGTTAGGTAATTGAAAGAAAATCTTAGGGATGCTGATAAATTCATTCAGACATTGAAGGATCATATTGTTAAATCCAGGGAGAAGAGAAAGGATCTTCGTTATCAGATCAAGAAAAAAGAGAGAAAAAATATGGATGATGCTGACTTGAATCAAACCTTGAAGGAAATAACTAAAGAATGTGAAAAGCTTGCCAGAGACAATGCTACTCTAAAACATGAAAAGGAATCTATGGTGATGAATCTGACTAAAGTGATTGAAGAAAGGAAGAAGAATGAGGAGAACCTTGCTCAGTCCTTAAAAGATAAATTTGATGAATGTAGAAGAGTAAATGGATAATTCATTCAGATGGAAAGTGAACTTCTATAATTCAGAAACAATGAAGAAGAACTTGAAAAGTAGATTGTTATTCTCAGGAATGAACTTACTACTGTAAATGAATACAAGGAGAATTTTAGGATTAGCTCAATAAAGCGTGATGAGCTGGCTCAAAATCAAAAGAGTGGAAATGACAAGTGAGGTCTTGGATTTGAAAAAGGAGAAAGCTTTGAATCTGGACAAAAGAATCTCAGGCAACGTAACTAGATGAAAAAAGGTGGAAGGTACGGTAAGGAAACCTAATGCTCAAAAGTTCAATGGATACTATTTTTCTTGTAAAAAATTTGGTCATATGGTTGCTCAATGTAGAAGTAAAATGCAATCAAGAGATTCATCATTTTATGGTCAGTGTTTCAATTGTTAAAAGTTTGGTCATAAATCAAATGAATGCAAAAATGTGTCAAACTACTCTCTCAGTAAAAGGAATGTTGAATGTTATACCTGTGGAAGATTTGGGCATATTTATAATCAATTTAGATCAAGAAGAAATAAATGGAATGATTGGTCTGGATAAGGAAATACTATGTGCTACAAGTGCAAAAAATATGGTCACATTGCAAGATTCTGTAGAAACAAAAATATGGATAAAAGAGGTCTAGTATACAAAGGAAAAAAGACATATAAAAATGATAAAGTAAAAGGAAAATTGATTGCAGATGAAATAAGAGATCAAATGAAGAAGACTTGGGTAAGGAAGAACAATTTTGATGCTTGAAATGGTTTGGCACTGGAACTTGCTTCCAGTAATTCCTCCGAAAATTGGTTTCAGTCCATTGGCCTAGGGGAGTTTTTCAAGAAAATCCTTTCTCCCCTATCTGTAGCTTGTACCAGAATGCAAAGGATGGTCAAAAAGGTGTATCAATGATCTACAGAGGTTTTGGAAAAAGAATGACAAGAAAATTCAAGAAATCATAGGTCCACGGAAGAATTTTTCTCTCGTTGTGTGAGCTATAAAAGATAAGTTGAAACTCTCATTTTTCACTTTGCATTGAAGAAGAGAAGAAGGAGAGCAATCAATAGCACAATTTCGAAGTAGTGAATTTAATTCAGCGACGAATCTCGAAATACATCGGGTATTTCATTTTCTTTTGAATTTCCATATAATTTGATATGCAATTGATAAACATAAGTACAAAAGGAAAAATTGAACAAATCAAAGGTTCAATCAAATTAGATGAATTCAATAATGAAAATATTAGGGCCATGAGAAATTTTTTGTCTCCTGATGAATTGAAGTGGTTGAGAGAAGCCAAACACAAGAATTTGGACATTTGGAATGAGTTTCTGTATTTTGAGAATTCAAATTTTTTTAAATTCATCTTAAGAAGATTGTGTGGATGCTAAGATCTGCAAGAGAGGCTTAAAAAATTTCATATTGTTAGCATGAAAGTTAATTTAAACCAGCAAACTTAGACATCCCTATGAAATACTTAATCATATCTAAGTATGCAACTAATGAGTAGAAAAACAAGTTAAGTAGAAGCATATAAGAAATATAATTAAACCTTATCCCATAGTGGATTGGCGCCACCTTGTTGTTTAGTAAGCAACCCTTTACCAATCCTTGAACAAGTTGAATGCTGGTATGAGTAAGATTAATTCTCAAATGAAGAGAATAACCTTGCATGAAGATGTGAAATGGAGGTAAATTTGAGCATAGTAAGTTTAATCAAAGTTGTGTCTTGTTGAATGAGGAGAGGAGTCTCAAATTTATAGATTTCCAAAATGAAGGAGAGAATGAAATAGAGCAATGTGGGATCATTCAACATCCAATGGCCAAGTGCCACTTGTCAAGATGTGAATGGTTGAGGAATGAGCACATTTTGATCAATGTACATGATAAATGCCATTAGGTGGAATTTCAAATTTGAGAAATGACATGTGATAGGGAAAAAGAAATGAAATAAATGCCACTTGGCTCAATGCACAAGGACATGTAACAGGAGTGAATGCCTTGTTGGATGTACAAGTCTACTTGGACTTTTTGAATTCAAATGAGGGAATATTCCCTTTTGATGCTATGTGAGGGAAAATAGAGAATTAAATAAATCAAATTAATTGATTTATTGTGCAAGTTGCATTCTATAGAGGATTTTAGTGAGAAAGATTAACTAAATAAAGGATTTACTTAATTTAATGAAGAATTAGATGATTTGACAATTTTGACTCAAATAAATAAATTAATTTAAATAAGAATTAAGAGGAAATGATTTATTAAATAAATGGTTTGATTTATTTAACTTAAAGAGGAATATGTTAGATTAAATCAAATAAGGTTTAATTTACTTAATTTAATGAGAAGACTTTAGAGATTTAATCAAATAAAATGAATTATTTAATTAAACAGAAATATAAGGTTAATTAAATTAACTGACTAATTTAATCACTAGAGGAGGAAGACTCAACTTAATGAATAATGATTCATTACATTTAGTGACAGAATATGATGAGATGTTGAGAGTATGATTTAGGGAGAAATGTTGTTAGTAATCGGGATCAAGCGTGCCAAAACGAATTTGTACATTTTCCATGTCTACAGATTGAATAACGAAACTTTGATGCTAGATAAACCCTACATCATTTTGAAGGAAATAATTAGAAATTTGTCTGGATTATGTAAAGTCGAGGATATACCAAGAAAGAAATCCATCTGAAATAAATAAGTTGAAATCCTAACTGGAATAATTGGAGATCAAAGGGCACTGATAATCTCGACAATCAAAAATCATGTGACAAGGTACACTGCACATGGAGTATCATATAAAGTATTTTTCAGAAACAGAGAAGGAGCAACCTCGACTAGTGCAGTCTACATCTCTCACAAAATGATAATGGAAGGTCAGGACTTTGACCTGTGCGGACTGCTAAAGGATCAATTCATGGAGAATGTGCAATTAACAAAAGGGATAGATTGCCCCTTTAGGTTTGGTACTCTGATCATATGTCTAGTAATGTACGTTCTGAATTGTTTACCTATGATCAACAATGTGGTGTGGAAAGTTAATGAATTGATGTGCAAGAAAATCTACACATACTCTAAGAGTTTGGCTAACTGGGATCAAGAAATTGGAAATTTATTTAAGAGTTTGCTAGCAAAGTGTGGCTTAGTTGGTATTTCTCTTCCTATAAGATCACTTGAATTTGGTTCCTCTTCTGGTGAGATAAAGAGAAAGAAGAAAAGAGAAAATGAAATTGTTGAATATAGCCCTCTGGAATGCAAGAATCCCAGAATTGAAGGAAAATGAAAAGAACAAGAAATTGTGGATATAGAAGATGAAGAATATGATGAATAAACGGGGGATCCATAGGGAAGTGAACTAGAATTATCTGAACTAGAACAAGAAATGGTAATGTCAGAAGCAAGTGAAGAAGAAGATGACCTGACAAAGGAGAGGCTACAACAAATTATTCATAAGGAAGGTGGAATGCATAAAATTGCCAAATTATGGTCTATCAGACCCTCATATGATCAGGATATGATTCTATGTGTTCTAAGTGCTCATATTGTGCAAAGTTAGATCAAATTGGAGAGTTTGCAGAATATCTTACTAGAAGAAATGATTGAATGCATAAAAGAAACAATGGACACTATGTCTCCAGACAAAGAAGAGGGTGAAGTTATCTCATTTTTGAAGGGGAATTTTAGGCTATCACTTACCAAATTAAAAAATAAAATGAATGATTTGAGGAAATGCATAAGTGCAGCTAATAACATCTATAACTATTGCATCTGTTTGCCTCATGCAATTGGGAAATACAAAGAGAAATTGGAGCAGATTGAAACAAAGTTGAATGGGTTTGGAATTTTTTTTGATATGTTTCAAGATCAGGATGGTACAATCAAGAAAAGGATTCAAGATCTATAGTCTAAGCACTCAAAATTTCAATTCACTAAGAACACACTTGTGGACACTTTTTGGAAAGTGAAGGACCTAACTGAATGCAGACTGGAATAGGTGGTTGAGATACTGATGAAAGGTGAGAATCTAGAGGATGCAATTACAATTCCAGAATCCCTCACCGAGATTGTTAACAAGAAATCTAATGATAAAAACATGATAATAATCATTGGGATTGCAATAGATGTTTGGAAGAAATTTCTCTCGAAGATGAAGGAAAATCACAAGATAATTTTCTAACTCAAGTAGCAGTTGTTATTTTTCAAAAATTTGAATTAGTTTTTGGGAGATTCAACACATGTTTTGGCATATGGTTTCTATGTTTTTCATTAATATCAAAGGGAGAGAGAGAGCAGTGAAAAATGCCTTATCAATATTAGGGGGAGCTATGTTTTGAAATTTTGAAGTTTGGTAGCGTACTCATATTGTTTCCTACACTTAGTCATTTTTCACTAAGTGTTGCCATGAATGCCAAAGGGGGAGATTGTTGGCATATGGATTCTAGTGTTTTCATTGATGGAAACCTAAGTCATTCATCTGGTCTATAGTCTAGTATTGGTTCATACTAGCAGAACAAAATGAAGAACAAGGTATCCAGTTAAAGGCAAAGATGTTGATCTGAATACGTCACCAAACTATTAATTTTAGTTGTGGATCTCAGAGAAAGGTATTTTGATGTTCATACTAACTTATTCAATAATTATCTTGATGCGCATTCATTGGTGTATGATCTAGGAGATATGGTGCATTGATCCTTTGGTTATCTGTGCTAGAAGGTTGACTTGTCGAATATAGTCACTGCAGATGTCTAAGGAGTAATTGATTAAATGTTTTCATGTTTGAAAATGTTTATTTGGGTCTCTACTATACTATGGCCAACTATGGATGGTGCACATAATGATTTTGTTGAATATCTAGCCAAATTTTGAAAATCACTTTATGTTTTATGAAAACTGACATGTGAATGATCAAATATTTTATAGGAGATATATATATGAGATCAGTTATATCATTTTGTAGAAGAAAATGTGTGGGATTCTAAGTATATTAGTGTATTTTATAAAATTTAGAAGGGTAATGGTGCAAACTTATCTATGTATGAATTTATGACTTGAATTGCAAAGCAGAGAAGGGTAGAGAAAAGCGAAGTGCATAATCAAACATAAGGTCCAAAATCATATCTATGAGCCTAACCAGAACTATAACTTGGCATAAGTAGATGCTATTACTTCAGTTCAATATACAAATGGTTTTAATCTAAACATTTTTTAAGTCAGTGAGGCTTTCCTTTTGAGCAGTGAGCCTAAATGCAAGTGCAATACCATTTTGTAAAAACTTATATTTGAGTACTCAAATTGTGGATTGAACTCCATCATGGTTTTTCCCCTAATAGGGTTTCCATGCAAAAATCCTTGTGTTATGGTGTTGTGGATGATTACTTTATGTTTTTTCATCTTTCTTTTGGTTTAATGTTCAAATGGTTTTAATATTAGATTTATAAGGTTTAGATTTGTAGAACATTGTTTCACCCCCCCTCTTATTGTTCCCTTGAGTCCAACAATAACAACCTATGTTAGCACTACCATAATTTGATAAGGTATTCCAAGTAGATTATGATTCTATTGGAAGTGCAATAGGAGCTATGTTGAGTCAGGAAGGGAGGCATTAATTTTTTCCTAAGGAATTTGTGTTGTATACGGATCGTCAAGATTTACAATCTTTAAATAGTCAAGGAAAGTTGAACTAGAGACACATGAGATGGGTAGAATTCTTGTAGAGTTACATATTTGTGTTGAAGCAAAAAAGTGTAAAATCAAACAAGGTTGTAGTGCATTGAGATGGAGAAGGAGTTTGTTGACAGAGATGAGAACTAAAGTATTGGGTTTTTGAAGAACTGAAGTATCTGTATGAGGATGACATCAATTTGTTGAGGCATGAAAGGCTTGCAAGGAACCTGTAGAGGCTGATAGAAGAAACTGGTTGGATTATTTCATTCAAGAAGGTATTTTATTTAGGAACAACTATTTATATATTCCTAGAAGTTCAATGAGAGGGAATTTGATCAAGGAAAAGCATTGCAGAGGATTAGTAGTACATTGTGGGATTGATAAGACCTTAGCAGTGGTGAGTGAGAACTAGTTTTTGCCATAGTTGTACATGGATGTCAGGAAATATGTTCAAGGTTGCTGGATTTGTCAAGTTGCAAAAGGAAATAGTTAGAACAATGGAATGTATACACCATTGACAGTACCAGAGAGACCATGGGAAGAAATTAGCATGGATTTTGTGTTGGGATCACCAAAGACATTGAGATGATTTGATTCTATAGTTGTGGTTGTGGATATATTTTCTAAGATGACGCATTTCAATCCTTGTAAGAAGACCAGTAATGTAGTACATGTTGCAGACCTATTTTTCAAGGAGATTGTGAGATTTAATGGACTACCAAAGAGTATAATATCAAACAAAGACACTAGATTCCTTGGATATTTCTAAAAAAAATTGTGGAAGAAGATGAAGAAAAAATTGAATTATAGTTCAACATTTCACCCACAGACAAATGACCAAATAGAAGTGGTAAAAAATATTCTAGGGAGTTTTTTGAGGTGCTTGATTGAAGGTGATGGAATTTCAAAAAAATTGAAGCTAGGATTAGAGGGTTTCTAAGTTACTCATGGTAACCTTCATTATGGATCAATCAAAACCCTCTTGTTATATTTTAGCGGTGACTTGCTGTCATGGTGGACCGGTCACTTAAGTGAGGTTTCATCCCTCTTAGTTCGTGCTTTACCGGCCCTGTTTCACCTGATTCGCCAGTCTTTTTGGCGTAATGGCCTATGTTTTACAGCGTCGGGAATTTCAATGTGGACCCCACTTGATTGTTCTATCTGAGGGCTGATGAATCGTCCGATCAGAGAATTGGATCTTGACCCCTTCTCATAGACCTTGCAGGTTTTTCTACTGGCATCATCATAGTGGTGCGAGGTTCGCGAGATGTCGAGATGTGGCATGAGTGTATGAATGGGTTTTCTTCCCGAGGTATTGCACATGACATGGGGCCGTCTTTTCAATGGTAATAGCCATTAATAGCGAGGTAATTATGGTTTCTCACACACCTCACACAAGCAGAGTAAATATTCTAGTGGTGTTGCGAGGTCTGCAAGGGAGTGGCACGTGGCTTTTCTTTTCTTGCCAGAGGGATTATATGGGTCCCACTGTGTGGTTTAGGTCTATTTTTCTGCAGGTTCTGATTGGATCTATTTTTTGAAGGCATCGACGTGGATCATCAACATCCATTGACTTGATCTTGACCCTTTGTTTGTTAACGTGTCTTCTGAATCGATGGTTCATTTATAAGGAAGGGGTGTGTGAGTTATTTGCATGGCATGTATTGCTTGGCTATTGCTCATGTCATTAATGATATGGGTTTCTTTTCTCCAGAGGATCTCCACCTGATTTCCTCCTACGTGCGAATAGTGCCATCTTGCTGAGGGAATTCGTGGTTATCTAGATCAGTAATTGTACCCTCCATGATGGTTTATTCTATAAATGCTGACTGAATGGTATGCGATCAGCATTGCATTCTCTTGTGTCTATGTGCAGTAAGGTTCTTCTTTTGTTTGTGGTTACGCTCTATTTCTATCATGAATAAATCAGTTAAGTGAAGGAGTGTGAGGCTGGCTTCACCAGTCATGAAGAAGTCTGATTCTCCCATGTCTCGCAAGACTATTATTGCGAACACTGGGAAGAGGCCAGTACATTGTTCATCCTCGATAATCATCTCAGATTCTGATGAATCTGAGATTGATTCTAATTATCGGTACTACTTGGCTTCCCTGGCTGACCTTATGGGAGTGGATGAGGAAGTTCTGGCAATTGAGCCAGTATCTGCATTAACACCGAGACCAGTTGTTTTGGGATGTGCTCGCAAGGTTGGTAAAGAGGAGGTGGTGCCATCGCTGTCGCAGGCTCGAACTCGAAGTGGTTTCTTGTACCATGGCTGTGTTGCTTCTTGATCATTACTGGTGGTGGGTCCGTTGGACATGACATTCAGAACAAAACAAGATCTGTAAACCTCAAAGTGTAAAATGCATTATCAGAATCTCAATTATTACAAAGAGATCAATCCTTATGAAGGAGATCAAGAAACCCTAAAAGGGAAACCCTAAATGAAACCCTAGTGTGCACACTTAATAATTAATCAATTATTAATGTGCCTAAGTTCATCTTAAGGGGGGGTGTTAGAGTAATAATTTATATGTTTAATTAATTATATCATACTGGTTAATTAATTAAGTCACTTATTCCTCTAGTTGCTTAAGCTAAACTTAGGCACATTAATAATTGATTAATTATTAAGTGTGCACACTAGGGTTTCATTTAGGGTTTCCCTTTTAGGGTTTCTTGATCTCCTTCATAAGGATTGATCTCTTTGTAATAATTGAGATTATGATAATGCATTTTACACTTTGAGGTTTACAGATCTTGTTTTATTCTGAATGTCTTTTGCATGTAACAGGTTATTGCATGCAGGTGATCTTGGATTCTAACATGGTATCAGAGCTCCAGACCTGCCGCTGCTTGTTCGTGATTTGAAGATATGGCCTCTCTGTGAGTTTCAAGTGCAAGGGTTTCCACAGGCATCTTTTCTACAAGATCTGGGGGTAGCCAATTTTTCGGCATAGTATGGGCTCAAACGGATGTCACCATCACGTTCGCAGCGCTCGAAAACCTTAGAAACACCTGTCAAATAGTCCATTTTCGAGCAGTTGGTTTCTGAGGCAAAAATTTTTTGCCAAAGAGGTCGTACGGCCTCCCCGGCATGCTTCATGAGGCACAAACTTCGAAAAAAATTTAAAAATGGAGTTTTTTGGGAATCGAGCTGGCGCTCACAGTTTAGAGGAGACCCGCCACCGGGCAGCCACCAGGCGGCCACCCAATAGCCACCGCCACCGGTGGCTCCCCATGCAGCACCGCCACCAACCTTCAGCCCCCGCAGGCCCAAACAGCCCCGCCAGGATCATATGGGGGACCGGGAGCTGGCGCCCGTCCCCTGGCCCACTGCAGCCCCTGCCCATGGTCATATGGCGACCAAGGGCCGAAATGTTTTTGCAGGTGATGCAGACCCAAAAGGCTCAATTATGCTGATTAGGTCTATTTTCCAAAGCAACATTCCTTTAAACCTATCACAGGACCATGAAACCTTGGGGCAGCAATTCATATGCCTTCAAACCTCCAAAATCACAAAAATATTCCATTGATATGGACAAACACATGTCAAACTTGAAAAACCTTGTTTTAGGCACAATTCATGAGGGTTTATTGAAAATGACACTTACAAAGCCTCCCAGACCATTCCACCCACTTAGACACTCATATTTTATCCCCAATATGCTCAAAAGTTCATAAAATAGCCATACCTAACTTCCCATTGTCCAATTCAAGACTATACCCATCAAACCATGCACCTTTCCAATGGAATCCACCCCAGAGGCTCTCACGAAGTTATGAGAATCACTTAACCTGCACAAAAAAAAGTATTAACATGTTTATTATGCCTATCTAAGCCTATCCACCGAGTTACAGGTCTTCACAGTGGGTGGAAGGCTTAGAATGGCATTTTGACTCCTCTCACAACCCCCAAAACAATGTAAATAGGCAGTTTCAGAAAAATAATGATTTCTCCCTCAATATGAACATTCAAATCCTCAAATCAAATGCATTTGAAAGTTAACTCATATTTATACACATTCCAAATGATTTTTAGAGCCAAAAGATATTGTACGGATCCGTACCAAGCCTGCAAAGTTCAGGAAAACAGGAAAAACGTGGGGTTTGAGACCACCCGGCAGTAAAACAAGGATATCTCACTCAATTTTTAATGAAATCACACAATTCCAATGCCAAAAGAAAGGTTATTCAATTATCTATCCAACCATAATAGGCTTGTAGTGTAAAACAATACGTAAAGGTCATACAATGCATAGGATCAGCAATTTCTTAATGGAAAACACAAAAAAACAACAAACTTATTATTAGAAACTCATTCCAAACTTCTTCAACAGCCTCCCTTCGAGATCTTACAACAATATATCATGTAATCACATCCAAACCACCCTTTGAACAGACCAACTACCATAACCACCTTTTGTTAGAGTCTAAGATGACAATTTTTGCCAATTTTGCTCTTAATCACTATCCCATTACAACTTGATCAACTTGATTCTGCAAATACCACATAACTGACCTATTAAGCCCTCCAATACACCTAAAATGGTCATTGAGACCTTATTTAACAATAAGACCCTACTCCCCATATCCCTTAAAACTCATGATTTCACATGGCTTTTGCATTATGAATCAAACTGACAAATTCAACTAAATGATTCAAAACCTTTTCAAATTACATTATGACTGGTCCTTTAGACCTTATTAAGCATAAATGAATCACAAGACACACCTAGGTATCAAATTAGACTTCACAAGGTGTAGGTGCTCTTGCACCATACACCCCCCCATAAAAAAGTCTCTTGCCCCAAGAGTGGAAACTTGTTCTTGGCCTTCTCATTGCTACTTCAAGCATCTTCAGACCTGGTACTGATCTCTTTAGTCCTAGATCAAAATTTGGTGTTGTTCTATGCCTTAGACCTACAGATTAACAAACATTAGAATCATATAAACCTGATCTCTTCTTTGCTCCACCCATACATGGATAGCTCCTCACCATTCCTTGCACATTCTGCCTTACTGGCTCTGTGATCAGACCTGCATGCCTCTTCTTAATTTGTTCCTTTTGTAATGCCCCTAGACCTGCCATGTCACCATCCTCTTGTACCCCTGCACTAACAACTCTATCCTCTTTTGCATTACCAAATTTCACTTGGCTTGCAGCAACCTTCATATTAATGGGACACACCATAGTCCCAACAACAATTTTACCCTGTCCTTCATACTCCTTTGCACACTTAGCACTTACCTTGATCAAATCAGACTTAGGCTTGAGTTCTCTCTCTGCCCTTTGCAAAAACAAACTCCATATTGTCTTAACATCATTTGTGGGTGCCTTCCTTGCTGTCACAACACCACCAATCTGTTCTAAACCTGCAATCATATCAGACTTACTGTCCTCAGGCCTTAAAGGCTCCTTCTTGCCAAACAACACTACCTTAGACTTACCCTTATCCCTTACACTTTTTTTCAAGGGAAGCAACTTAAAAGTTTTGTCCTCCTTCTTGATGGTGTATGTGTTCTCCCAGCCATCATATATAGACCTCCTATCAAATTTCCAAGGCCTCCCTAAGAGCACATGACAACAATCCATTGGCAAAATATCACATAGAACCCTATCCTTATACTCTCCAATCTGAAAATCAACATATGCTTGCTCTTTTACCACCAAAGATTGATTATCATTGACCCAAGAAACTCTATAAGGTGATTCATGAGGTAACTTTTCCAAACTCAACTTATCCACCATCTCCCTAGACACTATATTATCTTGAGAACCAGAATCAATGACAACTTGACACACTTTACCTTTGCTTTTGCATGTAGTTCTGAATAGGCTCCTTCTTTGATTCGAATCTTCCTCCTTGGATGCTTGCAACACAGTTCTCTTTATCATGAGTGCCTCTCCTTCTTTTGATGTAAGGTTGACTATAGGTGAATTCCCACTCTCTTCATCTTCATGCACTAATTGATTCCTCCTTTCTCCACCATAAGAGCTTGAGGCTTGCTTTTCAGGACACTTGAAGGCTGGGTGTCCAGGCTGGTTACAATTGTAGCATCTTCCTGAGAATTGATAAGAACCTCTTCCTCCACCAAATCTGCCTCTTGAACCTCTCCATCCACCTCTAGAATCAGATTGATCTTGGTCCTTCTTATCACCTCCTTGACTCTCATTGTTTTCCTTGAAATTAGGATTGAATCCTCTTCCTCTAGAAGTGTTGCCTCTTCCTCTTGCTACTTTGTCTTGCCTTCTCTTCATTTTCTCCTCCACCCTGATAGCCATTTGATAACAATCCTCTACACTCCTAGGGTTAGCCAAAACCAATTCATCTTGTATATTAAGCCTTAAACCACCAACATATCTAGCAATCTTTTCATCTTCATTCTCATGATGACCAAATCTTAAACTCAATTTATAAAACTCCTCGATATAAGACTTAATATCCATTTCCCTTTGTCTTAAGTTTTGCAATCTCTTAAACAATTGAACTTGGTGATCCTTGGGTAAGAATTTACCTTTGAGTTTTGATATCATCTTATCCCATGATGTGATCTTAGACTTTCCTTGCTTCCTCCTCTCAGATTGAAGGTAATCCCACCATACCAAAGCATGACCCTGCAACTTAGTCTTTGCAAGCTTGACCCTTTGTTCTTCAGGAACCTCATCACATTCAAAATGATTATCTATTGCAGCAATCCAATCCAATAGTTCTTCATCATTTAAACTACCACCATACTTAGGAACATCAAGTTTTACCTTAGGCTTGTCAATCTTCACTGCTTTCAGCAACCTTGCAATTCTTTGATACTCTGGAGTAAGCTCTTCTTCCACATCTTCAAACTCCTCATCTTCCTCATCTTCAGTCTCAGTCTCTTCCACTTCCCTTCTTTTGTTTGTCTCCAAGGCTATGACTCTCTCTTCCAACTCTCTGAGTTCTCTTGCATGCCTATCTTTCATCTCCTTCATCTCTTTAGCCATATCATTCTTCTTTGGAGGCATCTTGTCAACCTTGCCTCTTCTTCAACCCTACAAATAGATCTACTTCCTGATGCTCTGATACCACTATGATGCAGACCCAGAAGGCTCAATTATGCTGATTAGGTCTATTTTCCAAAGCAACATTCCTTTAAACCTATCACAGGACCATGAAACCTTGGGTCAGCAATTCATATGCCTTCAAACCTCCAAAATCACAAAAATATTCCATTGATATGGACAAACACATGTCAAACTTGAAAAACCTTGTTTTAGGCACAATTCATGAGGGTTTATTGAAAATGACACTTACAAAGCCTCCCAGACCATTCCACCCACTTAGACACTCATATTTTATCCCCAATATGCTCAAAAGTTCATAAAATAGCCATACCTAACTTCCCATTGTCCAATTCAAGACTATACCCATCAAACCATGCACCTTTCCAATGGAATCCACCCCAGAGGCTCTCACGAAGTTATGAAAATCACTTAACCTGCACAAAAAAAAGTATTAACATGTTTATTATGCCTATCTAAGCCTATCCACCGAGTTACAGGTCTTCACAGTGGGTGGAAGGCTTAGAATGGCATTTTGACTCCTCTCATAACCCCCAAAACAGTGTAAATAGGCAGTTTCAGAAAAATAATGATTTCTCCCTCAATATGAATGTTCAAATCCTCAAATCAAATGTATTTGAAAGTTAACTCATATTTATACACATTCCAAATGATTTTTAGAGCCAAAAGATATTGTACGGATCCGTACCAAGCCTGCAAAGTTCAGGAAAATAGGAAAAACATGGGGTTTGAGACCACCCGACAGTAAAACAAGGATATATCACTCAATTTTTAATGAAATCACACAATTCCAATGCCAAAAGAAAGGTTATTCAATTATATATCCAACCATAATAGGCTTGTAGTGTAAAAAAATATGTAAAGGTCATACAATGCATGGGATCAGCGATTTCTTAATGGAAAACACAAAAAAACAACAAACTTATTATTAGAAACTCATTCCAAACTTCTTCAACAGCCTCCCTTCGAGATCTTACAACAATATATCATGTAATCAAATCCAAAGCACCCTTTTAATGGACCAACTACCATAACCACCTTTTGTTAGAGTCTAAGATGACAATTTTTGCCAATTTTGCTCTTAATCACTATCCCATTACAACTTGATCAACTTGATTCTGCAAATACCACCTAACTGACCTATTAAGCCCTCCAATACACCTAAAATGGTCATTGAGACCTTATTTAACAATAAGACCCTACTCCCCATATCCCTTAAAACTCATGATTTCACATGGCTTTTGCATTATGAATCAAACTGACAAATTCAACTAAATGATTCAAAACCTTTTCAAATTACATTATGACTGGTCCTTTAGACCTTATTAAGCATAAATGAATCACAAGACACACCTAGGTATCAACTTAGACTTCACAAGGTGTAGGTGCTCTTGCACCAGTAGGGGACCGATTTTTTGCGATGACGGCCTGCAGGCCGTCAAATTATGCCCGTGAACTGCTGACGTCCGCATGACATGAGCGTCCGTACGGCCCCTCCTTGCCCCTCCTAACCCTAGTTTGCCTTAAAAGAGCAATTTTTATTTTTGGCATAACTTGGGCATACGGTATCGAAATTGGGCAAATGAGATATCGCCGAAAAGCTGGTTCTGAGCAGTATCCTATGGTGTAGTTTATTTTACTATATTTTCCTGTTTTACTGCATTTATTGCTGTTTGAATTCAGATGTACTTTTTATGCTTCCGAGCTCATAACTCTTTGCCACGATCTCCGATTTTCGCTATCTTTGCGGTGTTGGAAAGGTATTGAGGAGATTTATGTTGCTGTCCATGCACTTTTTTCTGTATCTATACCAAGTTTTTCATTAATCCAGATTCGGCCTAATGGGTGTTTTGGAGATTACTTGGATATTTTGACAGTTGGGAGAGTGCCTCTTGCATCTTTGCACTTCATTTTCAGTGATACATAATTTAATAATCGACTGCTACTTCATAGATTCTAGCGTTGTTCCCGTTTGGAGTTTTTGAGTGTTCTGTGGCATCGGGTCTGCTGTTGCAACATTATTATTCCGATATAGTTTCTTGTAGACAGAAGTATCTTTCCTTGCTTGCCAGATTGCGGTTCCAGTGTTACTCTACAGTGTTCTTCCAGTGCTTCTTTGCAGCATGTCATATCATTGTAGGGGGGTTTTGTCCCACTGGGTTTTCCTCCTCTACCTCTTTCTTTCATTTGTAAATGGGTACCTGATCAGGCCTAGTTGTCGGGACCCATCTTTTCTTGCATGCATCTTCTTCTAGTGTTTTAGCTTCTTCCTAAGTTCATCTTAAGGGGGGGTGTTAGAGCAATAATTTATATGCTTAATTAATTATATCATACTGGTTAATTAATTAAGTCACTTATTCCTCTAGTTGCTTAAGCTAAACTTAGGCACATTAATAATTGATTAATTATTAAGTGTGCACACTAGGGTTTCATTTAGGGTTTCCCTTTTAGGGTTTCTTGATCTCTTTCATAAGGATTGATCTCTTTGTAATAATTGAGATTCTGATAATGCATTTTACACTTTGAGGTTTACAGATCTTGTTTTGTTTTGAATGTCTTTTGCATGTAATAGGTTATTGCATGCAGGTGATCTTGGATTCTAACAAGACATGTCTTCTTTTGTTGTTTTATCATGTGGGTGTGGACGTGCACGTGCTTTGCATGAAATTTTATTTCTCGACTGGTTATTTCATAACCGCTTTTGATTCCTTTGTTCATGCACGGTATCATTATGACAGGGAATGTAAATTTGAATTTCATTTTGGTGTTGAAATTCAATTTGGTGTCACAATGTAGCCTAATGCTTGTTTCTCTCCTGTTCTATAAAGGAGATTTCACAACTCATTGTAAAGGGTAAAAAAAAAATTTGGAATCCGAAACATGGAAGTCTGTACAGTCCATTTTATATTTTAAAATGTTATGAACATTTTGTTTTTCAGGAAGTCATCCTGGGTTAGATTTATATACAAATTAGTGTGATATGCTTTTAAATTACAGATATCGAAAGAAATCTATAAAATTAAGTTGGTTTACTCTCCTGCGTGTGTACCATGGATTATGAATAGTTTTATCAAAGGTTTATCTGTTCAGTTTCAATAGTTAATTGAAAATGTAATTAGTTTTCTTGCTTTAACTCAAAGAGTTAATTAAATGCTTGAAGAGTCAGTTGCATGTTCATGGTTTTATATGCCCAGGATGCTTGAAGAAGTACTATCTTAATAGGCTAAGATATCTCATGATAGTAACGCTATATGAGATAAGTTCATCATATCAGGAATTTGTTCTGTATGACTCCATTGCCTAATGGATGAAGCACTGGATAATGTTTGTGTCATTTTATTAGTTCAAGATTGTAAGTTCTAGGTAGAGATCTCCAAATACTGAACATAAAACACTTGAATACAACCTTGTCCTCCTCTGGGAGGTATTGTAACAAATAAGTGGGTCAATTCCGTTGCTCTTTGGCACTAGTAGTCATTCTCTGGTCTGTTCAAACCATGAAATGATCACTATCCCTTTGAATGTGTAGGAATTGTAATCTGTATACAAGAAGTGTTCTTACCAGTCATGAAATATTCATGTGAACACGTTTAGGTTTGCCCACCTTGGTCCTACAAAGCCAAAAGTGCGGGAGAGGTTAGTCCTTTACTGACTCTCGTTAGTTGGCCATTAGTGGTTGTAGGTATCCTTGATATGGGTTGGCTACCTCTTAGAGATCTACAACCTCTACATGGATTGTATTTTAAACACCAACAGAATGGCGACTCTGCTGGGGATTGAATTCAGTATGTTCCAGTTGCAGACCGGTGCTGATATAGAGCCATATTAAATGATGTGTTGTTCTGAATTTACATAGTGAATGTTAGCAAAGTGAGAAACAGGAGGTAGTTCAATCTAATCCTGCAAATTTTAGGGTCTATGGTGTCCTATAAGCAACAGATTCAGGAGTTCTAGGGTTATTTAGTGAAGGATGGCTTCATTTGGGGAGAACTTCTGAGAAATTTAAAAAAAAGAGGGAGAAAGAAGACAAAGGAATCATAGGGAATGGGTTATGACTATGAGAGGTGCTACTAGTGATATGATGCTACTCTGTAATGAGTAATGAAACCCATAATTTGATAGAATCTAGAAACCAGGCTCTCAAAGTTCTCTAAAATATTGTCCTTTGAAAAGGAGGTGGCCACTCCGACTGAAGAACCAGTGAATACATGAAGGAATACTTCTAGATTGGTACTATTTACAGTCTGGAAAGAGGTTGATACATTTTGCTAACAACTACCAGGTATTTTACCAAATCCAAAACTGTTCACTACTTTAAAAAAAATAATGGGTGTTTTGATTAAGAATACAAATGGTTCCAAATTTATATGTTAAGCATATACAAGGGAACAAGGATTTATTTTACCATACCTCTAGTAATGCAATGTGTAAAAGGAATTATGAAACACATTTGTATTGCATAAAATCTTGGAAAATAATGAATATTTTTGTCAATCTTTAAACAAATTCCTGGTTGAGCTAACAAGTGATGTGTTTGATAGCTATATGCTATTGAATAGTCTACCGTATGTAAGGTCAAGCATAAATATGCCAGAAGAGAAAGTTATGAAAAGTCGTTTGAAAAGTTTTGTAACTCAAAGGTATAGGCCTTTTATGTTTGATGCTATCAGCCATCATCCTAATTCAATTCCTAAGAAGATTAGGAAATATTTACCTCAATATACAGGGCATGTAACAGAATCGGCTTCCAAGCATTTGCAACATTTTGTTGATGTAATGGGTGATTATGAAATTGATCATGAGGATGTTGTCATGAAATTATTTGTGCAATCCTTAAAAGGTGATGCTAGGGATTGGTTTTCTTATTTACTTGTCTTTTCTGTTAACTCATGGAATTAGATAGTGATTGTTTTTATGGAACAATTCGGTGAAAGAGTCAATCCCAGCATATTGAGAAAAGGGTTTATGGGAATTCACATACAAGAGGAGGAGTTAGTCCCACATTTTAATCTCAGGTTTTCAAGAGCATTAAGGGGGATCCCCAAACAAATAAGGCCAAATGAGGCTGAAAGCTTGATTGTGTACCTAGGTGCCTTCAACAAGAGGATGAGTTTTTTATTAAGGGATAAAGAACCTACTACTCTGCCTCAAGCATACCAGCTAGCCATGGAAATTGAAAATAACATGAAATATTCAATGCTGAAGAGATATCCGACTACAGATATTGATTACCCTTGCCTAACCAATGCTAGTATAATATCTAAGCCGGTTATCCAAAAAATTGATGATAAAATTCTTGCCAAGGGTGCTGTTAGGCCAAAAATGCAATTTGATGATAATGAGATCTAGGGTGAAATCCAATCTGATCTGAATGAAGATGATTAGGTTTTGTGTGTATCATAACTATATGATATGGGAAGGCAAGAGAAGGAATCATCATACGAGTTTGTTTTTAGATTTTTGGAAATCTTAATACAAATTCCCAAAGAGCAAAGACCTAATGATTATGAATGCATTGATTTGTTCTGTGAACTATATGAATTAAGACTGAGCTCCTTACTAGAGGAATTGAAACCTGCTAATTTGGCTCAGGTAATTCAATGGATAGAGATTGAAGAGTCTGTCAGGAATACATCTACACAAAATAAAGGTAGTGCTCATTCATTACAAGATATTTGCATAAGTAATGACAACATTGAAAGACAAAATGATGAAGGATTGTATGAAACACCTATTATGTTTCTTGATCGTAATTGTGATTCTAATAATATTGAGATTTTGTTGCAAGTTAATGATTGTGATTTTGGGGGTAATAATGGCAGTACTAAGAATGCAACATAAATGTTATTTTTACAAGAGTTATTTGGGGATGAAGAGTCCCATGTTTGTTCTCAAGTAAAGAAAGGGTTGTCAAATGGTGTATGCCTGGAATATAGCTCTGATATCTTAACATTGGAATAGGAGAGTTATATAAATGCTAAACAACCTCGGGATGTTAATACCTCTAATCAGGAGGATACATTTGGAAGCAACCAATATTGTGGTCCATACACTGGCCCTGTGGCTTTCCCTGAGTATCTATATAAAGTGGATATGGAGATGTTACTTCCACCTAGGGGTATTCTGATTGTGCTGAATGATTCATTTATGAATCAACATATGTAACAGATAGTCCTGAGTACAATAGCACCAGTATGTATTGTCCTATCTTTTCTGATCAAAGTGAAGTTGATGTTTTTAAACCTATCTCAGAAGGTTTTTATATTGAGATGGATGAAGAGGTACATGAAAGGATGTGCCAGGAGAAAAATTCTTTGAGATATGTATCGTCTTGGATAGCTAATGGCATACTGTTTTGTATGATTACTTTCAATTTAATATGCAAAACAAGGCTTATAGAATGGATGATGTTGCAAACCAGGTAATTTATGAAATTTTCCATTTCATGGAACAGGTGAGCCAACACCCTATAAAATATGACCAGGAGCAGGATAAAGTAAAATATTATTATGGTCATATATTGCTTTTAAATTGGAGGGGCAGAGCATTGATTCAATCAATACATGGACAGAATGGGGAAAGCTCCCATTGCAGTCACGAAGGTATTGGTTATCCCATGCACCTCACAACATCACATGGGGAATGTTACAAGTGTTTTTTCTAAGGAAATGGAAAATTTTGTATTTGATATAGGTAAGCCTTGATTTCCCTTGTTTGGTAGCCTGGGGCTACCATGTTTGCATACACAAGTCTAGTTAACAGAACAAGGCAATGTATCTGTTGGAGGGCTTGTGTAGTTCAGTAATTTGGTTTGTGAAACCAGAGATTCTGGAGTCTTACTATGCCCACAGGGGGCATACATCCCCAGTCAAAGCCACTGATGGAATTTCAAAAAAATTGAAGCTGGGATTAGAGGGTTTCTAAGTTACTCATGGTAATCTTCATTATGGATTGATCAAAACCCTCTTGTTATATTTTAGCGGTGACTTGCTACCATGGTGGACCAGTCACTTAAGTGAGGTTTTATCCCTCTTAGGTCGTGCTTTATCGGCCCTATTTCACCTGATTCGTCGATCTTTTTGGCGTAGTGGCCTACGTTTTACACCGCTGGTAATTTCAATGTGGACCCCACTTGACTATTCTATCTGAGGGTTTATGAACCATTCGATTGTAGAATTGGATCTTGACTGACCTCGCAGGTTTGTTTGCTGTTGTCATCAAAGTGGTGTGAGGTTCACAAGATGTCGCCACGTGGCATGAGTGTATGAATGGGTTTTCTTCCCGAGGTATTGGACATGACATGGGGTCATCTTTTCACTGGTAATAGCCATTAATAGTGAGGTAATTATGGTTTCTCGCACACCTCGCACAAGTGGAGTAAATATCCGGGTGGTGTTGCGAGGTCTGCGAGGGAGTGGCACGTGGCTTTTCTTTTATTGCCAGAGGGATTATATGGGTCCCACTATGTGGTTTGGGTCTATTTTTCTGCAGGTTTTGATTGGATCTATTTTCTAAAGGCATCGACATGGATCGTCAACATCCATTGACTTGATCTCGACCCTCCATTTGTTAAAGTGTCTTCCGAATCGACGGTTCATTTATAAGGAAGGGGTGTGTGAGTTATCTGCGTGGCATGTATTGCTTGGTTGTTGCTCGTGTCATTAATGATACGTGTTTCTTTTCTCTAGAGGATCTCCACCTGATTTCCTCCTGCGTGCGAATAGTGCCATCTTGCTGAGGGAATTCATGGTTATCTAGCTCATTAACTATGTGAGTGTTTGAGTTGCCTTCAAGTAATTGTACCCTGCATGCTGGCTTATTCTATAAATGTTGACTGAATGGTATGCGATCAACATTGCATTCTCTTGTGTCTACGTGTAGTAAGGTTCTTCTTCTATTTGTGGTTGCGCTCTATTTCTATCATGAATAAATTAGTTAAGTGAAGAAGTGCGATGTTGGCTTCACCAGTCATGAAGAAGTCTGATTCTCCCATGTCTCGCAAGACTATTATTGGGAACACTGCGAAGAGGCCGGTACATTGTTCATCCCCGATAATCATCTCGGATTCTGATGAATCTGAGACTGATTCTCATTATCGGTACTACTTGGATTCCCTGGCTGACCTTATGGGAGTGGATGAGGAAGTTTTGGCAATTGAGCCAGTATCAGAATCTGCATTAGCACTGAGACCAGTTGTGCGGGGATGTGCTCGCAAGGTTGGTAAAGAGGAGGTGGTTCCATCGCTATCACAGGCTCGAACTCGAAGTGGTTTCTTGTACTGTGGCTATGTTGCTTCTTGAGCATTACTGGCGGTGGGTCCATTGGAAATGTCTTCTTTTGTTGTTTTATCATGTGGGTGTGGACGTGCACGTGCTTTGCATGAAATTTTGTTTCTCGACTGGTTATTTCATAACCGCTTTTGATTCCTTTGTTCATGCACAGTATCATTATGACAAGGAATGTAAATTTGAATTTCATTTTGGTGTTGAAATTCAATTTGGTGTCACAATGTAGCCTTGCTTGTTTCTCTCCTATTCTATAAAGGAGATTTCACGGCTCATTGTAAAGGGTTAGAAAAAAATTTGGAATCCGAAACTTGGAAGTCTGTACAATCCATTTTATAGTTTAAAATTTTATGAACATTTTGTTTTTCAGGAAGTCATCCTAGGTTAGATTTATATACAGATTAGTGTGCTATGATTTTAAATTATTGATATCGAAAGAAATCTATAAAATTAAGTTGGTTTACTCTCCTGGGTGTGTGCCATGGATTATGAATAGTTTTATCAAAGGTTTATCTATTCAGTTTCAATAGTTAATTGAAAATGTAATTAGTTTTCTTGCTTTAACTCAAAGAGTTAATCAAATGCTTGAAGAGTTAGTTACATGTTCATGGTTTTATATTCCTAGGATGCTTGAAGAAGTACTATCTTAATAGGCTAAGATATCTCATGATAGTAACGCTATATGAGATAAGTTCATCATATCAAGAATTTGTTCTATATGACTCCATTGCCTAATGGATGAAGCACTAGATAATGTTTGTGTCATTTTATTAGTTCAAGACTGTAAGTTCTAGGCAGAGATCCCCAAATACTAAACATAAAACACTTGAATATAACCTTGTCCTCCTCTGGGAGGTATTGTAACAAATAAGTGGGTCAATTCCGTTGCTCTTTGGCACTAGTAGTCATTCTCTGGTCTGTCCAAACCATGAAATGATCACTATCCCTTTGAACGTGTAGGAATTGTAATCTGTATACAAGAAGTGTTCTTACCAGTCATGAAATATTCATGTGAACACGTTTAGGTTTACCCACCTTGGTCCTACAGAGCCAAAAGTGCAGGAGAGGTCAGTCCTTTACTGACTCTCCTTAGTTGGCCATTAGTGGTTGTAGGTATCCTTGATAGGGGTTGGGTACATCTTAGATATCTGCAACCTCTACATGGATTATATTTTAAACACCAATAGAATGGCGACTCCGTTGGGGATCAAATTCAGTAAGTTCTAGTTGCAGACTGGTGCTGATATAGAGCCATATTAAATGTTGTGTTGTTCTGAATTTACATAGTGAATGCTAGCAAAGTGAGCAATAGTAGGTAGTTCAACCTAATCCTACAAATTTTAGGGTCTATGGTGTCCTATAAGCAATAGATTCAGGAGTTCTAGGGTTATTCAGTGAAGGATGGCTTCATTTGGGGAGAACTTCTGAGAAATTTTAAAAAAAGAGGGAGAAAGAAGACAAAGGAACCATAGGGAATGGGTTATGACTATGAGAGGTGCTACTGGTGATATGATGCTACTCTGTAATGAGTAATGAAACCCATAATTTGACAGAATCTAGAAACCAGGCTCTCAAAGTTCTTTAAAATTTTGTCCCCTAAAAAGGAGGTGGCCACTCCGACTGAAGAACCAGTGAATACATGAAGGAATACTTCTAGATTGGTACTATTTACAGTCTGGAAAGAGGTTGATACATGTTGCTAACAACTACCAGGCATTTTACCAAATCCAAAACTAATCACTACTTTAAAAATAATAATGGGTGTTTTGATTAAGAATACAAATGGTTCCAAATTTATATGTTAAGCATATACAAGGGAACAAGGATTTATTTTACCATACCTCTAGTAATGCAATGTGTAAAAGAAATTATGAAACACATTTGTATTGCATAAAATCTTGGAAAATAATGAATACTTTTTTCAGTCATTAAACAAATTCCTAGTTGAGCTGACAAGTGATCTGTCTGATAGCTATATTCTATTGAATTGTCTACCGTATGTAAGATCAAGCATAAATATGCCAGAAGAGCAAGTTATGAAAATTCCTTTGAGGAGTTTTGTAACTCAAAGGTATAGGCCTTTTATGTTTGATGCTATCAGCAATCATCCTAATTCAATTCCTAAGAAGATTAGGAAATATTTACCTCAATATACAGGGCATGTAACAGAATCGGCTTCCAAGCATTTGTAACATTTTGTTGATGTAATGGGTGATTATGAAATTGATCATGAGGATGTTGTCATGAAATTATTTGTGCAATCCTTAAAAGGTGATGCTAGGGATTGGTTTTCTTATTTAGCTACCTTTTCTGTTAACTCATGGAATCAATTAGTGATTGTTTTTATGGAACAATTCGGTGAAAGAGTCAATCCCAGCATATTGAGAAAAGGGTTTATGGGAATTCACATACAAGAGGAGGAGTTAGTCCCACATTTTAATCTCAAGTTTTCAAGAGCATTAAGGGGGATCCCCAAACAAATAAGGCCAAATGAGGCTGAAAGCTTGATTGTGTATCTAGGTGCCTTCAACAAGAGGATGAGTTTTTTATTAAGGGATAAAGAACCTACTACTCTACCTCAAGCATACCAGCTAGCCATGGAAATTGAAAATAACATGAAATATTCAATGCTAAAGAGATATCCGACTGCAGGTATTGATTACCCTTGCCTAACCAATGCTAGTATAATATCTGAGCCGGTGATCCAAAAAATTGATGATAAAATTCTTGCCAAGGGTGTTGTTAGCCCAGAAATGCAGTTTGATGATAATGAGATCCAGGGTGAAACCCAATCTGATCTGAATGAAGATGATCAGGTTTTATGTGTATCAGAACTATATGATATGAGAAGGCAAGATAAGGAATCATCATATGAGTTTTTTTTGATATTTTTGGAAATCTTAATACAAATTCCCATAGAGCAAAGACCTAATGATTATGAATGCATTGATTTGTTTTGTGAACTATATGAATCAAGACTGAGCTCCTTACTAGAGGAATTCAAGCCTGCTAATTTGGCTCAGGTAATTCAATGGATAGAAATTGAAGAGTCTATCAGGAATACATCTACACAAAATAAAGGTAGTGCTCATTCATTACAAGATATTTGCATAAGTAATGACAACATTGAAAGAAAAAATGATGAAGGATTATATGAAACACCTATTATGTTTCTTGATCCTAATTGTGATTCTAATAATACTGAGATTATGTTGCAAGTTAATGATTGTGATTTTATGGTTAATAATGGCAGTACTGAGAATGCAACAGAAATGTTATTTTTACCAGAGTTATATGGGGATGAAGAGCCCCATGTTTGTTTTCAAGTAAAGAAAGGGTTGTCAAATGGTGTATGCCTGGAATATAGCTCTGATATCTTAACATTGGAATAGGAGAATTATATAAATGTTGAACAACCTTGGGATGTTAATACCTCTAATCAGGAGGATACATTTGGAAGCAACCAATATTGTGGTCCATACACTCGCCCTGTGGCTTTCCCTGAGTATCTATATAAAGTGGATATGGAGATGTTACTTCCACCTAGTATTGATGTAGTCAATAAGGGGTATTCTGATTATGCTGAATTATTCACTTATGAATCAACATATATAACAGATAGTCCTGAGTACAATAGCACCAGTATGTACTGTCCTATCTTTTCTAATCAAAGTGAAGTTGATGTTTTTAAACCTATCTCAGAAGGTTTTTATATTGAGATGGATGAAGAGGTACATGAAAGGATGTGCCAAGAGAAAACTTATTTGAGATATGTATCATCTTGGATAGATAATGGAAGTAAGGATACTTTGCATACTGTTCTGTATGATTACTTTCAATTTAATATGCAAACCAAGGTTTACAGAATGGATGATGTTGCAAACCAGGTAATTTATGAAATTTTCCATTTCATGGAACAGGTGAGCCAACACCCTATAAAATATGACCAGAAGCAGGGTAAAGTAAAATATTATTATGGTCAAATATTGCTTTTAAATTGGAGGGGCAGAGCATTGATTCAATCAATACAAGGATAGAATGGGGAAAGCTCCCATTACAGTCACGAAGGTATTGGTTATCCCATGCACTTCACAACATCACATGGGGAATGTTACAAGTGTTTTTTCTATCAGGAAATGGAAAATTTTGTCTTTGATAGAGGTAAGCCTTGATTTCCCTTGTTTGGTAGCCTTAGGCTACCATGTTTGCATACACAAGTCTAGTTGATAGAACAAGGCAATATATTTTTTGGAAGGCTTGTGTAGTTCATTAATCTGGTCTGCAAAACCAGAGATTCTGGATTCTTACTATGCCCACAGGGGGCATACATCCCCAGTCAAAGCCACTGATGGAATTTCAAAACAATTGAAGCTGGGATTAGAGGGTTTCTAAGTTACTCATGGTAACCTTCATTATGGATCGGTCAAAACCCTCTTGTTATATTTTAGCGGTTACTTGCTGCCATGGTGGACCGGTCACTTAAGTGAGGTTTCATCCCTCTTAGGTCGTGCTTTACCTGCCCTGTTTCACCTGATTTTCCTATCTTTTTGGCATAATGGCCTACGTTTTACACCACTAGGAATTTCAATGCAGACCCCACTTGACTATTCTATCTGAGGGTTGATGAACCATTCGATCGCAGAATTGGATCTTGACCGCTTCCTGCAGACCTCACAGGTTTGTCTGCTGGCGTCATCAAAGTGGTGTGAGGTTCATGAGATGTCGCCACGTGGCATGAGTGTATGAATTGGTTTTCTTCCCGAGGTATTGGACATGACATGGGGTCATCTTTTCACCGGTAATAGCCATTAATAGTGAGGTAATTATGGTTTCTCGTACACCTCGCACGAGCGGAGTAAATATTTGGGTGGTGTTGCGAGGTCTACGAGGGAGTGGCACATGGCTTTTCTTTTCTTACCAAAGGGATTATATGGGTCCCACTGTGTGGTTCGGGTCTATTTTTTTGCAGGTTTTGATTGGATCTATTTTCTGAAGGCGTCGACATGGATCGTCAACATCCATTGACTTGATCTCGACCCTCCATTTGTTAAAGTGTCTTCCAAATCGATGGTTCATTTATAAGGAAGGGGTGTGTGAGTTATCTGCATGGCATGTATTGCTTGGTTGTTGCTCGTGTCATTAATGATACGTGTTTCTTTTCTCCAGAGGATCTCCACATAATTTCCTCTTGTGTGCGAATAGTGCCATCTTGCTGAGGGAATTCATGGTTATCTAGATCATTAACTATGTGAGTGTTTGAGTTGCCTTCAGGTAATTGTACCCTACATGTTGGCTTATTCTATAAATGTTGACTGAATGGTATGCGATCAACATTGCATTCTCTTGTGTCTATGTGTAGTAAGGTTATTCTTCTGTTTGTGGTTATGCTCTATTTCTATCATGAATAAATCAGTTAAGCGAAGGAGTGCGAGGCTCGCTTCACCAGTCATGAAGAAGTTTGATTCTCCCATGTCTCGCAAGACTATTATTGTGAACACTGGGAAGAGGCCAGTACATTGTTCGTCCTCGATAATCATCTCGGATTCTGATGAATCTGAGATTGATTCTGATTATCGGTACTACTTGGCTTCCCTAGCTGACCTTATGGGAGTGGATGTGGAAATTCTGGCAATTGAGCCAGTATCAGTATCTGCATTAGCACCGAGAGCAGTTGTTCAAGGATGTGCTCGCAAGGTTGGTAAAGAGGTGGGGTGCCATCGCTGTCGCAGGCTCGAACTCAAAGTGGTTTCTTGTACCGTGGTCGTGTTGCTTCTTGATCATTACTAGCGGTGGGTCTATTGGACATGTCTTCTTTTGTTGTTTTATCATGTGGGTGTGGTCGTGCACGTGCTTTGCATGAAATTTTGTTTCTCGACTGGTTATTTCATAACTGCTTTTGATTCCTTTATTCATGCACGGTATCATTATGACAGGGAATGCAAATTTGAATTTCATTTTGGTGTTGAAATTCAATTTGGTGTCACAATGTATCCTAATGCTTGTTGCTCTCCTATTCTATAAAGGAGATTTCACGGCTCATTGTAAAGGGTTAGAAAAAAATTTGGAATCCGAAACTTGGAAGTCTGTACAGTCCATTTTATAGTTTAAAATGTTATGAACATTTTTTTTTTCAGGAAGTCATCCTGGGTTAGATTTATAAACAGATTAGTGTGATATGCTTTTAAATTACTGATACCGAAAGAAATCTATAGAATTAAGTTGTTTTACTCTCCTGGGTGTGTGCCATGGATTATGAATAGTTTTATCAAAGGTTTATCTGTTCAGTTTCAATAGTTAATTGAAAATGTAATTAGTTTTCTTGCTTTAACTCAAAGAGTTAATCAAATGCTTGAAGAGTTAGTTACATGTTCATGGTTTTATATGCCCAAGATGCTTGAAGAAATACTATCTTAATAGGCTAAGATATCTCATGATAGTAACGCTATATGAGATAAGTTCATTGTATCAGGGATTTTTTTTGTATGACTCCGTTGCCTAATGGATGAAGCACTGGATAATGTTTGTGTCATTTTATTAGTTCAAGATTGTAAGTTCTAGGCAAAGATCTCCAAATACTAAACATAAAACACTTGAATATAACCTTGTCCTCCTCTGGGAGGTATTGTAACAAATAAGTGGGTCAATTTTGTTGCTCTTTGGCACTAGTAGTCATTCTCTGGTCTATCAAAATGATGAAATGATCACTATCCCTTTGAATGTGTAGGAATTGTAATCTGTATACAAGAAGTGTTCTTACCAGTCATGAAATATTCATGTGAACACATTTAGGTTTACCCACCTTGGTCCTACAGAGCCAAAAGTGCAGGAGAGGTCATTCCTTTACTGACTCTCGTTAGTTGGCCATTAGTGGTTGTAGGTATCCTTGATAGGGGTTGGCTACCTCTTAGAGATCTACAACCTCTACATGGATTGTATTTTTAACACCAACAATAGGTAAAGTAGGAAATTGGAACTTGATACTAGCACAAGCAAAATTTGCATACAAAAATTTAGTAAAGCAGAGCACAGGGAACACACCATTTGAAATTATGATAGGACAACAACCTAGAGGAGTAGCAGAGTTAAGGGATACCAATATGGAGAACAAAAGGAGTACAGAGGTTGAAGAATTTTTCAAAATTCATGGAGACAATACATACTCAAGTTAAGGATCATATGGAAAGGATGAAAAATACATATAAGGAGAAAGTAGATAAGAAAAGAAGACACAAGGTTTTTGTGATAGGAGAGGAAGTAATGGTATATCTGAGAAAAGAGAGATTTCCAGTTGGAACATATAATAATTTGAAGATGAAGAAGTTTGGACCTTGTGAAATCATTAGGAAGTTTGATTCAATAAATACATATGAAGTGGAGCTACCAAAGGAATTTGGAATATCACATATTTTGAACATTGCAAACCTATATCAGTATCATGAAGAAGATTCACCGAAGGATAGAGAAGCTGGTTTACCAGACTAGATATCACACCATCTAGAGGAAATTGAAGAAATTTTAGACATTAGAGTTGGACATAGTGCCAAAGGAAGTAAATACAAGGAATATCTAGTCAAATTGAGAGGAAGAACAAAAGAAGATTTGTCATGGATTTCTCAGGATGAGGTGGACCGCATTAGTTTTCCTCCAGTCCCTAGAAAGTGAGAGGCTCACTTTTCATTCATGTTCTCTTCTTGAATTTTAGTAGTTAACTGTCAGGACCCAGTCTTTGTCATACCACATTTCACATTATAAAATTAGATCTCATGGAGTAGGATATATGATCTTCATTGCAACATCTTCATCATATCCATAATTCAAGTGTCTTGGAGATTCCAATACGAAGTTATCACTAACAAAATATCAGCTATAATTGGACAAAGAGCATTCACCGACCAATCTTGACCTTTCAAGTGTGTGGACCTATTATGTGACTTGTAGAGATCAGGAAACCATTTCATAAGGATTCAAATTTATCGAGGAACCTTCGTTCTGATCCAGATGATGTTTATCCAAGAATTAAAGAAGAACCATATGTTTTGGCCGACTCTTACACATTTCATCAACTTTAGAGTTTGAGACCTCTTGAAGCCAAAATGAACCTTTCCTAGAGTTGGGAATTGATATATATAGCCATTTTGTAGTTACATTAGGGGAGCTAGCTAGCATGAAGAAGTGATATGGTAATATAGAAGATAATTGAGGGTTTCAACCCGCATGTAAGTTTGGGCATTGTGCTAAATCATTATGTACTTTGTAAGCCTAGAGGTAGGGCATGTTGCTAGTGAATAATTGATCATTATTCTTATATTCATGTGTGATTTTTGTTATAATTCTTTGAGTTTCCATTGTGTTTACTCTTGCTGCAAGGTTGGATAGTCCTACTCTGGGACCCTCCATCCTTGACTACACCGGTTCCTTGTAGTCAAAATTTTTGTAACAAGAACACATGTCTTTCTTGTAATTTTGAAATGGTATTGTAGCTAGTTGGGGGAAGTTTTTTGTAGCTATTTTTTGTGTAGATAATAGTCCACAACTCCATATTTTGTTTGAATAGTGCATTGGAGGAAATGTATATATTTAAATTTTGTGTCAGCACCACATGTTGTGCACCACATAACATCATTGTTTCACATTTATGTAAAAAAATATTTGTTTACATGAAGTGCGTATTGATTTGTATGGGAAAAGTGGAAATATTTAGGTTTCAATGTTCCAGTCAGCTACAATGGTAATGTAGATGTAATTAGTGATAAATCACAACAAACCGTCATTTAGGAAATTCACTATAGCAAGGCACACATGACAAATTATTTGAATCATAAATCTATACTATCGTGTAAAATGTAAATGATTCAGGTGTTTACTTCCATTTTTGAGGACTTCAGTGGTTATAGGAATGCTTTTCTAGATGCATCATTGAGTTCATCAATGAAGCTAGATTGTGATGTTTTCATCAAACATGTGTCTTTTGGCCCAAAACGAACAATATTTCTGAACAATATGAAATGGGTTTTTGCTGATGTAGGATTAGTTGAAGTGTTGCATAGAGCTTTGTATGGTTGATGGGGACTATAAGATATAAAATAAACAATTATCGAGATGAAAAATTCCAAGTGAAATCAATTTAAGAATTTGATGGCATTGAATTAGAATAAAAACTGTATGTTCTAAAATACATACATTAATCTAATAAAATAGAGAATATATAAATATAAAAATTTTCAATACAAAAAATAATTTTATAAGAAAGTTTTCTCTATGGAAAAAAATTTGTAAGAAGTCTTTAGTAAATGCCAAAAATAAAAGTGCTCAAATTCTACGATGTTGACATGAGTTTTGCAAAATATATTACAGTGGTGAAATCAGCTTGGGTTTCTCCATCTTTAACTTGCAGCTCATATTGCATTGGTGCTTGATGATGACTAGTAACAACAATGTCAATTGTTCCAATAGAGTAGATGTCATATGATTGGATGAGCTGCAAGGTGGTTGTGTTGGGAATTAGTCTACATTCTTTATAGACTTTGTCAATGGGTTCAATGGTGCTTCTAGCAGTTAAAACTAGGGAATAATCATCTTCCCTGCTTTCATATTGTTTTTTTTTTCTAATGAGATTTTTTTTGAAACAAACACTTGTATGAAGTGATAACAGTGGCAAAAATGTGTCATTTAGTTTGTTGTTGATGTTTACAGTGATTTTCATTTGGCCATGACTGTCAAGTAAATCAACATGCATAATTGCTTATTTTAGTGGTGTTCTACAATTTTTGGTAATAGTAGGGCCATAAATGGCTAAAATATCACCTTAAAATGCTAAAGTCGATTGTTTTGTGCATATGTTGAGGATGCTTGATGGATCTACAATTTCTTCTTTCAATTTGTACATTGCAATTTGAGAAATAAAAAAAACTAAATGGATAATTAAATATATAAAGAGTCAACCTATATGTTACACAAATGGGATATAGTACTTGCCTCTTTTCATCTTTTTTCTCAACTGACTGATCCATTTTTGTGTTGTGCAGAAAATATGGTTTGTGTTTTCCAAATATTTCTGCAAACATATGCAATGAGATATTTATGTCAAGCATGTATTAAAACAAATTGAAAAGAAAATATTAATGAGGTTTGATATGATTTTTAAGTTTTTTGGTGTCAAATATCAATTATTTACCTATTTGTAGATGCTCTAGATGTTATGGTGTAGGTTGAGAAATGCCAAGATATATGTTGTATGAAGTAGAAAGATATATGTAACCTGCAACCTACAATTTAGAAACTTGATATGCATAGAAAACATAATATATGGTTCTTTTGCAACCTAGTTCTATAATGCATAACAATTCTGAATTTACAATTTATTTCTAATAAAGAAATGTATGGTGTGCAATGTTTTAGTAATATTTTCCATAGTATCATACCTACTCCAAAAAAGTTGTGTAGTCATTTGCAATAGTATAGTCATGTAAGATATTTCCAATAGTATGATTGATAGTGTTCTCTTGGAATAATAGCCATACCTAAAAGTTGCATGATTAGAAAATAGAAGTAGTGACATAAGAATCTCATAGCAACTACACTAGACAGTATAAAAAAAATTGAATAGGACTTAGCAAAAAATATGGAATCAATTTAAAAAGTTCATATCCATGAATTAAATATTATTTTCTTGAAGGTAGTTCTACAATCCAAAACAAACTTAGCTTTGTAATTTTTTTGTAATGAAGAAACGTATAATGTGCAAAGGCTTATCAATATTCTGCATGATAGGATAACTGTTTCAGAATAGTTATATAGTGAATTGCAACTACATAATCATGTTAGAGGTTTAGAAGAGCATGCTTGGTAGTATTGAGTAGGAACAATATAAAATTTGATATTTGCATAAGAATAACAACAAAATAGTAAGTATTCTGATTAGAGGCACGAACAATATGAAGAATAATTGATCCAAAAATTATTTTATACTCATAGAAATTGCATGTTGATTTTTTGCACCAGGTGAGCAACAATGATAATAACACACTGTAGAGAGAATGTTGATAGTAAATAGTTGTAGTTGCAAAACTATAACAGTTGTAGTTGCAAAACTATATGTTGTGTCCCAATGACTAGAGCTGAAGGGATATTGAAAAGTGATATGACCAATATGTATCTAGTACTTTGAATTTGATAGTAGAAATTTTGATGTTATGTATCCAAATGTGACCCAATAGACTGCCTACATGTGTTGTTGGCTTGTCAACAATCAGTGAAAATTTGTGTTGTTCCATAAATTCAAGAAGTGATTTTGGTCTTGTGGATTCTAACATGTCAATGTTAAAATCTCTATAAATAATCAAATTTGAATTAAGTGGAAATGAGTTAATAGAGGTTTGTTTTAAATTAAAAAAGTCATGAATAGGTGTGTTTGGTGTCAAGTACAAATTTATGATGCACATGCAATAGGTCACTGGTTATTGATTCTATTTTTTTAATTTATTTTTTGAAATATTTTCATTAAAATTGGTTTCCTACAACATGTTAATAGGCTATGAATACTTGCTACAATACAACAATTGGATTTTTTGTTGAAATGTACCAGACAACTAACAGGGGGGTGAATCAATTGTATCTAATTACTTTCACTTCTGACCTTAATCAATTCCACAATCACTTTAATTTGTTATTATGTATAAACATGAAATGTAGATAACAAAAAGAAAATACTAGAGACACAAGAATTACGTGGAAAACCCAATGAGGGAAAAACCATGGTGAGGATTAACTCATAATATAATAGTAATGTGAAACCAGATACAAAGGGTCACTGCCCAAAAAGGACTCACTGTCTGGATACAAAGGCTCATTGCCTACAGATAGGACGCACCATCCAGAAGGAGGCTCACTGCCTATAGAGAAAGAAAGACAATATAAAATCCACCACAACAGATTTCACACATTCTCAACCTTGATCAAAGAATCATAGACACCATCATCTCACTACTTTCAGGAATCTAACACATTGAATTAATATTGATTTCATTTTCACTTTCACACACTCTTCTCTTCACATTTTTTTCACACACTTGTTCGCATCCAATTCACATCTTGACTTGCATTATACCATCTTTAACCTTAAAAACTTTCTCAAGGTCGGTTACACATTCATCATTTTACAAATTCAAATTAGGTCGGTGTCTCAACATTCTCATGGTGGATAAGAATGAGAGTGGACCAAATACATACTTAATCAAGACCCAAACAATATCTTGGATCAATCACATGCTTCCTTAATCGATGCTTATCTTCCATGTAACGTGTATTCATTAGGTCGACCAAATCTAATGCAAAAACCAATGAACTTTGAAGTGCATGCATCCACAACAAGATGATGACACATGGATCACACAACACACTTCACCAGACATTGAAACACCTCCTAGAAACCTTCAGATACATCAGCAACAATTACAACAATATTCATACACATAACTCTTTCCAATAGTCCAACTAGACCGTGCAGACATACATAGTAGCTCTGGAACAAGTATTCTGGAGCACAAAACCATGAGTGTGTTTTCAAAAATATAGATAACATCAATATCAACCTTCTTATAGATCCACAAGATCTAAGACAAACCACTAGAGTGCTTTTGAGCAGATACATCTCTCCTAGTCCATAGACAAATAGTTCTACCAAACAAGTTCACACACTGGTGAACACAACTTTCATTCTTCATCAACATAGAATCTATAACTCAGGATATATTATCTAATGAAGCCCATAAACAATACTACAGATCTGAAAAAGCATAGGATCAACATAGAAGAAATGCAAAGCACATTATTAGAGCATATTCAGGACACACACACAAATATGTCTTCATTGTTTATTAATTTTCTCAAAAGAACTTGATATCAACACACCTATAACACCATAAAGATAGATCCATTTAATCTCAACATATCTATAGTATCTCAAATATACATGTACCACCTCCAGCACTTGATTCCTTTCTCTGCAACAATTTTAACTATGTTGACATCAATGACAAAATTAATGACAACACCACCAAACACATTCATACTTGCAAAAATATCCTCCTTTGTCATGATGGAAACACATGATGTGAAATACAATCAAATACAAGCATACACTCTCTCCTACTTCTTCTTCCCTTTATTTTTTAGATTAGACAACCTACACAATGTTTCTATACTCTCTTTTCCTTGCAAGATTCTCTCCCTTTCAGCTTTTTCACATGACTATCTCTCCCCATTTGACATCAATGGCAAAGGAAAGTTTTGCATGAAAAATTTAACATATTAAATTTTTATCACTCCCCCTTAGGAGTGTACCCACATCTCATACTACAAAAATGATACTCTCTACTCCGCCTGAGGAGTAGACCTTAATCATCAGTCCAAGAAAATGAAGAATATGTAGATCCACTAGATTGATGCACCTCTATGTGAACCTAGTTCAAGGAAGGAGGGGCAGTAACCCATAAATTCTCCCTGAGATACTCAAAATTATCCTTCACAAGAGCCTTAGTAAATATATCTGCAATCTGGTCCTTAGTAGATATATATTTAAGCCTGACTTCATTTTCCAACACTTTATCCCTCAAGAAATGATATTTGATAGATATGTGTTTTATCCTAGAATGCATTACCAGATTATTTTTAATATTTATTGCACTTGTATTATCACAAAATATAGGGATAGGTTCATCACACATCAAACCTATATCCTTGAATGTTTTCTTCATCCAAATTACCTATGTACAACACGATGTTGCTACAATATACTCAGTTTCTATAGTGGACAAAGAAACTAAATCCTATTTATTTCTTAACCATGAAACCAATATTCCTCCAAGAAATAATGCACCACCACTTGTACTATTTCATTCATCTACACAACCAACCCAATATGCATTGGTGTAGGCATTCAAAGTGAAACTTATTGCATGCATGATTTATGGTCTAGTAGTAGTAAGATATAATAGTCCACCAATCATAGATCTATACGAGCTTTGATCAACTTTAGGAGAATCATCATCCTTACTCAATTTACATCCAGTCACCATAGGGGTATAGACCAGTTTGGAATCATTCATTCCAAAATTCTTCAACAATTATTTAACATACTTAGATTGTGAAATGAATATTCCCTTATCAGTTTGATTCACTTGAAGTAAAAGAAAGAAATTCAATTCACCAATCATAGACATCTCAAACTCTTTTTGCATCTCTTCTAAAATTTCTTGCACATACCCTCATTTCCTCGAAAGATAATATCATCAAAATAAACAACCACTATCAACATTATGTTTCTTTCAACTTTGAAATAGAGATTGTTGTCTGTGGAGCCTTTGTTGAACCCTTGATGTGTCAAATATCTATCCAACATTGCATACCATTCTCTGGGAACTTGTTTAAGTCCATATAGTTCCTTTTTCAACTTGCATACCATGTCTGGTTTATGTGATAATGTAAATCCTTTTGGTTGTTCCATGTACACCTCTTCTTCCAATTCTCCATTTACGAATGTAGACTTAACATCCATCTGGTGTACTTAGAAAATATTTGTGAGAATAAAATACCAAAAAAATCTGAATGACCTCCATTATTGCCACTAGGGAAAATGCCTTTTCAAATTCTAGTCCTTCAACCTGTGAATAACCTTTACATGAAAGTCTTGGTTTATTTCTTACTACTTCAACATCTTCATTCAACTTATTTCTTAACACTCATTTTGTACCAATTACATTTTTGTTTCCGGTCTAGGAACTAGTTCACATGTCTGGTTCTTCTCTATTTGCTACAATTCTTCTTTCATTTCTCTAACCCAATTCTCATCTTTGCATGCTTCACTCACTATTTTAGGTTCTATCTTATAAAGTAAAAACAAATTTACTTCAACTGCTACCACTTTACTTCTTATCTTTACAACTTCACTTTTATCTCCAATTATTTTTTCTTTCATATGATTCTTATGTACATACTTAGGAGTCGTAGGAGTAGGTTTTAGAGTCTATTCTTCTTCACTCTTTTGTTTTTCTTCCTTATCCTCTTCTTGTACTTGTCCGCAGATAGGTTCATTTGGTTCAACTTCACTTATTTCAATCAGTCTATGCACATCTTCATCAACTTTTACATTTGCACTTTCAACTATCTTCCTCAGTCTTTTATTGAAGCATCTATATTCTTTTTTATTAGTTTAATATCCAAGGAAAATACCTTCATCACATCTTAAATCAAACTTTCCAAGATTCTCATCATTTCTTTTAATGTAACATCTACTTCCAAATACCTCAAAGTACTTAATAGTAGGATTCTTACCTATCTACAGTTCATAAGGGGTCTTTGTGATGTTACCTCTGATCTAAACTCTGTTAAGAATATAAAAAATAGTGTGGATTTCTTCTCTCCAATATACATCAAGAAAATTTTCTTCTTTCATCACAACTATTACATACTCTTGAATAGTTCAGTTCTTCCTTTCCACAACTCCATTTTGTTGAGGAGTTCTATGAGCAGATAAATGCCTCTTTTTATTGCATAGGTGACTATTATTGCACCAAAATATTGACCTTTTAATGCTCCATACAACCGCTATATTTATACAAGATCAAGATTCATCAGAAGAATTTAAACCATGTCACAAAGCCCAAGCATTGTGTTGTAATATTCCTACCATAGGAAGAGGAGACCAATGGTCACACCTTGCAATAATCCACCCAACACAAGTGCATGGTTTGAACCTATGACCTCAGCTCTGATACCAACTATTGCACATGCAACTTCCATTGCACCAAAAGATCTACCTTTTATATAGCCACTAGATTTTCCCAAAATCAAGATCCACAAGAGGTGGTTAAACCATGTCACAAAGCCCAAGTTTTGCAATGGACTACACCTACCACATGAAGATGATACCAAGGGCCAAAACTTGCTACACTTTATACCATGCTCTTCAAAAAATGTATTAAACTGACTAGAAGTGAATTCTCCACCTCTATCAAACCTTAAACATCTAATTCTCAAGTTTACTTCATTCTCTACCCCTTCCTTAAATACTTTGAATCTATCTAGAGCTTGAGATTTCTCCCTAAGAAAATTAACCCATGTAATTTTGGAATAATCATCAATCAAAAGAATAAAATACCTGTCATGAATTGAACTTCCTATTATTGTAGGACCACAAAGGTCTGTATGAATCAATTCCAACATTCTAGTAGATGAATTTTCCTTTCCTTTAAAACTACATCTTGTTTGTTTTCCCAATTGACAACCTTTGCAGACAACATTAGTAGGCTTTTTAATTCTAGGCAGATCCCTAACAACTTCTCTTGAACTAATCTTCATCAAATTTTAAAAGTTTACATGTCCCATCCTTTGAGGCCATACCAAATTTTCATTAACTTGAGAAAAAAAGCATTACCCATCACCACTCTTAAGCTGGTAGATGTTTCCATATGTTCTTATTCCTACAACCACCATAGTTTAAAACCCTTTTCTGATCTCACAAGTGTCATCCTGAAACACAAGCTTGAATCCTTTGCTAGAAATTTTGTTGCAAGTATGGATGTGTTTGGTGGTGTTGTCATTAATGTTGTCATTGATGTCAACATAGTTCAGGTTGATTACAGATAGTACTTGTATAGTTGAGATATTGAATAATTTCTTAGTTGTAGTTGTGTTTTTTCCAAGAGCTTTTGAGAAAATTTAAAAATAATGAAGGTCATGTTGAGTGTGTTTTTTGAATGTGATATGATATTGTACTCTTCATTTATTCTATGTTGATCCTATGCCTGTGTGGATATATAGTTGTGTTCATAAGCTTCAATAGATAATATATCTTGAGTTTTATCTTCTAATTTGAAGGAGAGTGAAAGATATGTTCACCGGTGTGTGAGCTAGTTTGACAGAACTATCTGTCTGTGGATTAGGAGAAATATTTTGGCTCCGCAATCTTCTAGATTTTGGTTTGAGATCTTGTGGATTTGGTAGATGATTCATTTTTATATTTTTTGTGTTTTGACAAACTTTCTTATGATTTGGCACTCTGGAAGACCTACTCCAGAGCTCCTGTGTGTTACCAGTTGGTCTGGTTGGACTACTAAAGAGTATTATATGAATGAAGGATGTTGCAATTTTTACGAATGTATCTAAAGGTTTCTTAGAAATGTAAAATATTTGGTGAAGATTGTTAAGTGATCCATGTGTGATCATCTTGTTGGATATGAATGCACTTCAAATATCATTGGTGTTTTCATTAGGTTTGTTCGACCTAGTGTGTACATGTTACATTAATTGTTTTCATCAAATTAAGGAAGCATGTGATTGATCCTAGATGTTTTTTGGGTCCTAAATTAAACATGTAATTGGTCCTCTCTTATTATTATCCACCACTGGAATGTGGAGTAGCTGACCTAATTTGAATTTTTAATTTGAAGAATGTATAGCCAACCTTGGAGAATGTTTCTAGGGTTGAAGATGGTATATAAGAAAATCAAGTTGTTGTGAATTCAGTATCCATCCATCCATGAATCAAAAAATAAAGTGAAGTGTGTGAATAAGTTTGAAAATAAGAGTGTGAAAGAGTGAATTGAGGCAGTAGTACTTTAACGTGCTAGACTCCTAAAAGTAGTGAGATAATGGTGTCTAAAATATTCTGATCAAGCTGCAAATGTGTGGAACCTTTGTGGTGGATCTTTATCTATATTTTTCTGTAGGCAATGAGCCTCCTTCTGGATAGTGAGTCCTTTGTTGGTAGTGAGCCTTTGTATCTAGGAAGTGAGTCATATGGCAGTGAGACTTTGTATTTGGTAGTGCATTATTACTATATTGTGAGCTAATCCTCATCGTTGTTTTTCCCTCATTGGGTTTTCCACGTAAATTTGGTGTCTTTGGTGTTTACTTTATATTATTTTCTTTCATGCTTACACTTAATAACAAACTAGGTTAAAGTGGAATTGGTTAAGGTTAGATATAAAGTGATTTGATACAATTGATTCACCCCCCTCTCAATTGTCTTGTGATATTCAATAATTGGTATCAGAGCTCCGGTTCCTCAATGAAAAGCTTAACTTCTTGAGGTAGATAAGATGGTGTACAAGTTTTTGATCTGTATTTTTGATGGAGCTAATTAATGTGACTAGAAAGAACATAAAGGACAAAATTGAAAGGACAAAAGTTAGTTCTTTAGGCACTGCTTATGAAGTATGGGAAAAATTGAAAGACATTTATGAAGGAAATGATAGAGTAAATTTTTCAAGGTAACTAACTGCTAGGTGAAAATTTGAGAACCTAAGAATTGAAGAGGGTGAAGATATTTCAAGCTATTATCAAAGATTTGAACTTATAGAAAATGAGATCAAGAATCAAGGTGGTAGCATGTCAAATGAAGATATAATTGAGAAGATCTTGATGACCCTATCGAAGAATTATAGTGACAAAGTCTCAGCTATTGAAGAATCATATGATCCAAAGAACTTTACTAAGGAGCACCTATTTGGTGTCTTGACTATATTCGAGATGAGAAAATTTGTAAGAGATAAGGAGAAGACTGAAACAAACTTCAAAGTTATGCAGATAGGAAATGACTTGCATGATGATGATTCATAAGAGTTGGAAGAAAAAATCACAAGGAAATTGAAGAAAGGTATTGGTAAATACAAAGGTACATTGCCCTTTAAGTGTTTTAGTTGTGGAAATATTGGTCATTATGCATCAAGATTTCCTAATAGAGCCACACATAAGAAGAAAAAGGTTAATAATAATAATCACAGAGACAAAAAAGGATAGGAATTGCAAGAAATTGTATTATGTCAAAGAAGATGTAGGAATTTTTTATGACGAATCTAAATTTGAGGAGGATAAAGATGAATTTTTATTTCTAGCCCTAGAAAATAAATTTGTATCTACTAACCATGGAATATGTGCAAAGGAATCTAGTCCAAAGAGAAAAAAGGATGAGATATAAGGCACTCTCATGACTTCTTTTCATGCTAGACAAGATGGATATTTTTGGGTAATTGACAGTGGGTGTTCAAATCATATGACTGGAGATAAGAGTAAGTTCAATAAACTTGATAAATATGATGGAGAAATAGTTATGTTTGGAGATGATTTTGGTGCTAAGAGTTTTGGTAAAGGAAAAATTAGTTTTGATGGGAAAAATAGTACTAATGATCTCTATTATGTAACAGGTTTAAGGCATAATCGCTTAAGTGTTGAAAAAATGTGTAGGAAAGGTTTTAAGCTTGTGTTTCAAGATAACACCTGTGATATCAGAAAAGGATCCAAAACTATGGTAGCAGCTAGAAGAAGAACTCATGGAAACATCTATCAGCTTAAGAGTGGTGATGGTGAGTGTTTTGTTTCACAGATTAATGAAAGTTGGTTGTGGCACTAGAGGATGGGACATTTGAATTTCAAAAATCTAATCAGGATTCGTTCTAGGGAAGTTTTCAGATATTTTCCTAGAATCACAAAGCCTTCAAATTCAATTTGCAGAAGTTTTTAGTTGGGAAAAAAAATAAGAAGCAACTTTAAAGTAAAGGAACAATCATCTACTAGAATGTTGGAATTAATTCGTACAGACCTTTGTGGACTTACAAGAACAAGAAGCCTTAATGGTGACATGTATTTTATGCTCCTAATTGATGAATACTCTAGGATGACATGGGTTACTTTTATTAGAGAGAAAGCTTAGGCTCTTGATAGATTCAAGTTATTCAAGGAAAGAATAGAAAATGAGGAAAACTTGAAAATCAAATGTTTAAGGTCTGATAGGGGTAGAGAATTTACTTTTGGTGAATTTAATGCATTCTTTGAAGAGCATGGAATAAAGAGACATTATTCTTCTCCTTGAACCCCCCAGTAGAATGGAGTTGTGGAAAGGAAGAATTAAACTATTCAAGAGGCTGCAAGAACTATGATGAAAGAAGAAAATGTTCCTGATTTGTATTGGAGAGAAGAAATCCACACTATTTTTTACATTCTTAATAGAGTTCATATCAGAGGTAACAACACTAAGACTCCTTATGAGTTATGGAATGGTAAGAATCCTACTGTTAAATAATTTAAAGTGTTTGGAAGCATATGTTACATTAAAAGTGATGATGAAAATCTTGGAAATTTTGATGCTAGATGTGATGAAGGAATCTTTCTTGGATACTCAAATAAAAACAAGGCATATATATGCTTTAATAAAATACCGAGGAAAATAATTGAAAGTGCTAATGTAAAAGTTTATGAGGCTATGTATAGATTTGTAGAAATAAATGAAGTTTAACTTGATGATCCTATCTATGGGAAATTACAAGAAAAAGAAAAGGAAGAGAAAGAGAAAGAACAAAGTGATGAAGAGGAGATTTTAGAACCTACACCTAAGAATCCTAAATATGTATAGAGAAATCATCTCGAGGAATGGATAATTGGGACATGAGTGAAGGTGTAAAGACATGAAGCAAAGTGGTTGAGGTAAATTTGTGTTTACTTTCTAAGATAGAACATAAGACTGTGAGTGAAGCATGTAACGATGAAAGTTGGGTTAAAAAATGAAAGAGGAAATGCAACAATAGAGAAGAATGAAACATGGGAGCTAGTCCCTAGACCTACAAACAAGAATGTAATTGGTTCAAAGTGGGTATTCAAGAATAAGTTGAATGAAAATGGTGAAGTGGTAAGGAATAAATCAAGATTTGTATGTAAAGGATACTCACAGGTTCAAGGAATAGATTTTGAAGAAACTTTTTCACTTGTAGCAAGAATGGAGGCAATTCAAATATTCTTGGAATTTTCAGCTCATAAAGACCTCAAAGTGTATCAGATGGATGTCAAGTCTGCATTTCTAAATTGAGAATTAGAAGAAGTATATATGGAGCAACCAAAAGGTTTTCAAGTTTTAGACAAACTAGACATGGTTTGCAAGTTAAAGAAGGCACTATATGGACTTAAACAAGCTCCCAGAGCTTGGTATGCAAGGTTGGATAGATACTTGACACAAAAAGGATTCAAAAAAGGGTTTGCAAATAACAATATTTACTTCAAAGTTGAGAAAAACAAAATATTGATAGTTGTGGTATATGTTGATGACATTATCTTTGATTGAAATGAAGGGATGTGTAAGAAATTCACAGAAGAGATGTAAGAATAATTTGAAATGTCTATGATTGGTGAGTTGAATTTCTTCCTTGGACTTCAAGTAAATCAAACTAATAAAGGGATATTCATTTTATAATATAAGTATGTCAAGAAAATATTGATTTTTTTTGGAATGGATTACTCCAAACTGGTATGTACCCCTTATGGTAACCAAATGTAAGCTGAGTAAGGATGATGAATTTGATAAAGTTGATCAAAGCATGTAAAAATATATGATTGGTGGACTATTGTATCTTACTGATACTAGACCAAATATCATGCATGTAGTATGTTTAACTGCAATATTTCAAGAAAAACCTAAGGAAACTCTAGATTTTGGGCTATGGTATTCGAAGGATAATGATTTCACATTGAATGCATACACCGATGCAGATTAGGTTGGTTGTGTAGATGACTAGAAGAGTACAAGTGGTGGTGCATTCTTCCTTGGAGGAAGATTGGTTTCATGGTTGATTAAGAAAGATGATTCATTTTCTTTATCCATTGTAGAAGTAGAGTATATTGCAACATCATCCTACTGTACACAGGTACTATGGATGAAGCAAAAATTGAAGGACATAGGTGTGGTGAGTGATGAACCTATCTCTATATTTTGTGACAAATACAAGTGTTATAAACATTTCAAAGAATCTAGTGATGCATTCTAGGACAAATCACATATCTATCAGGTATCACTTCTTGAAGGAGAAGGTGTTGCAAAATGAGGTTAGACTTGAATATGTACCATCCAAGGAAAAAATTGTTGACATATTCACTAAGGCCCTTCTGAAGGATACTTTAGAGTATCTCAAGGGAAAGTTAGGGGTTACTAACCCTCCTTCCTTGAACTAAATGCACATGGAGGTGCATCAGTTCAGTGGATTCAAAAATTCTTTTTTGATTTGGACTGATGATTGAGGTCTACTCCTCAAGGCGAGTAGAGAAGTGCATTGTTGTTGTGATGTGGGTGCAATCCTAAGGGGGAGTGAAAAAATATTTATATGGAAAGAGTTTTCATTTCCTTTTCCATTGATGTCAAAGGGGGAGAGAAATTCAAGTGAAAATATTATGCTTGTGTAGGTTATCACCTCTAAAGGAAAAGAAAGTGAAGAAATAGGAGATTGTGTATGTTGTTGAATAAAACAGATACTCAGAAGGGAGTGAATCAATATCCACACAAAATGATTGAACAAATAATTCTAATTTTGTTGCAGCATAGAACATATAAGAGCAATAACAAAACATGAGATTCCACAACACATGAACACTAGATTTTACATGGAAAACCCAATGAGGGGAAAACCACGGTGAGGATTAGATCACAATATATAACTATTTCAATACCGGTAACAAGGAGGCTCGCTTCCAGATACAAAAAGCTCACTACTTACAAGGACTCATTGTCCAAACATGGAGGCTCACTACCTACATAAAATGTGTAGACAAAATGGATAACTACAAGAGTTGAACGGATAAAGTTACACCACATGTGTTGATTCAGTTCCTTTGATGCTCAAATTATTCACTTGTATGACAATAGAATAATCTTCATCTATTCTCACACTTCACTTATATAATTATATACACACACTTCTTCTCTTTGCATTCGCCTTCCATTTCTTCTCATCTTCTAACCATCTTGCATATATACCTGATATATTTGCATGCATCAATTAGGTTGGCCTAATTGGATGCAATTCATATATTCAAAATGATAACTTGTTGGCTTCATATAAATATTTTCTGAAATCCACTCATGTCATGCAACATCATGTCAATTGGGACCAAAGCTAGGTCTCAAATATATTCCACAATTCATGTTGGGCTATAGACTAAAGATTAGGTGGACCATGATTAACCTAATACCGAAATGAAATCAAAAAAATGGATGCCAATGTAATTTCAAATAATATGCACATTTGAGAGTGCATACATACACACTTCCAATAATCATAAGACTTTTCCCAAAACCTTAGATCATATTGATTACTAGAGAGAATATGTGGACCAAAATACTAGATCAAATACCAGATAGGATAAGCTTGATCTACACACTGGTACAAGGTACTAGACCAACATGGTGAAATCAGTGACAATATGAAACTGATATTCTTTATAATTCTAACATATGCTTTCTTTGATAGTTTTCCACATCATGTCTTGCCATCAATGAAAAAGGGGGAGATTATTGCAAGTATGGATGTGTTTGGTGGTGTTGTCATTAATGTTGTCATTGATGTCAACACAATTTAGGTTGATTGAAAATAGTACCTATATATTTGAGATACTAAAGAAGTGCATAGAGTACATGGAGCTATATTTATGAAGTAGTTGTGTTTTTGCCAAGTGATTTTGAGAAAATCTAGAGAATAATGAAGGTAGTGTTGAGTGTGTGTTCTAAATGTGCTCTAGTATTGTGCTCTTCATTTCTTCTATGTTGATCTTATGCATTTTTGGATCTATATTTGTGTTCATAAGCTTCAATAGATAATATATCTTGAGTTTTAGCTTCTAGTTCGATGGAGAGTGAAATATATGTTCACCGGTGTTTGAACTGGTTTGACAAAACTATCTGTTTGTGGAATAGGAGATACATTTTGGCTCTATAGTCTTCTAGATTTTGGTTTCAGAGCTTGTGGATCTAGGATATGATTCATTTTGATAGTGTTTGTGTTCTAAAAGAATTTCTTATGATTTTGCACTCTAAAAGACCTGCTCTAGAGCTCATGTGTGTTGCCAGTTGATCTGGTTGGACTACTGAAGAGTATTATGTGAATGAAGGTTGTTGCATTTTTTGTGGATGTATTTAAAGGTTTCTTAGAAATGGTAAAAAATTTAGTGAAGCTTGTTAAGTAATCCACATGTGATCATCTTGTTGGAGATGCACGTACTTCAAATATCATTAGGTTTGGTCAACCTAGTTTCTACATGTTACATTAAGTTTTTCCATCGAATTAAGGAAGCATGTGATTGATCCTAGATTTTGTTTCATTCCTAAATTAAATGTGTAATTGGTCCTCTCTCATTCTTATCCATTATGGGAATGTGGAGTAGCTGACGTAATTTGAATTTGTAATTTGAAGAATGTATAGTCGACCTTGGAGAATTTTTCTAGGGTTGAAGATGGTATAAAATAAAATCAAGTTATTGTGAATTCAATAGCCATCCATCCATGAATCAGGAAAGAAAGTGAAGTGTGCAAAAAAGTGCAAAAACTAGAGTGTGCAAGAGCGAATTGAGGTAACAGTACTTTAATGTGCTACATTTCTGAAAGCAATGAGCTAATGTTGTCTACAATCTTCTGATCAAGCTACGAATGTGTGGAACCTTTGTGGTGGATCTTTATCTATATTTTTCTATAGGCAGTGATCCTCCTTCTGGATAGTGAGTTCATTTTTGGTAGTGAGTGTTTGTATCTGGGTAGTGAGCCCTTTGGCAGTGAGCCTTTGTATCCGATATTGCATTATTACTATATTGTGAGCTAATCCTCACCATGGTTTTTTCCTCATTGGGTATATGGTGTCTCTAGTGTTTACTTTCTATTATTTTCTTTTATTCTTACACTTAATAACATACTAGGTTAAAGTGGAATTGATTAAGGTTAGAAATAAAGTGATTTGATACAACTGATTCATCCTCCCCCCCTCAGTTGTCTTGTTCATTTCAACACATTCATCCAACACTCAAGAGATTATGCCTTAAGCCCTTAGCATAATAGACATCATCAGTACTATGTTTTCCATCAGTACTGATTGTTCATTTTCCAACAATCTTTACACTAGAATCATCTCCAAACGTGACTAATCCTCCATCATAATTTTCAAGTTTAGTGACCTTACTCTTGTCTTCAGTCATATAATTTGAACATCCACTATCAATTACCCAATAGTATTCATCCTATCTAGCATGAAAGGTAGTAACCAAAGTACCTTCCATCTCATCCTTCTTGTTCTCTAGACCAAATTCCCTTCCACATCTTCCATGGTTAGTAGATATAGATTTATTCTCCAAGGATAGAAACAAGCATTCATCTTTATTATCCTCAAAATCATACTCGTCATTAGAAATTCTAACATCTTCTCTAACATAATACAATTTCTTTAATTTTCTATCCTTTTTGTCTTTATTATTATCTTTGTACTTTTTTGTACAACTTTATTTGGACATCTTGAAGCATAGTGACCAATATTTCCACAATTGAAACATTTAAAAGGTAACATACCTTTGTACTTATAGATACCTTTCTTCAAATTCCTTGTAAATTTTGCTTCCAAATCTTCTAAACCATCACTATCTGGATCATCTTCAATCTTAGTTGATTTGAAGGTTGTTTCAATTTTCTCCTTTTCTCTTCCAAACTTCCTCATCTCAAATGCAGTTAAGGTGCCAAATAGTTGTTCTTTAGTAAATTTATTTGGATCATATATTTATTCAATAGGAGAGATCTTGTCACTATAATTCTCTAGTAGGGTCATCAAGATATTCTCTATTACATCTTCATTTTCCATGGTACCACTTTGATTTTTTACTTCATTTTTTGCAATTTCAACTCTTTGAAAGTAGCTTGCAATGGCTTCACCTTCTTCCATTTTCAAGTTCTCATATTTGTGCTTTGTTGTTAGCTTCTTTGACAATTTGACTCTATCATTTCCTTCATAGATATCTTTCAACTTTTCCCATACTTCATAAGTAGTTCCTAAAGAAATAAATTTATTTGTTTAGTCTTAGATAAAGAACTAAAGATAGCATACCTTTCTTTTTCACTCTCCTCATAGGCAGAAATCTCATCTGCAGAAGAAGGACCACTTGTCGGTTAAACATATTTTTTCACAAACAAATTTACAAGTCTTGAAACCAAGGGAGATTAGGTAACCTCTCATCTAAACTTTCCAATCACTATAGTTAGCTCCATCAAATATAGGGATTTTCAACTTCTATGCCATTTGATCTACCTCAAGTGGTTAATATCTTCTTCAAGGAACTAAATCTATGGTACCAATTGTTGAAATGCACAAGACAACTGAGAGGGGGGGGTGAATCAGTTATATCTAATTACTTTCACTTTTGACCTTAATCAATTCCACATTCACTTTAATTTATTATTATGTATAAACATGAAATGTAGATAATAGAAATAAAATACTAGAGACACCGTAATTACATGGAAACCCCAATGATGGAAAAACCACGATGAGGATTAACTCAAAATATAATAGTAATGTAAGATTGGATTCAAAGGATCACTACCCAAAAAGGACTCACTTTCTAGATAGAAAGGCTCATTTCCTATAGATAGGACTCATTATCCAGAAGGATTCTCACTGCTATCGACAAATAAAGACAATAGAAAATCCACCACAACAAGTTTCACACATTCGTAGCCTTGATCAAAGAATTGGAGACTCATCATCTCACTGCTTTCATGAATCTAACACATTGAAGTACTGCTTCCTTGATTCTCACTTTCACACACTTTGCTCTTCATATTTGTTTCAAACATTTTTTTACATCCAATTCACAACACCTTGACTTGCATTTATACCATCTTCAACCTTAGAAATTTTTTTAAGGTCGGCTACACATTCTTTATTTTACAAATTCAAATTAGGTTAGAAACTCAACATTCTCACAATGGATAAGAATGAGAGTGGAAAAATACATACTTAATCAAGACCCAAAAAATATCTTGGACCAATCACATGCTTCCTTAATCAGTGATTATCCTCCATGTAACATGTAGACACCAGGTCGGTAAAACCTAATCAAAACACCAATGGACTTTGAAGTGAGCACATCCACAACATGATTATGACACATGGATCACACAAAACGCTTCACCATACACTGGAACACCTCTTAGAAACCTTTAGATACAATTGCAACAACTGCAACAATCTTCATACACCAAACTCTTACCAATAGTCCAATGAGACCATGCAGAAACACATAGTAGCTTTGGAACAAGTCTTTCAAAGCACCAAACCATGAGTGTGCTTGCAATAACACATATAAAATAAATATCAACCTTATTCCATATCCACAAGATCAAAGACAAACCACCAGAGTACTTCCAAGCAAAGACATCTCTCCCAATCAACAAAAAAACAACTCTGCCAAACCATTTCACACACCGATGAAAACAACTTTCATTCTTCATCAACCCAAAAGCTATAAATCAGGATATATTATCCAATGAAGCCCATAAAAAATAATGCATAACTGCACAAGCATAGGATCAACAAAGAAGAAATGTAGAGCACATTATCAGAGTACATTCAGGACACACACAAGTCTATCTTCATTTTTTATTAATTTTCTCGAAAGCACTTGATTTCAGCAAACCTAAAACACCATAAAGATAGCTCCATGTACTTTCAACATCTCTATAGTATCTCAACTATACATGTACCACCTGCAACAACCTGAACTATGTTTACATCAATGACAACATTAATGAAAACACCACCAAACACATTCATACTCGCAATAGTTTTGTCAAGGAAGCCAATTTGGTCAAGCAGATTATGTTTGGTTTCTTGGAAGAAAATGACAGTTTCTTGGATCATATCATGGTCATGGGATATTTCTTGTGCATGCAATACAAAGCTACATTTATTCAAAGATCATATGATAAAATTATTTGGAGAAAGACAAAAGGCTATGCTCTACTTTCCATTGTGTTGAGGCCATAAGGCATTGCATTTCACCATTTACTTTTTCTGACACTCTAAAGTTTTTTTTTTGTAGCTTATGCATGAGATACAATGACTCAATGTTTCTTACACATGATAAAGTAGTGTACACAAGGAAATTTTGATAGAATTTAATTAGGTCAAAAGATTTTGTGTCTATTGTCAGACCTTGTGCTCTATGAATAGTTCGTGCACATGCAAGTTGCAAAGGAAATTGTGCTCTAGTGACTATTTTTGTACCTATTTTTAAATTTCTAATGATTCTCGTTATGGGTGTCCAAGAAGGAATAATACAATTCATTTATAGATTTTTCATTCTTTATCGATGCAATTTTGCAATAGTGGAATCATTGAATTCTATCCAAATGATGTCTTCTTGCTCGGTTGTATGTAATTTGAAGATTCCATCTACATTATTGACTAGTCCATATTCTATATCAATGTTTCAAGTGATCAATTCAACCAAAATATCTTTTCTTGAGAATAATTGTGCTAGGAAATGATGATTTCAGAGGTTGACATTGACTGTTATCAATTGCATGTAATACATAAAGATTTGTTGATAAGTTGTCTAGCATTTTTTTTGTTGTGCATGTCGACTGCTATATTTTTATGAAACAACTATGGAAATTATGGATCATTTGGAGGTGTCTTATAGAACATTGCATTCAAATATCCAATGTCTCTATTGTTTTGTTGAAATGAAATGTTGATTTATTTGTCTAATCACACTATGTAGTTTGAAGAACTTGACATTGTTGGTTCAAAAGGTGTATGGAATTTTCTCCTTATCTATTATTGTTTCTTCAAATATCCAAGTATCAAACACAAGTTGTGCTTAGTAGAAATCACCATAGAAAATGATATATATGTTTCCAAAAGGTGTTGTTGGTTTTTTCTTGATTTGATGAAGTTTTCTTTCAATGTTGTAAATCGTTTTTGAACCAATCAATGAGACTTCATCAATAAGAAGAATTTTCATTTGGTCAATTTTTTTGCTCAGGGGATCGGTTGTGTTTGAATCTAGAGGTAGAATTTTTGAAGAGTTGCATGGAAATTGGAAGATTGAATATGTATTAATGTCACCTAAATTGAATATGGCTTTTCCTGTTGAAGAAACAATAATGCCTTTAGGCTTGAGTGGATCACTATCTAGTTTTTTATCATAGAATCAAATCATTACCTCGAAAAGTATTTTTGTTGTGAAGGTTTTCCCTATGCCTACCCCACTTGTCAAGAAAAAGTACAATGGTTTTTCAGAGAAAGTATTTTTTCAATTAGTATGTCCTTTACTATTGATTGTTGTTCTTTGTTAAATTTTCTTTGTATTTTATAATACATTCTTTGTTACTTAATAGAAATAGATGTGCAATCTCCAAGAATAGTTTTTTGTAGACAGAATCCTTAAGCTTTGTATTCTTCATATGGTTCAAGTCACTTATGATGTCATAATTTTCCATGCCATTTTCTTGTTTTCCTGTATCAATTTCATCTACAATGTCTATTGTTGGACAATTATCGTTTTTAGCTTTTGTGGAAGCTTCATCAATGCCACCCCATTTATGAACAATTTGTGTAGTATTTTTTTTTTTGATATTTGTAATTTGTCATCTTTTTGTATTGAATGTTGCACTCCATGTTTCATATCCAATTAACAAGCTTTTCTCACTAGACCTGAAAGACACATAGAACATAAGTTTTTATTTGCAATAATTCTCAGGGTCAATGTGCATATTGTATCTTACATAGTGTATGATCTATGCAGTTGCTCTTCTTTGCAGCTTTTTGGGGTCACCAGAGTAAAGAGTGATGTATTCATCTAGTGAAAAATTGTCAAGAGATTTTGGTCATTGCATGTATTTTTCTATTATAGATGCACACATGATGTTTTTAGATTCGTCATTCTCTTTTGCTAATAGCTTAGGGATTTTTAACATGTACACTCTACTTTCTAATGGTGTAGTATTGATGAAAATAGTTTTCCTTGAACATTTACACAATGGAAATGATAGAATGATAAGAACAACTTGACGACTGGACATTTTTTGATAGTTAAGCAATGTATTTCCAAGCTTCCAAGTATAAATTTCACTTTTTCATCATAAGAAACAATCCATTCACACCATAATTTCTAAAATTATAGAGACAATGTTCTATCTTGTTTCATCATATATGAGCTACAGTAAAATACAGTAGCATATGCGTCTAAAATAAATTGCATATCTGTATTTGCATACCATAGTTTAGGCACTTTATTTGTAAAGGAATTTATCCAAATGTCAGATGGGTCTCTTTTCAACATGAAAATTGTGTGTGACAATGTTGATCAAAGCAATGTAATCTAGTCATTTTCATCCATTTCCAATTCATGCAAGAAACTTTGAAATGGAAATTCCTTTGTGTAATGTTTTTTCTAGTTGCTTAAATTTTTTTTTAGCTTTCTCCTTGATTGTAGCATTACGCACTAGAAGCAGTTCTAAAACTATTGTTTTGCTCATCAAAGGCAAGGGGAAACTAAATCTGAAACTTGAGTTTTTTTATTCCTTGCAACTCTTTGTATGATGATGCATTTTCATTTTGGCAAGATTTGTATCAAGTAGAAATGAGTCACATGAAATATACTTTTCCACAAAGCTTTCTACTTCAATATTTGAACAATTTCCATATACAAGTGCATCTTTTATCCATAGAAAAATATGAACATTCTCATTGCCTCAGTTTTGGAATTCTGTAACAAAAGAATAGTTTGTGACTTGGCCAAAGGGCTCGTGGTTTTTTAGCATCATTTTTCAAAATATGTTGAATTTGTGGTTGAAATAAAAACTACAAAGCACTAGATGTTTTTTTATTTCTAAATCCAAGTTCCTATCTTTTATAGTTTCATTACACTTTGATTGTTGTAGAATACATATATAGTGCAAAGCTTTACACAATGGCTCCTAAAAATGCTCAACACTTGTTAATGTCGCAAAAAAAGTTGGAGGCCCCAATTTCCTTGACATTGAAAATATGTTCTTTTTATTGTTTTCTAAATAATTAGGTGAGGTACAAATTATTTTTAATATTCTATAGCCTAATGGAGATCATAATATTTTTCAAGTTTTTATGGATTGTGCACATATTTTGCAAGCAATTTCTCACCTTTCACTTCATTTTTTCGTATGCAAATCCATACTAGTGAGGATACTTGGTGAATAATAATTTTAATAGGCTTAAAAAATATATTTGTTATGTGTGTTGCAAAGTTATTGTATTTATGCATAAGCTCCCATCTTGCAATTTTTTGGTATGTCAAGTTTTTAGTAATGTCAGCTGGATGAGCCAAACCATAGAACAAAGTTGGGAAGTTCATCTCCTCTGCATACATGTCCTAGAAAATACCAAGAGGTTTAAACCATTCTAATGGTGCAATTTCAATGATTGATTGTGTTTCATTAAACCAATGCATAAATGACTTAGTTATTGGATCCTCATCATCTTCAGATGTGTTATCTTGCATAGTCAGTTCTACTTCAAAATCTCTTTGCATTTGTGTTGTCTTATTTTTCAACAACTCATGCCATTCTATATTTATAAAGACGTTCTCTTTTTTGTAAAATGGTGTTTTGGATAGTGCAATTAAAGCATCCATGACTATGGCAGGTCTAACATTTCCTTGTGCATATGCATTATCATATTCTAGCTTTCGCTTCAATCTAACTACAACTATTGTGGTTCCATCTACTTGCCTAGGAAATTCTTGTTGCACTTTATCAAAATCTATAGGAACATTGATGATTATCCCAAGCAAGCCATATTGTTCTCGTTTATATCTCAATTTCCTGATTTGTGCAAAATCTATGTGCAAAGACACAAGCCTTTCCTCTAGAGCATTCAAAGAGGTAAAAACATCTATTTGTGCATTCTGTCTTATTCTTGAAGGCATGTAAAAATATGGAATCTTACCATTTAGTGTGGCTTTTATACATTGTTTGCAAATGGGCTGCCCTATTGCTATTTTTTTTCATACATCTGAGTAAATAACAAGGAAAAATCTTCTACAAGTACATTTTCAACTTTACAAAGTTTGTGATGGAAATGGAGCATGTCACAAATAGAGCATGATTGAGTGGGTGTGTTATTTATTATTTGCAGGTATGAGTTAATAAATTTTTGGACTATGTTGTTTTTTGTGTGAATTCCTTTTGCTTTTTCTTGTTGATAAGTGTTTTTTGTCTTTTGGAGCATAAAATATCCATATGGTCTAATTTTCAATTTTGTAAAATGTAAAGCATAACCCTTTTGTGCACTTCGTATTTATCTTTTCAAAGAATGTAATGATTTTTGTTGCGTTGGATTTTGGATAGAATCACAAAATTAAATTTTACTAAGTGGGTAGGACTGAATTATTCTTGTGAGATTGGTAATGGGTAGGAAAAAAATATATGTTGTAGTTTGTGGAACATTTGCATGAGATGCTTGTGTATTCCAGATTTTCACTTTTAGGCAGTGTAATGTCTCATGTGATCTTAACTTTGGTTTAGCTAGTGTATGTATTGTTGTAACTGTTTGTTTTTTATGAGAACTAGTTATATTATTTGTTGTCTTTGATTCAAAAGTGCTTGACATATGTTGAACAAAAATTGGATCCTTCATATGGATGTTTTGAGTCAATTATTATTTTTGTTGAAGTGGTTCGTAATGACAATGGCCTAAGCTACTTGTGTTCATGTAGTTATAGTATGTTTTGGCCCTGGGAAATGGAGATTCTCGACATATGTGTATTGTTGCATCAAACATATGGGACAACCATAGTGTATAAATTTCAGACCCTTCAAGGCCACTTTGCACATATGACATCCCAATTCTAGAAACTAATGATTGTAACTACAATAGCCAATTGTTGCTTTGTATGCTAGATTGACCAAAAGCATCAAAAAAATAAATTGTTTTCAACTATCAATGCATTGGCCAATGGCTGCACCATGAATAATTATAAAACAACTAGATCAAATTGTTCAAGAAACAAAAAAGCTATAGAAGAAAACATGTTTTTACCACATGTACTAGCAAATGCAACTACTCTACAAAGTCCAAGTGTTTCAAACATATTTTCTATTGTGTGCCAAATGTTGTCCAAATTGTAGTATGTGATTTGCAAGTGTGGTTGGATATTTTCAGTGTGATTGTATGTATTTAGCCATGAAAATACAAGTTCATAGTGGCCAACAATAGGAATTGTATCGTGGAAGAGAATTGATATTGCAGGATTACATGCATCCTTGTTGAAATGTAAGTAAGTTGTTTTGTATGTTAAAGACCAAATGCGTATTGGTATGTTTAGCCAATATGCTAGCCATTTTAGATAGAATGTGTCACCTCAAAGCCTAGTTTCACCACTATTATTGATTTATGTGGCTAAAAGCCTCATTCTTTGTAGATACATGTTTTTGTCATGTATATTATGCAAATCCATTAGCATTGTTGGGTGCAAGTTAGTATCATAGGAGCTTAAAGCTATAGGAAAATAATTGAGAAGATAATTTAAGAAATGATCCATGAAACCATTGCATAGCTATTTCGATGTATAAGGACAACGAAGCAAAACATGTATTATGACAAAAAGGCAATCACCAACTTTTTAATTGAACAAGTCAATTTGAAAACAATCTGAATAGTGCAGAGCTTCATCAATTGATGTCAAAGATGCATTCACACTTGGTTTGTAGGTTTCTACTACAATTGGTTTTGTGATAGTTTTTGTCTTTAAACACTATTTTTTATAACCATATTGATAGATTTCGTGTAAAAGGATAAAAGATACGAATTATATTGACACTACTTAGTACAATAATTACTATAAAAGTATGTGTGCAACTTGAAAGATTGAATACATACAAAGAAGAATTGAAGAGGTAATTACTCACCATGATCAATAGTAATACAAAATTCCTAACTACAACCTTTGGTCCACTGTTGCGCACTAAAAATCCTACAACACAAGAAAAAATTCTTAATATCAATTCATGTGGTTAAAATGAAACTTGTTTTAGGACTATTGAGAAAGGTAGTGCGTATTTGAAAACAAGAAAAAGAGGAAAAAGCATGACTATGTATTACTCACATTTATCAACAATAATGAAAAATGTGGCATGATATCATAGAATCAGAAATCCTATGTAGTCTAGAATCTACAAAAAGAAACCAAATAAATTGAGCGGTGGAAAATGAATTCGGAAAAAAACAAGGAAATTGAGCATAAAGAAATAAATCGATCAATTTTGGTAGTAATCTTGTTATAATCTTCAAATCCATGCATGGTTTGAGTCTATATACATATATGTATACACACAAACATATTCATGTATATATACATAGACACGTACATACATATATATATACATATATGTATTAGTCCAGTTGCAATCTGGGAACTTCTAAGAAAATTCTACACTATCAATCTGTAAACAAAAAAAAAAAATTCAAATAGAAGGGTATTATGCTTTATCTATTTGGTCCAAAAAACCAATGGAAAATGTGCAACATTAAATAATAAAGGAATACTATACCATGTCAATGTGCTATGGGAAGGGAAACTATGAAATGCAATATGCAAGAAAACTTTGTGCTCTCAAGTCCTAAGGAGTAGAAACTTTGCAATGTCCAAGGAAATTCCACTGTCTCAACATCTAATTAGCAATAGTGTTTTAAGGTTCATGGAAACTATGCTTTACCAAATTCTTGCATTAAAATTATATTTACAAAATTATAGTTTCCCTTGATACGATTAAAAACATAAGTGTAGCATTCTAATATAGACTTTGGTGATTGATTACTAGTAACTCAAACAAAGTAGAAGTGACAAATATTGATGCCTAGATAACCACAAAGGTTTCCAATTTTGTGAAGCTAGCCAATTTCTATAGTCTCTACTTTCTAATCATGAATGTCATCCTGCCAAAGGTTTATTCTTTATCACATTTGATTCCTGTAATGAAACATGGTCCATTACAAATGATTGGAAGCAAGTGATCAAGTCCTTTTATGTATAACAATTAGGATGCTTATCATTTTTCTTTAAAGGTTGAAGAATGACTAGATAAGAGGTTCGAAAACAAACACCGAGATGGAGGTCATGGAGGAAAGATCAGTGGATGATCATATGGAGGTCGAAATGAAGACCAAAATATGGGTGAAGGCTCCAATAGCAACCAAAACCAAAAAGGAGATAACACCTACCATCCTCGTGATCAAAATAATGGAAAAAAAGAAGAAGAGGAGGATTTTGTGGAACCTATTTCTAGTGTGGAGAATAAGGACATAGAGACTATGAGTGTCCTCAACATCAAGGAAGGAAAAATAGAAGACCTAAGGGTAAGGCATGAGTTGCACATGCAAATGAAGATGTTGAGTATTCACATTCTAAGCATGCAAAAAGAGGAGAGGTTATTGTTACTAGAAGAGTCGTGCTGAATGAGGAGAAGGAACCAACTCAAAGGAAGAATTTGTTCCACCAAATGTAAGTGTGAAGGTAAATTTTGCAATGTTATTATTGATGGAGGTAGTACTGATAACCTTGCCTCAAAAGAAATGGTTAGTAAGTTTTGATTGGAGAGAAGGAGGCATCTGAACCCATACTAGATTGCTTGGTTATAGAAGGACCATAAAATCTTGATAAATTAACAATGTCAGGTAAATTTCAAGATTGGAAATTACCATGATGAGGTATTGTGTGATATTATTACTATGGATGTTTGTCATATGTTGTTAGGCAGAACATGGCAATTTGATTGACGATAAATACATGATGGACATTCCAACACCTATTCTTTGACAAAGGATGGGGTTCATCATAAGTTGAAGCCCTTGAAAGAGGCAAAAGAAAAGGTACGCAGTAATGCAAGAATTTTTTTGGTTGATGGAAGAAATTTCCTAGAAGGTATGTGTTTTGTATTGATCCCTAGAAATGACAAAGAAGATAATACTGAGGTACCTGTAGAGGTTTCAAATTTTTCAAATGAGTTTCAAGCTATTATTTCTGATAACGTACCTAAAGGTTTTCCTGTAGTAAGAAAGAATAGTCATCAGATGGACTTGATTCCTGGAGCTAGTTTGCTAAATAAGGCAGCTCATCATATGACTCCAGCAGAAAGTGAAGAATTGAGCAGACAAGTGCAAGAGTCCATGTGTAGTACCTACAATTTTAGCACCAAAGAATGATGGGGAATGGTGAATGTGTATAAATTCTAGAGCCATCAACAAAATCACCATCAAGTATATATTCCCCTTGCCGAGAATGGATGAAATTATAAATTTTTTGAGTGGATTTGAATACTTCATGAAGATAGATTTGAAGAGTGCATATCACCGGATCCAAATTAGAGAAGGAGATGAATGGAAGACAACCTTTAAAACCAAGGAGTGCTTGCATGAGTTTTTATTCATGCCTTTTGGGCTAACCAATACACCGAGCACATCTATGCAACTTATGAATGAGGTATTGAAAGAATTTTTAGGAAAATTTGTTATTGTTTATTTGGATGATATTTTGATTTTCAGTAAGACATTGGAGGAGCACTTGATTCATATCCAGATATTTTTTGAGAAGCTAAGGGAGGATAAGCTATTGATTAATTTGAAGAAATTTAGTTTTGTGAAGAGAGAGTTGGTGTATCTAGGATTTGTTCTCTCAGCAGAGGGTCTTGAAATGGATCTAGAGAAGGTGAGGGCTATCATTGAATGGAATACCCTGAGGAATGTTACAGAGGTAAGATCATTTCATGGTCTAGTAAGTTTTTACATAAAGTTTATTAATAATTTCAATAGTGTTTTTGTACCTCTAACTAAAATGATGAGAGGGGATAAAAAGAGTTTAAGTGGACTATAGGAGCAGCCAAAAGTTTTGATATGTTGAAGAAGAAAGTTATAGAACAACCTGTTTTGACACTTCTAGATTTCAATAAAGTCTTCTAGGTAGATTTTGATGCTAGTGGTACTACCATAGGAGATATTTTGTGTCAAGAAGGTAAGGATGTTGCCTATTTTAGTGATAAGTTGAATGATGCTAAGAAGAAATATCATGTCTATGATTAGGATTTTTATGCTATATTTCAGGATTTTAAGAAATGGAGACACTATTTGTTTCCAAAATAATTTGTTTTATTTATTGGTCACCAGGCTTTGCAATATCTCAATAGTCAGGGAAAGTTAAATCAAAGGCACTAAAAATGGGTTGAGTTTTTTTAGAGTTATACTTTGTTCTGAAGTATGGGAGTGGAAGTTCAAACAAAGTTGCAGATGCCTCAAGTAGAAGGGAAAATTTATTGATAGAGATGCATATAGAGGTTTTTGAGTTCAATGAACTCAAGATTTTGTATCCTCAAGATCCATACTTTGCAGAAGCTTGGAAGGCTTGTTTGGAACCTGTTACATTGGATAAGACAAGATGGTTGGATTTCTTAATCCAAGATGAGATGTTGTTTAGAGGAATCCAATTGTGCATTCCAAGGAGTTCTATGAGAGATAATATAATCAAGGAGAAGCATAGTGGAGGATTGGCTGGACATTTCAGTTGAGATAAGACCATTTCTCTTGTTAGTGAGAATTATTATTGGCCATAGTTATAACAAGATGTGAAGAAGTTTGTACAAATTTTCAAACTCTGTCAATGGTGAAAGGAACAAGTTGGAATACTGGATTGTATCAACCATTACTTGTACATGAGAGGCCATGGGAGGATATCAGCATTGATTTTGTTCTTGGCTTGTAAAGGACACATAGAGGGCATGATTCCATATTTGTGGTGGTGGATATATTTTCAAAGATGGCACATTTCATTCCTTGTCATAAGACCAGTGATGATTTTTATATTGTAGAGTTGTTTTTTAGAGTGAGACTACATGGTCTACCAAAGAGTCTAGTTTCAAATAGAGATACCAATTATTTTGGTTTTTTTGGAGGACATTATGGAATAAGTTGAAGACAAATTTGAAGTTTAGATTTGCACACCATCCAGATACTGATAGATAAACTGAGGTGGTGAATAGGATATTGTGTAACCTGCTAAGATGCTTAGTAGGAGATAAGCCTAAGAAATAGGATTTGATTATACAACAGACAAAATTTTCTTATAACAATTCTGTCAATAGGAGCACTGGTAAATCACCATTCTAGATTGTGTATGGGATTAGTCCAAGAATTGGTTCTAAACTAAGGAATATGGATAAAGGGGAGAAGAGTAGTGCTAAGGTTGAAGATTTTGTTGAGCACCTAATGAATTTTCATGAAGAGGTGAAGAAACATATCAATAAGATGAACTCACAATATAAGGCTCAAGCATATCATAAAAGGAGGTATAAGGAGTTCTGGGTAGGAGATGAATTCATGGCTCATTTGTGAAAGGAAAGGTTTCCATTTGGTACGTACAACAGGTTAAAGATGAATAAGTTTAGACCATTGCAAGATCCCGAAGAAGCATGATTCAGGAAATGATTATGATGTAGAGTTACCTAGTGGAATAAACATTTCTCTTATGTTCTAAATTGTTGATTTGACAGAGTATTATGAAGGTGATAAACAGGAGGGTATGATAAAATAAAAATGGAAAATTCTAGCACCTACTTCGGAGAAGGAAGAGATAGAAGAAATGGTGCAAGAGCACCTCAAGGTCTTTTGGAAGAACTTGTTGTTTTGGCTTGTTGGTGGTTCTAGCCAACCACCAAGGGAATAAGGGCTATGATGTAAAGTCCCAAGAGTTTTTTTTATGTGTGTGTTATGGAAAACTTAGGGTAGTCTAGAGCTTTGAAGTTTGGAGAAGCTTTAATGATGAAATTAGGCAAATTTGTCAATGTAGTCTTGGCTATTTGTCCTAAAAGTTGGAAAAGGGAATTAATGATGCTCTAAGCCCAACCCAAGGGTCCTAGCACATGGGAGAAAGGTATATAAGGTTAGAAAAACCCTAATTGAACATGTGGGAAAGTTATTGTACGATTTGGAGTTTTGAAAGGAAGAGTTGTGAGTTGGAAGAGTGCAAATTTGGTTGATTTTCTGTGTTTGAACCTTCATCCAGTCAAGAATGGATTGAAAGGACCTATCTGATGCTTTTATTATTTCATTTTTGTCTCTTACTTACTGTGTGAAGCATTAGATTAGTCATTTAATTCAACTGGTTACCTGTTTTGCAAATTTTTGGTGTTCTTGGTCTCATTGCCGATTCAGGCCAGTTTTGTGAATTATGAGTCCCACTTGACTTCCCATGGCTTTCCTCTCATGGACACTTGGAATCAAGTTGGGGACTGTGTAAATAGTGTACATACAGATTTTTGGGTCTTGGTTTGCAAGGAAGATAATAAAAACAACAAGCACTAGGTGAGTGCAAGTGCATTCTGGCTAGTGGCTGAGAGAGGACAGTAGCAAAGGAAGTTGCTAAATGGATTGGTTTGTGCCAATCAAGAGTATGGAAGTGTGGGAACATGTATCTCAGACATTTTTGTGCAAGGAGGAGAGTTGAGGAGGTTGTTGAAGCCTTCAAAGGAGGAAACAAGGCTAAAAACCCTAGAAACCCTTGAAAATAGGGGGTTTGAGGACAATCATATGTACGGAACCTAGTAGAATCTAAGACCTAGTAAATCTTAGAGCCTAGGAGGTCACTAGAAAGAATATACAAAAATATTTGGGGGTTATTAAAACTTTTTGTGAGAAAAGACAAGAAAATGGGTTCTAGGAGGCCTAATTGGGGCAAAAAGGCTACAAGGCCTAAAACAAGGTTTTCATGAACTCGATGAACAAAGGGTGAAAGAAACCACCTAGATGGATTAGTGAGGAGAAAAAATAATAAGGGACAACTAGAATACCCTTCCCTAGCCCTGGAGTGGTTAGAACACCTTGGGTCAATGTGGAGCCCAAGGAAGCTTAGTGGTGGAATGGGAGTGATGGTGAAGAATTTGAAATTGGTGGAGAGTCCTACATGGTGAGAGGGGTTTAGGAGTGATCCTTGAGTAGGGTAGAAAGGAATACCCTAGGAAGACCAGAGAATAGGTCTTGGGAAGAGCAAGAATTCTCTTGAGGATTAGGACTCCCAATCAAATTGGTATCAGAGCCATTAAAAGGTTTGGGAATAGAGAAGTGTATGTCAAAGGGAAGTTAATCCATAGGAGAGAACACCATGGTGACCAATGCAAAATTGGTAAGATATTTGACAGAGTAACAAGAAAAGAATAAACAACTTGAAGAAGCTATGGAAGAGATGAAGTAAAAATTAGAAGAGGTAGCATAGTCGACAGGCAAGATGAAAGTGCAGTTAGCAGTGGTTAGAGACAAAGGAGAGGACCACATTGAGGAAGACATAGACCCAGAACCTAACCCTCCATTAAAAGAGTAACCCTTCCTCAAAGAATTGAAGGCATTAAGTGGAAAGGCACTAGAAGGCATCCCTATTTTCACAGGAAGAATGGATGCAGAGTTAGTTATGGAATGGATTGAGGGAATGGAGAATCACTTTGAATGTGATGAGATTACAGAGGCACAAAAGGTGAAGATAGCCAAATCAAGGTTAAGAGGGTAGGCACTAACTTGGTGGAAGTTATTGCAAGAAGAAAGAGAGAAGGAAGGCAAGAATCCAATAGGAAATTGGAAGACAATGGTGGCTAAAGTGAAGGAAAACTACCTACCTGAGGACTATGACATCCAATTGCATAAGAAGAGGCAAAATCTCAGACAAAGGGAGTTAGATGTAGCTACCTACACAGAAGAGTTCCAAAATCTAAGCCTTAGGTCTAGAGTGCAAGAAACTGAAAGCATTAAGGTTGCTAGGTATCTTAACAGCCTTGGGTGGAACATACAAGAAGAGTTGAGTCTCTTTACACTTACTAATCTCCATAGCTGCTATCAAATGGCTATTAAAGTGGAAGAGAAACTGAAAAAGAAACAAAATTCCAATACCAGGGGTAAGGGGAAAGGTAGAGATCCTAGAGGTGGACATAGAGGAGGTTTTGGTGGAAGGAGCAATGAGAATAGAAGCTAAGGTGATGCTAAGGTTGGTGAACAAACCCATGAGTCAAATAGTAGAGGGGAATACAGAGGTAGAAGCTCTAACAATGGAGGAAGAGGTAGACCAGGAGGCTTTGGAAGTTCTCATTTTGCTTCCATGAAGTGTTACAATTGTGGACAGTTGGGTCATTCATCTTATAGGTGTCCTAACAAGCCAGCATCTTCACAAAGTGAGAGGAATATCAACTATGTTCAAGAAGAGGACTGCTCCAAACATTCAGAGGTGAGTCTATATTCAGAGAAAGGTGAGAATCTCATGTTGAGAAGGATCTTGATCAAAGCACCTACCGAGGATGAACACAAACAAAGGAGAGCTCTTTTTAGAGTCAAGTGCAAGATACTAGGTAAGGTCTACAAGGTCATCATTGACTCAGGATCTACTGATAATGTCATATCAGAGGAGGTAGTACAAAAGTTAAACCTCATCAAGATACCCCATGTGTGTCCTTACAAGGTTACTTGGTTGAATAAGGGGCGGAATATATTGGTCAATGAACAAGTATGGGTTGAGTTTGCTATAGGAAAGTATGATGATAGGATACTATGTGATGTGTTCCCAATGGATTCTTGCCATCTGTTGCTTGGCAGACCATGGCAATATGACAGGGAGGTAGTACACCATGGCAAGGAGAACAAGTACTCATTCAAGAAGGATGGAGTGACTTATAAAATATAGTCTTTGTTGGAAGAAGGCACGGTGGAAAAGGCAGAAACCAGTGTACTCTTGATGAGTGGAAAGGAATTATTAAGAGACATGAAGGAGGAAGGAGTGGTCTATGCAATTATGTTGAAGCCAAAGGAAGAAGAATCATCTAGTCGACTACCTATGACAACAGAAGTGAAGCAAATGTTGGATCAGTTTAGGGATATTATTTGTGAAGGCACACCAGCTACACTACCACCTAAGAGGGAAATCAGTCATCAAATAGACTTTGTACCAGGAGCAACATTTCCTAACAAGGCTGCATACAAGATGACAGTGGAGCAGAACAAGGAGATAGCAAGGCAAGTTCAAGAAATTTTGGACCAAGGGCTGATCAGAAAGAGCATAAGCCCATGTGTTGTTCTAGTGGTGTTGGCACCTAAGAAGGGAGATAAGTGGAGAATGTGTACTGATTCTAGGGCAATAAATAGGATAACTATTAGATATATGTTTCCTATTCATAGGATAGAAGACTTAATGGACTGTTTAGGGGGTGCTAAGTACTATTCCAAAATTTATTTGAAAAGTGGCTATTATCAAATTAGGATGAAAGAGGGAGATGAATGGAAGTCAGCATTTAAAACCACAGAAGGGTTGTATGAATGGTTAGTGATGGCATTCGGGCTTACAAATGCACCTAACACTTTTATGAGGGTGATGAATGAGGTCTTGAAGGACTTTATTGGAGTCTTTGTGGTTGTCTACCTAGATGATATCCTCATCTTTAGCAAAACAAAAGAAGAACATATGAAGCACCTAGAACTTGTGTTGAAGAAACTTCAAGAGGAGAAGCTCACCATAAATATTGAGAAGAGTGAGTTCATGAAGCAAGAGTTAGTCTACCTAGGATTTGTAGTATCTCAAGGGAACTTGAAGATGGACAAGAGCAAGGTTGAAGCCATACTCAGTTGGCCTCCCAAGACAGGGAATGAAGTTAGGAGTTTCCATGGATTAGCTCAATTCTATAGGAAGTTTGTTAGAAGGTTTAGTAAAATCTATGCACCGGTCCTTGACACCATCAAAGGAGGACTGAAAACAAAGTTTGTGTGGACCAAAGAAGCCAATGAAGGATTTGAAAGGTTGAAGAGGGAGATAGCTACCCAACCTATCCTAGTTTTACCAAGTTTTGAAAAACCATTCATAGTGGAATGTGATGCAAGTAACATAGCAGTGGGTGCTGTCCTAAGCCAAGAAGGCGGGCCAGTGGCATTCTTTAGTGAAAGGTTGAATGAAGCAAAATCTAGGTACTCATCCTATGACTTGGAGTTGTATGCTTTGGTATAGGTTCTCAATAAGTGGAGGCACTACCTATTGCCCAAGGAATTTGTGGTATACACCGATAATCAAGCCTTAAGCTACATAAATACTCAAGAGAAGCTTAGTTTGAGGCACATCAAATGGATGGATTTTTTGCAGTCATACACCTTTACCATCAAGCATAAGAAGGGGGTTAACAACAAGGTTGTTGATGCTCTTAGCAGGAGGTTTCTTACTGTTCAAGAGATACAGCTACAAAGCATAGGGGTTGAAGGATTCAAGGATCTATATGAAGGAGATTCTGATTTCTCAGTGATCTACAAGGTATGTACTGATTTTGAGAACCATTTTCACAGTGAATATGTTGATTACACCTTGCAGAATGGTCTATTGTTTAGGGGGAAGCAATTATTTGTTCCTAGAGGTTCCATGAGGGAGAATCTAATCCAAGAAAAGCATAATGGTAGTTTGAGTGGTCACTTTGGTTTGAACAAGACACTAGACTTAGTGGAGAGGTTCTATTGGTGGCCTAAAATGCAAAGAGATGTAAGAAGATATGTGGAGTAATGTGGAGTATGTCAAAAGGGAAAGGGAACATCAACAAATGCAAGTATTTATCAGCCATTACCCATCCCAAATAGACCATGGGAATGCATAAGCATGGACTTCATAGTAGGGCTACCTAGGACACCAACTGGTTTTGATAGTGTGTTTGTGGTAGTGGACAGATTCATCAAGATGAGCCATTTCATCCCATGCAAAACAACACATGATGCAAGTCAAATTGCACACCTATTCTTCAAGGAGGTAGTGAGGATACATGGGTTGCCAAAGAGCATAGTTGCAGACAAAGATGTGAAGTTTATGGGATATTTTTGGAAAACTCTTTGGAAAAGGTTAGGAACCAACTTGTCTCATAGCTCAGCCTATCATCCTCAAATAGATGGATAGGTAGAGGTGATCAATAGGGTACTTGGTAACTTGTTGATATGCTTAACTAAGGAGTATGGACAAGGATGGGAACAAGTGATTCCACAAGCAGAATTTGCTTACAATGATAGCACAAATAGGACTACAGGTAAGAGTCCATTTGAGATAGTATATGGCTTACATCCAAGGGGTGTACTTGAGCTTAGAGATCTAAAAGGTTATGAAGGAATCAATGGTCATGCTGATGATTTTTCTCAGTCAATGAGAGAGGTTCATGAGCAGGTAAAGAAGACATTAATGGAGGCTAACCAAAAGTTGAAGGAAAAAAGAGATGAAGGGAAGAGAGATCTACAATTTGAAATAGGTGATTTGGTGATGGTATATTTGAACAGGGCAAGACTACAGAAAGGCATATCAAGCAACCTACAGATGAAAAGGATAGGGCCATGTAAAGTGTTGGCTAAGTATGGATCCAATGCATACAAGGTGGAGTTACGTAAGAAGATGTTTATTTTGCCTATCTTCAACGTGAAGGACTTGGTGAAGTATAAAGGACCCAAAATGGATGAGGAACAATATAGTGCTGAGGTCAGTAAGGATGTGGAAGCACTTAATGTACCTGATCAGATCATACCACAAGTGGACAAGATTCTAGACTCAAGGGTGAAGAATCAGACTAGGAACAAGACATATATGGAGCACCTAGTGAAGTGGAGACATAAAACAGAGTCAGAAGCTACTTGGATAGCAGAAAGTTACTTTAAGAAGCATGGAATTAGTGAGGAGCTCTTGACACCACAGGTTCCTTAACTTCTTTGTTGCAGGGGGAGAATGGTGCAGGAGCACCTCAAGGTCTTTTGGAATATCTTGTTGTTTTGGCTTGTGGGTGGTTCTAGCCAACCACCAAGGGAATAAGGACTATGATGTAAAGTCCCAAGAGTGTTTTTGATGTGTGTGTTATGGAAAACTTAGGGTAGTCTAGAGCTTTGAAATTTGGAGAAGCTTTAATGATGAAATTAGGCAAATTTGTCAATGTAGTCTTGGCTATTTGTCATAAAAGTTGGAAAAGGGAATTAATGATGCTCTAAACCCGACCCAAGGGTCCTAGAACATGGGAGAAAGGTATATAAGGTTAGAAACACCCTAATTGAACATGTGGGAAAGCTATTTTACGATTTGGATTTTTGGAAGGAAGAGTTATGAGTTGGAAGAGTGCAAATTTGGTTGATTTTCTGTGTTTGAAACTTCATCCAGTCAAGAGTGGATTGAAAGGACCTATCTGATGCTTTGAGTCTTTCATTTGTGTCTCTTACTTACTATGTGAAGCATTAGATTAGTCATTTAATTCAACTGGTTACCTGTTTTGCAAGTTTTTGGTGTTCTTGGTCTGATTGCTGGTTCAGGCCAGTTTTGTGAATTATGAGTCCCACTTGACTTCCCGTGGCTTTCCTCTCATGGCCACTTGGAATCAAGTTGGGTACTATGTAAATAGTGTACATACAAATTTTTGGGTCTTGGTTTGCAGGGAAGGTAATAAAAACAACAAGCACTAGGCGAGTGCAAGTGCATTCTAGCTAGTGGCTTAGAGAGGACAACAACAAAGGAAGTTGATAAATGGATTGGTTTGTGCCAATAAGGAGTATGTAAGTGTGGGTACATGTATCTCAGACATGTGTGTGCAAGGAGGAGAGTTGAGGAGGTCGTTGAAGCCTTCAAAGGAGGAAACAAGGCTAAAAACCCTAGAAACCCTTGAAAATAGGGGTTTTGAGGATAGTCATATGTACGGACCCTATTAGAACCTAAGACCTGGTAAATCTTGGAGCCTTGGAGGTCACTATAAAGAATCTATAAAAATATTTGGGGGTTGTTAAAACTTTTTGTGAGAAAAGACAAGAAAACGGGTTCTAGGAGGCCTAATTGGGGCAAAAAGGCTACAAGGCCTAAAACAAGGTTTTCATGAACTCGATGAACAAAGGGTGAAAGAAACCACCTAGATGGATCAGTGAGGAGAAAAAAAAACTAAGGGACAACTAGAATACCCTTCCCTAGCCTTGGAGTGGTTAGGACACCTTGGGTCAGTGTGGAGCCCAAGGAAGCTCAGTGGTGGAATGGGAGTGATGGTGAAGAATTTGAAATTGGTGGAGAGCCCTACATGGTGAGAGGGGTTTAGGAGTGATCCCTGAGTAGGGTAGAGAGGAATACCCTAGGAAGACTAGAGAATAGGTCTTGGGAAGAGCAAGAGTGCTCTTGAGGATTAGGACTCCCCATCAAGAAATCTTGGATAGCCATGTGGGTAGAAGCATGAGAAATAGGCAATATGCAAAGTACTTGGTGAAATGGAGAGGAAGGCCTGTTAAAGATCTTAGGAATCCATAAACTAAGTATTATCACAAAATAAACTTGTTTGAGAATTAAAAACATTCCAAATAACTTTATCTTGAATAATAAATGATTCAGTAACATCTAACAGTGTAGGGCAATCTTGCATCACCCAATTTATTTATTTATTTTTCTTTAGTTTTTTTGAGTTCCATGATGGCACTTAAGGGGTATGAGATAGTCAAGAGTAAAAAATAGTGAAAAATGGTCACTTATTATTTTTAGTGTTGGCCTAAATGAACTTGTATCGACTTGAAAATTTACTTGAAGGAGCAGAGCTAAAAAACATTTCCAATCGTGAAAGAATCACCTCAATACCTTGAATAGTTTGGGAGAAATTAAATTTTCCATCCTAGGAAATTTCTCCAATGCAACTTCAAATTTATATATAAAACTTTAGAGGTCTTGAAACAACTTGAAAAGTGGTTGAATCGACCTATGGTGGGTTTACATAGTATTGATCTCTTCGAGAGTTTTCCAACGATATGCAATAATATCAAATCAGACACTCAGATAAAAAGTTATGGCCCCACAAAGTTGCCCCTCTAAAAGGTGAATTCCGTTAAAATTTCTTGCTGGGCTAGAAATCAAATGGTGGGACTTTTGGAACCAAAACAAAAGGGAAAGTTGAACTTTCTAGAACATTATAGGGTGGTTATTGGGTAAAATAAAAAAGGTTTAGTGAGGATTGTAAAAGGTGGCTCCATTAGTGCAGATTGTGGTTCTGAATAATAGTTTTCTTTGAGATTTGATTTTGTTGTAATGAATCAAGCCCATGAGGCTGTAGCATGTAAGTTTTGAATATATAATTTCATTTTTTTGAAAATAATTGAAAGTGGGTTATTTTTTGTTTCACATCTTCTGTGTTGGTATCTATTGTTGTGTTTTGTGTGGTTTGGGTGGTGTAGCCCTCATCAATAAGATAAGTCTTCATCATATTATTCCAAATATAATACCCGTGTCAAAACCAACTAAGTCTAATGCTCTAGTATGTATTGCAATATAATGAATATATAGAACATAAATAATGTCACAAAAGATAGAAATGTGGTCAATATTATAAGAATTTTTTATTAAGCATAAAACAATATTATTTATGAATTTTATAGTATGATTTTTTAAATAAAAGTACTAACATTTAAATAAGAAATTATTATTCATATAGTTTTAACATGTATACACATACACATACATATGTACATACCTTATAACATAAAACTATAAATTCTATATAAGTGAATTCAAGACTTTTCTTAATACCATAAAAATATTAAATAAACAGTTTTAAATAGTTTTAAATATCTTTTAACATAAAAATACATTTACACATGCATATACCTTCTAAAATATAATCTTCCATACACATACACATACACATACACATACACAAATATATAAGCATAAATATACATATACACATGAATATACCTATAAATATTCTACACATACGAATACTTCACACACATACAACTCTAAAAGGGCAAGCAAGAATACACTTTTATTTTTTCTCATTGTAAGGTGTTTGTAAGAACTTAGCAAATCTCATTGTCCGAACTAGTCTCCCCACATGTATAGTATAATTAGGGCCCATAGTGACCTCATATTTTTTTTGTTTCCTTATTATAATTAAATAATTAAAAAAGTGTAGCAAGAGAAAAATAGAAGGAAGATACGTAGTAAAAGTTAGATATGTCATATTCCCTTCATTATTCAATGTTTTATTCTCCCAAAGATCATAACTAATGTTTAGTTTGTCCCCTACATGAAATTATTAAACTCATGGGAGATAAATCTAGAAGCATTTAAATATATATATTTGTCATTCGTACTTAGATCATTCTTTGCTCCCATTCTTTGCTTGTAAGTTAAATATAATATATACTTGTTTTAGGCAACCAAAGGGAAAAAATGTCATCCAATCGTAGGCCAACATGATCTTCAATCTTCAATTATCATCATGAGAGGTGACATTGTTTTTAATACTATTCTAAATTGGACAATGTTATTATTAGATCTGAAAAGGAAAAGAACACTTTATCAAGAAAATTTATTTTTATCTTTAGAAATCATCCCATTTTACTTTTAAGAGTGAAAACATATTTTCTTTGAATTTGACAAAGGAGACAAAAAGTCTTTTTAAATTATAATATATTTAAAATGATTATTATATATGTGTAATTTTTAAAATCAAATTAATTTATTAATAGTTTTTCAAATTAATATTTATTAAAAAAAATATGTTTTAATATTTTTTATTTATAGAGAACATAATGTTTTATAGACATTCTTTGTTTCATATTTTAAAGGATGTATAGGCATGTTTTTTCTTATAATTTTCATGAAGGTGGATTAAAATGCAATCAAATTATTTATTAGACCCTGTCTTATAGGTGATAGACTAATGTTTTCGGCTGAATGTTGTCTATTAAAATGGTGCATCGAAAATAATTCTTGTAAAATATATGTCCTTATGTTGATGTTTTGGGGATTAGTTTAGTAAAAGCAAACTATTGATTTTTTTTTTGTAATTTTCTCATTGGTTGTTGGTATTTTCATTGTGGTTTTGTCATTTTGTAATTTATTTAATTATTGTAACAAACTTTGCTATTGGAAATATTTCATGACTTTGTAATGTTTTTTGGTATAGTAATGTCTTGGCACCCACTATTTCTGGTGATGCATGGCATTTTAAGTAGCACATTTGCATTTACTATTTCCGATTTTTCATTTATTATAAGTAGACTGAAGTGCAAACATCATTAGTGACTTGTGGTGTGAAGTTTTAAGTCTATTTACCAAAGTATTCTTTGTGTTGTTTGTTCATTTTCTTAGGTTGTTTGATGAGGCTAAAATTTGTGTCTGTTGAGAGGGTTTACATCTACCATGTTGGAAGTGATAAAGGAGGCATTTGTAAGTTCCTGCATTTTTTACACTTTCATTTTTGCTTTGTCTACTCATTTTATTGGATTGTTTGATGAGGGTGAAATCAATGCCTTTTGAGAGGGCTTATGTCTAGCATTTTGGAATTGAAAACAAGGTGTTTGTAATTTCCTATATCTTTTACAGTGTCATTTTATAGTTTTTTGCATCTTTGCATTTTATGGGTTAATGTCTATTGTTCACTATTTTGAGAGCATTTATGGGTTAGTCTCTCTTGTTGAGTTAAAGACTTAACACCATAATTCATTAGTGTTGACTTATGTGTTGGTCATGATTAAGAATGGAAGTAATATTTCCTCTGCACACATGCATGCCAACTACATTGGAATTTATCAAACGAAAATAAAAATTAGGTCTAAGTAAGTGGAAAATGTCTGGGTATAAAATCATTAAATCTGTGTTTGTTGAGATGGTTTATGTCTACCATATTGGGAGCAAAAAATGAGGCATTTGTAAGTTCATATAGCTTTTATAGTGTCATTTTATAGTTTTTTACATCTTTACATTTTATGGGTTAATGTTTATTGTTTGTTGTTGTTTGCATTTTATGGGTTAACGTCTATTATTCGCTATCTTTGATTGCTTTTATGGGTTAGTGTCTATTGTTGAGTTAAAGACTTACACCATAATTCATTAATGTTGATTTCTCTATTGGTCATGATTAAGAATGGAAGTAATTGTTTATTTACACACATGCATGCCAACTGCACTTCAATATATCTCATGGGTTTGTAATGTTCTTTGAAATATTTCATGGGTTTGTAATGAGAATTGTTTGTATTGGAAATATTTCATGGGTTTGTAATGTTCTTTGATATAGTTGTGTCTTTGCACTCAGGGTTTCTGTCGATGAGTGGAATTTTAAAATGTACATTTTCATTTATTATTTTCTAATTTTAATTTATTATGAATAGATTGAAGAGAAGACGTCATTAATGGCTTATGGCGTGAAGTTTTAAGTCTGTCAAGCAACATATTATTTGTGTTGTTTATTTATTTGCTCAGGTTGTTTGTGTATGTTTGTGTTGTTTACTCGTTCTCTCAGATTGTTTGAAGAGGTTGAAATCTATGCTTGTTGAGAGGTTTTATGTCTATCACGTCAGAAGCGAGAAATAAGGCATTTGTAAGTTCCTATATGTTTTAGAGTTTCGTTTTATAGTTTTTAACATCTTTTCATTTTCTGGGTTAATGTCTATTATTTTTTGTTCTCTGTATTTTATGGGTTAATGCCTGCTCTTCCCTATTTTTGAGTAGTTTTATGGTTTGGTCTATGTTGTTGAGATAAAGACTTAACACTATAATTCATTGGTGTTGACTTCCATTCTAGTCACAATTAAGAATCAAAGTAATGTTTTCTCTGCGTGTATGCATGTCAGGTGCACTTTAATCTATTAAATGAAAGTGGAAATTAAGTCTGCATAAGTGAAAAATGTCTCGGTATAAAATCATTTCATCAATTTGTAGTGTGGATTATTTGAATTGTTTATTCATTTACTCCCATTTTTTGATGAGGGTGAAATTTGTGACTATCATATTGGAAGCAAAAAACAAGGCATTTGTAAGCTCCCATATCTTTTACAGTCTCGTTTTATAGTTTTTTACATCTCAACATTTTGAGTGCTTTTATGGGTTAGTCTTTGTTCTTGAGTTAAAGACTTAACACCATAATATATTAATGTCGACTTCTCTTATGGACATGATTAAGAATGGAACTAATATTTTCTTTGCACACATGCATCGTAGCTGCACTCAAATCTATTAAATGAAAATGACAATTAGGTCTAAATAGGTGCAAAATGTCTCAGTATAAAATTAGTTCATCGATTAGAAATGTTTTATTTGTATTGGAAATATTGCATGGTTTGTAATTTTCTTTGATATACTAAGTGTTTATGTCAACACATTTCATTCTAATGAGGACAATTAGTATTTATTAGTGCCTTATTTTCATTGATTAATGGATTGTGGTGTTATGTTTTAGGGCTGTCAAGAGGCACATATTTGACCCTCATCAAACAATTTGTCAGAAAAGGACACATTTGGAAGTTCCTATATCTTTTACACTTTCATTTCATACTGTTTTATGTCCCTCTAATGGGTCAATCCTTGTTGTTCCTACAAAAATAGATATGATCCTCATCAAAAAATCTGTCAAAAAAGAAGTTTGAAAGTTCTTATATCTTTTACACTGTCATTTACTATATTTTTGATGTCCCTCTAATGGGTTAATATTTATGGTTCCTTATCATTGAATGCTTTAATAGGTTCATGTTTGCTGTTCAATTAAATACTTAACACCATAATTCATAAATGTCGAATTCTTTATTGGCGACTATTAACAATTCAACTAATTTTTGGTTTGTCATGCATGCATGTCAATAGGAGTTCAATCTATTAAATGAAATTTAGGTATAGGTAAGTGCAAAAAATTTCTACAATATGGTTGGGGCAATTAAGTTCCTAGTATGAGTCATGGCACTCATTGTCTGGAATGTGTTCATTCTATGCAAAGTGATAACATTTTGCACCATGGTTTTTTAATACCTTGAAGTGTATGTCATCTATTTGCAAAATAAAAATGCTCGATGTTGATAAATGTGCACTTTTCAAGGCTTATGATGATATGTTCATCACTTCTTCTTTCTTCATCCATTCACATTACTAACTATTCATCCCTTCTCACCAACCTTTTCTTCTAGTCAATATTTATTCGATCCATTCTATCCTAATCAATTAATCTTCTCCACATCAGATATTGATCGAACTAATTATTTTTCCCTTCTTACTAACCTTTTCTTCTAGCTAATATTTTTTCTATCCACATGTATTAAATCATCTTATCGATAAATTTGCCTCAATTTTTTGCCAAATTTCTTGAGGGGCATCATAATCCTGATTTTGCAAAGGCAAGACCTAATTAAATTTTTTCTTAATTTTTCTTTGAGACAATGCTAAAAACCAAAAAATTAGTTACTTTAATTAACTATTCATGACATCAAAAAAAAATTGTATTTATTTTTATTTTCAAAAACTTGTCACAATTTCCTCTTTACTTAACCTTTTTATTTTCTATTTTCTATTTTGGTTAACTCTTCAATTTCTTTATTTCCTTTTTCACTTGACTGACCCTTTATTTCACTTGATTGTCTCTTTCTTTTAGTTAACTCTTCCACTTTTCACTGTTCTTTCCACTCATCTCTTACATATTTCTATTTTCTCATTTACTTTTCTCTTCCATCGTTCTTACATTTTCCATTTTTTTGAATGAGAAACTTTCCTTTGCACATTCTCTCATTCAATCTCATCTATTGATCTTCTAATAAATCTCATCCATCCATCTTGTGAACTTCGTCTATAAATTTTACATTCATCTCTTCAGAATTACAACCATCATCTTCAAACTTTCATTGTTATTATTGTCTTAACTATAAGTGCAAAATTTGTCGATGTAAATTTTGTGGCTATTGGGAGGGTTTATAACTATCTTGTTGGTATGCATGTTGTTACAATTTTTTTTGCATTGTTAGTCCTTGCGTTATAGGCGAGAGACTAATATTTTCAGTTGAATGTTGGCTATTAGTGATGCATCGAAAATAATGCTAGTAAAATATGTCCCTGTGCTAATGTTTTGGGGATTAATTTATTAAAATTTCTCAAAGATTAAGCCATAAAAATAATCAATGATAAGGAGTGAGATGAATTAAACTATTACAAAGACATAGAAATAAAATATAAAATCACAATGTAAAAGATATAGCAACTTACAAATGCCTCCTTTCTAGCTTATATATACTTATATATATACATATAAATACATACATATTTGTATTAGTCATCACTATCAATGAAACTCTCACTTGGATGACACAACCCATATAACAAAGTCTTTGATTGATTGTGTTTCATTAAACCAATGTATAACTGATTCAGTTATTGGCTCCTCATCATCTTCAAACGTGTCATCTTGCATAGTCAGTTCTATTTCAAAATTTGTTTGCATTTGTGTTGTATTCTTTGCCAACAACTCATGCCACTCTTCTATTTTGTGACTCTACCACCTACAACCATGTTATGGAAAAAGTGATAATGAGCATCTTATTCATACTACCATCACTAGTAGAATTTGGAAAATAAATGACTACGTGACTAAATATTTTAGTCATGTGACTAAATATTTTAGTCACATGACTAAAAGTGACTAAATTCTACTATTTTTTTGCAATTCACAAGTATAAATGACTAAATAAATAACTAATTTGGTGATCAAGTAAAATCACAACTAAATGACTAATTTGGTCATCGCGTAAAATCACAACTAAATGACTAAATAAATGACTAATATCAGATAAATAAAAATGCCTAAATAAATGACTGTTACTTCTCTATTCTTTTTTCTTTCAAATTTGATCATAATCCAAAAAGCTTAAGCCCCCCTCATGGGACCCCTACTTAAGCAGTCCATTTGGCCGCCTAGGTTACTTGGTGTACCAAAAATAACTATTGCGTGGAAGGCATTGCCTCTCGGTGCAGTCTTAAGGCCTTCACATATTTTATAAAAAAAATTAACATTTACATTCTTTAACTTTTGTTGCTTATTATGTTAATGAATCATTAATGTTTTTAACTATGATTTGAAGCCAGTTTGGTTTTCCTATTGTGTTAGCATGTCAAATGTATCAAAGAGAATTATGGTCAATTTCACTAATAAAATATGATTTAAACAATCCAATTGCATTGTGAGGTCTATCTTGTAGACACTGTAATACCCCTCCGTTTTGCTTCTTGTTCGATTTGCTTTATGCTATGTTTGGTTGCAGATTACTTTGATACTGGATATATTTTGTTATGATGTTTTGATTGCTACTATTGAGCGACAACTATTATTGTGGGATGTAGTTATCTGATTATTGTTTCACATGCATTATGGATTAATGATGTTGTAGAGTTAACATGAGATGTTATTATGAGATTATTGGAATTATGATGGAAGTGTCAGTTTCAATGAGTATATTGGTGAAGAAGATGATTTCGCATCACTCGCTTGTGAGTGCCCTGTGAATCTGTAATTTCTTCTTCACGGTGTGTATTATATGCTGGATATATTTTATGATGTTGTTTACTTGGTTCCAGGATTGCAGGTACATGACATCGACTCCACCCGGTTTCACAGGTTTGAGCGTGTCGATCCAACGATTAAGTTGAATGGGAGATAGTAGCTAGGTAGTATGTGTTAAGTTTACACCCTAGCCTTAGTGTGTCGTCAGTCGTGTGTGTCGAGTTATTGTCTGTCTTGTTTTAATGTTATTTAATTCTGAAGGATTCTTGATTTGGAAATAAATATTTATAATAATTGCATTTAAATCATGTTGATGATTATTGAATTTAAATAATGCAACGTGGATAAAAATTTATATTTAAATTAATTAATTATATTTAATTTATTTAATTAATTAAATTTAATCCAAGGGGGTTGAATTTAGTTATTAAATAATTAAATTAATTAATTAAACATGATGCAAGAGAATGAAAGGAAATAAAAGAATTAAAATTAATTTTGGAATTTAATTTCAACTTGTAGGAATTAAATTAAAAATTGTAATTAAATGTTTACTTGGGAAATGAGTTTCAACTTTGGAAATTAATTTATTATTTTGAAATTGCATTTTAAATTGAAAGTGGGTTTTTAAAAATTGAAATCGAAATTGAAATTGAAACTAATATCTAATTTGCATGCAATGTGAATTAGGGTTGTAAAAATTGAAATTGAAATTGAGATTGAAATTAATATCTAATTTGCATGTAATGTGAATTAGGGTTGTATTAGGTATTTTTGATTTATAAAGAATACATGTTTTAATTTTAGGGGAGGAGAAAGTTTTTAGAAAAATTCATTTTTACGGTAAAAAGGAAATTTTGGAAAAATTTGCACAAAGAAAGGTTTGAAAAAAGTTTTGATTGTAGAATTGATTGGAGGAAAGATTGGTTGCATTTGTTGGGTTTTGGATTGGATTCATTGGATGATTGAAGAAAATTCAGGAAATCTTTGGAGGAGGCTTGCATCAGAAATTAATCTTTTCTTGTAATTTCTTGAATCGGGTTTTCCTCTTTGTGTTTTATTGTTCTTGGTTACTTTTTAAATAGTAGTGATTAAATATTTGTTTGTTAAATATGTTTTAGAAAATAAATTTATTATTAGAAGAAAAGAATCAAATAAATTTACAGCTTTTGCTTTGTGAAAATTCTTGAGTGAAAATTGTGAAAACCTTAGTTGAATTTAAATTATTTGAGGAAATCGATTATTTTGTTAATGGAATCAAACATAGAGTTTGAACGAAACATTTAGAATGTTTTTTTTTTTTGAAAATGAAACCCTCTGTTTATTATTAAAAATCGGATTTTAAAATCCGCAGGGTAGTTATATTTTTCATGGTAAAATGGTATGGTTGCGTCGCGTATAACTCCACTTACACAAACTAGGTTGTCAGGAAATTTAAAAAGTTTCTGCACCTTGAAATTTTCTTATCCCTCTCAAAAAATCGTAAATACCCAGATCGTAGTTTTTGAGTTATGCTTGAAACACAAGACTGCTATTAAGTTATTTTCCCATGGCTGCTCTGATAATAAAATAATAATAAATTGATATTTATAAATATTAATATTTTATGTATTGTTATTATAATATTAAAATATTATTTAATATTATTTTATATTATAATTTATAATATTAAAGTATTATATTTATTTATATTATTTTAAATAAAATTTGTATATTAGATTAGTGGAATTAAAATTATAAACATATGGAAAAATTATGTTTATTTTAAAATGGCATGTTAAAGTTTAATTGAAGGAGTTAAATATTTGATTTAAAGAATGCATAATTTAAAATTTAATTGTGGAATTTAAATTCATGTGTAAAAGGTTCAATTATTAATTTGATTTAATTGAAAAAATATATATTTGATATTGGGTTATAGTCCAAATATTGATCTTATTTTAACACAATAAGTTATGGAAGAGACCAAATGTTAATTTGATTAATTTTATAATGATTTAATTTGCAAGGGCAATTGGTTATTTAATTTAAAGCGAAATGTTTTGAGTTATAGTTGAAAATACTTATTTTGTTAAAAGCAATTAGAGAATAAAATATTAGTGTAATTTCTCCTCTATCTGGAAAGATGAATTTTTAATTCAGTTTTATCGATATAATGAATTATGTAATGAAATGAGAAATGAATTTAGAGTATCCAAATGTAGTTTCTTCTATTGCCTTCAATGATTATGTCTTTCGTGTCTATGCTTTGAGAATGGGTTGAATACTTGTTAGTTTATAAGTCTTCTAGATGGTTTGTTGTTTGTGAGGGTTGTCGTTGTGATGTCAACCTGTTGTGAATTCTCTTGGTAGTGCATGGGATCATGTTGTTTTAAAAGTAAATTCAGTAATTGATTATTATGAAGAAACAATTAATTATTTTAATTTAATCATTTTCTATTTGAACAATTTATTTGTTGAGAATGCATATTTTATGGTTTGAATAAATGGATGTATGTAATAAGAGTTTGGAAAGAGAAAATTTTAGATGAGATTGACATAGGGTGTTGTTGGAAAAATAGAAGAAATATAAAGTTTGGGTTAGGAAATTGAAAAGAATATTGTAGAAGATTTATGTTAGTTTTAAAGGAAAACAATGGATTCGACTTAAATTATTTGAACTAGTCTATCCTTTATTTTAAAGGCACTTATTTAGTTTTTTTTTCAATTAATTTTGAAAGGGCAATAGTTATTATGTTTTATTTCCATAAAGCAAATTAATCGTTGTGATTGGAATATTAAAGAATCTATATAATTGAGTTTATTAATATATATGTTTGGTGTATATATAATATGGAGCATATAAAAATATGTTAAGGGTAAATTCATTATCATATTTCATTTTAATAAGATGTATGCAATATATTATTGAATAGAGATTTAAAATGGATTGATTAGTGTATATGGGTAAATGGGTAGAGAAACAATATTTTATTATATTAAAGTGATTGCATGTTCTAAATAGGAAATTGAATGAAATGTAAGATTTGGTTAGGAAATGGAAAGAGTTTACTTGCATGGATTTGTGTCGATTTAAAAGTAAATTAAGAAGTTGTTTTATTGATGAGGCAATCAATTATGTTATTTATTAATTTCTATTTAGATTAATTGAATCATTGTGATTGGATTATGAAAAGATATGGATTTAGTATATCCAAAAGTAGTATCTTCCTCATGATTATCTTAAAGGATTTAATTCTCTGTATTCAGTAAAGGGAAGTAAGTTTAATTGTTTTAGATTTTCAATAATGAAAGGGGAAATAGGGATTATGATTATTTTAGATGATCCAGTTATCGTGTCTTTGACTTTGTCAACACTACCTATTGAATGAATATGGATTTAGGAAATCCAAATATTAGATTTGATTAATGACTTGAATGTTTTTGTTGCTATGTCATCAAGTTGCATTGTTGGTTTTGGGGTTTAGTGTTAGTCCTAAATTATAAGTCTTCTAGGAGAACTTAGAGGATGAGGGTTGTTGAACCTTTATGTCATCCAGTTGTTTTCCTTTGGGTAGTGCATGTCGTCTTTTTAGTTTTACCCATTTTCCACGAACGGGGATATTTTGTACCTCCTGGGAAAAGAGTGGACTATGTGTTGTTGCCTCCAAAATGTTTGGAGTGAGTTCTTTTATTTGTTTCCTCCTTGTGTTGGAGTGGTTATGATGCCTAGTTGGTATGCACTTGTGTTTCCCTTGGTGGATTGTTTGGGTGTGTGTTGTCGAATAGAAGAGTGGCTTTTGTTAGGGGCCGGAGCCCAAAGTGGTAAACCGAGTAACCTTCAGAAGTGGGTTAATCAAGTGGTAACTAAATTAATGTACTTATATGATTAGGATGCATTCACATTAATCAAGATAACTAATCCTCACTCATAGACACAAGGGCTCGTTTAGACTTGGGATGAGTGAGAAGGCCTGGAATGGCATAGTCATTTATCTTGTCAGTACGAGAGGTATTTGATGCTGCATGAGTGAGTATGAGTGTTAGGATTCGGTTGAGGCCACCAGGATTACCGGAGCCTATGAAGGATGCCTAAAGGAGATCTCATGACTACTATGCGATGACACTCTATCTAGGACAACTGTTGTTAATTGTTTTATGTGTATGGTTCTCTGAACATACTTGATTTATTTTATGACTAGAAGCAATGTGACCTATGTTAGTGATGTGAATGTTGTACTTGATTTGTACTTGTTTGGTGATTGAGTTGAACTTGTTAGTTCATTTGTTTGGTTATATCAGTATGAGTCAGTATGAGTCTGTCTTTGGTTAGTGGTTGTAGATCTTTGTCTATGTTACTTTGTTACTATCTCCTAGCATGGGGGGTGGTCCTTCGAGTACCACTTGGTTGGGTGGAACATGCACCAAAACCGTTGGATCCCCATTGATCTTCAGTACCTAGTGGCGAGACATCCAGATGGACAGCTCGCGGTTCTTGTTGTAATTTCTTGAATTGTAATATTTCAATTTGTATAAGTTATTTATCCCTCTTATGTTAATGAGGTGGAATTTTGTAATTGTAATCTTGAGTACTATTGCCTCATTCTGGGAATGAGTGATGTAACTATTGGATTAAGTTAATATTTATGAGATTGTATCTTGGTTGATTATCTTATTATGTTATGTGGTATTCTTATGATGTATGATGTTTATTTCATAAAGTTATAATGCTATGGTTATATGTAATATGTATGTGTGGGTTTAAGTAATCCTAACCTTGTAGCCTTAGAGGTTGTTGTTAATTAGTAAGTGAATGTGTATGTTAAATGCACTTTATAAAAAAAAATTAGTTCGCTTAAGACGTTAATTGCAACTTCCCCTAGGGTTACTTGGCAGGGCATTATAAACACTTTTATTTAAATAATACATATGTATTATCAATTATTTCAATTCATTTGAATGGATCATTTAAGGAATCAAGAATCAATAGTGCTATTCCCATAGTCCAATATGATGGGGTCAAAGATGAAGCATTTTAGGGAGCTCTAACCTCACCACACCTAAGCCCAAGAGCGCAAAGTATGTTAGGGAGCCCTAATCTAGATTTGTCTAAATTTATTTCATTCCATTATTTAGCACTTATTATTAATTTTTTAAGCTAGCCACATGCAACTAGAATTTGTTGCACATCCATGCACAAACACATACTCTCTAACATATTAACATACATATGATTTTCTATTGACACAATCCTCGAACCTCCTTTAGGTACAAGTGTTAGTATATGTTCCTCTTTCTATATAGAATTGTCTCCCCATCGATCTCTCTTTCTTTTGCCTAATCTCTCCAAATATCAATTAAACTATCAAAAAAATTATATATTAATTTAATTTGTTCTATATAAGAATATATTAATTATTAATTAAAATAATTTTATATTTATATTTTATAGTTTTTATTATAGAATACAATACCTATATATACTATTAAAAATATATAATATATTAATTACATTTTATATTATATATATTACATTAATTTTTTATGATTAAAAACAAATCTTAAATGCTCATCATTTTTTGCCATTTTTTTGGTTGATTTTCTCCATTTTGTGCTACTTTTCCCGCCACTCTCCTCCAAACTCTTCCTTGATAGTATTGACCTTTCACTTCTCCAATTTGGCGAGCTGCAACCTGAAAATAAGGTTTAGAGTGATGGTTTTAGAGTATGTTTATTAAAATGAAAATTACCGCCAAGTTCCTAATATTGTGCACATTTAGGTTTTGACATTATGACATCTTTTACCCTACACAGTCTAGTATACAACAATATTTTCTACTGGCGCACATTTCTTTTACGAATGTCCATACCATGTTCCAAAGCTCCCATTTTCATATAGGGATGATGCTTGCAAAGGTTGAGTATATACTAGCACAAGTGGTGAATGACATTTTCTATTTGGCACAAGCAACCTAAAAGTAGGTTTTAACATTTGTGTTTCACCACAAACTAATGCTGAATCTTTGGAAAAATGAATTGCAGAAGAATGGGCTCCTACTTCACACAATATGACATTTCATGTTTGAAGATCACTATTGAATATTGCCTTCACTCTTTACTATGTTATATGTCTGAGTTTGATGTATTTTTATGTTTAGTTTTGAGATAAAGTTATGTCAGTGAGGGTTTGATCAATCTGTTGTTAAGCTAAGACTAATTTGCAACAAGATATGATTTTATAAAACTATGGAAAACCAAATCAATATGCATCTCAAGTAAGATACTAAGAAGGAATAATCAAAGACATGGTTTACCAAATGCAAAAAACAATGTCTCTCTACATTTAATTAGGGATATTCAATTGGTTAATCAAATAGGTTAACTTAAAAGTATAGCAACGTATACATTTGCCAATCCAATATAAATGTAGGCATTAAAAATCGTAGAAGAATCTAGAAGTGTTATAGATTACAATTATCTTAGGAAGTTCTAGAGGCCTTTGATGTATAATACAGTAATATTTAGAAGAGGATAACAACAAATAGTGCATTTCTAAGCAAGTAGCAACAAGTGTTTTGAATTTGAATATTGCATAAAGGTATGCATGATTGCATGCTTGATTTATTTATTCAATATTTTGACTTGTTGTTTTATATGTGTTTTTTGCTATTCTTTCTCTTGCGCATTTATCATATCTTTCTTTCTCTCCTATGTTTCCACTTGCAAGATCTCTCACACTCATCATGATTGGACTATATACAATTCATAAAAGGAAAAATTCATTGTTTGGAAGAATTTTCCTAGTCATAAATGACCTCTTGTGACCTCTATTTTTGCATATTTTGTTGGTTCTTGGGGTTTAGAATAAAGGTTGACCTACACAGACTTCTATTGATTTGAATTCCTCACTCATATCTTTCTTCTTTTATATTTGAAAATTATGCAAGATTTAAATTTTATTTTTTTTCTCTTTATTGCAATTAATTTGACCTTTGTATGCAGATTGTATCTTATTTATTAGATTTAGTTGATGATTATGAGGGGAAATACCATTCAGTGAGGTATATCTTATTATTGCCTTGATTTGCATTTAGGAGGCATCATGGATGATACAATACTTAACCATTAAGCAATCATAGAATTTTCATTTTAACTTGTTCTCTATGAGAAATGCAAATACATGATAATTTTACTTGTGTGTCCGTAAAGATTCCATTGAATTTGAATAAGATATGAAAATCACCTTTATTGACAGTTTTCTAATATAAACTGATTTCTTTGATTGGTTTTGCTCCATTGGTTGTGTATGTAGGTTTATTTCTATATGTCTATGTGGAATTGGGCTTGGATGATCCCACAATAATGGGTTACACTTTTTGGCTAAACTTGGCATTGAAATCAACATTTTTCACCAGATCTTCACTTTCTTACACCTATAGAAGCTAAACCATTAAGAATTTGAAGATGAAGCAAACTAGTGATTTGTAATATTTAATGTACAGATTCTAATTATATTTTAACAATAAATAAATTGTGAATCATTTTATGTAATTTTTATTAACTTATTTTTTCTACTAAATGTAATGCCCCGCCTTGCAACCCTAAAGGAAGTTGTAATTAACAACTTAAGCGAACCAATTTTTTTTTATAAAGTTTATTTAACATACACATTCACTTACTAATTAACAACAACCTCTAAGGCTACAAGGTTAGGATTACTTTAAACCCACACATACATATTACATATAACCATAGCCTTATGAACTTTATGAAATAACCATCATACATCATAAGAATATCACATAACATAATAAGATAATCAACCAAGATACAATCTCATAAACATTATCTTAAACCAATAGTTACACCACTCATTCCCAAAATGAGGCAATAGTACTCAAGGTTACAATTACAGAATTTCACCTCATAAACATAAGAGGGATAAAATAACTTATACAAGTTAAAATATTGCAATGCAAGGAATTAAAACAAGAACCATGAGCTGTCCATTTGGATGTCTTGCCACCAAGTACTGAAGATCGATGGGGACCCAACGATTTTGGTGCATGTTCCACCCAACCAATGTGGTACCCAAAGGCCCACCCTCCATGCTAGGAGATAGTAACAAAGTAACATGGACAAAGATTCTACTACCTCAAACCAAAGGCAGACTCAAACTGACTCATACTGTTATAACCAACCAAATGAATTAACAAGTACAACTCATTCACCATACAAGTACGAATCAAGTACAATTCAAGTACAATACAAGTACAAATCAAGTACAACTTCAACATCACTGACATAGGTCACATTGCTTCCAGACATAAAATAGATCAAGTATGTTCACAAAACCATACATATAAAACAATTTACAACAGTTGTCCTAGATAGAGTGTCATCGCAAGGTTTGTCATGAGATCTCCTCTAGGCATTCTTCATAGGCTCCAGCACAAGTAATCCTGGTGGCCTCAATTGAATCCTGGTACTCATACTCACTCATGTGGAATCAACTACCTCTCGCAAGAACAAGATAGTTGATCTTTCCATTCCAGGTCTTCCCACTCATCCCAAGTCTAAACAAGCCCTTGTGTCTGTGAGTGAGGTAAAATTATCTTGATTAGTGAGAAGTTAGTCCTAATATTCTAAGTACATTATTTTAATTATCACTTATTTAAATCACTCTTGAAGGTTATCCAGTTTACCTCTTTGGGCTCTGACACCTAACAGAAGCCACTCTTCTATTCAACAACACACACCCAAACAATCCACCAAGGAAACCACAAGTGCATAGCAACTAGGCATCATAATCCACTCCAGCACAAGGAGGATACAAATAATAGATTTCACTCCAAATATCTTGGAGGCAACAAACACATAGTCCACTCCTTTCATAGGAGGCAACAAGATGAAACCACATCACAAGGTCACTCCATACAAGGAGACACGTATCCCATAATCTGCTCCTAAACCAAAGAGGTGCAAACATCCTCATTCATGAAAACCGGGCAAAACTGAAAAGACGCTATGCACTACCCAAGAAAAACAACTGGATGGCATAAAGATTCAACAACCCTTATCCTCTAAGATCTTCTAGAAGACTTATAATTTCGGACTAACACTAAATCCCAAAACCAACAATGCAACTTGACGACATAGCAACCAAAGCATTCAAGTCATTAATCAAATCTAATATTTGGATTTCCTAAATCCATACTCATTCAATAGGTAGTGTTGACAAAGTCAAAAACACGATAACTAGATCATCTAAAATAATCATAACTCCTATTTCCCTTTTTATTATTGGAAATCTAAAATAAAGAAACTTACTTCCCTTTACCGAACACAGAGAATCAGATCCTTTAAGATAATCATGAGGAAGATACTACTTTTGGATATACTAAATCCATATTTCTTTCATAATCCAATCACAATGATTCAATTAATCTAAATAAAAATTAATAAATAACATAATTGATTGTCTCATCAATAAAACAACTTCTTAATTTACTTTTAAGTCGACACAATCCATGCAAGTAAACTCTTTCCATTTTCTAACCAAATCTTACATCTCATTCAATTTTCTATTTAAAACATTCAATCACTTTAATATAATAGCATATTGTTTCTCTATCCATTTTCCATATACACTAATCAATCCATTTTTTAAATCTCTATTCAATAATATATTGCATGCATCTCATTAAAATAAAATACAATAATGAATTTTACACTTAATATATATATATATGTTCCATATTATATAGACACCAAATATATATATTAATAAATTTAATTACATATATTCTTTAATATTTCATTCACAATGACTAGATTACTCTATGGAACTAAATAAACATAATAACTATTTACCTTTTTCAATATAGTTAGTTCCTAAATTTACTTCTAATGCAACCTAACACTATTGCAAACAATCTTTTCAATTTTCTATCCGAAGTCTATGTCTCTTCAACTATCCATTTAAAAACATGAAATTTCATCAATGTATAAAAATATCTTTTGGCTTATCTATTTGACCATGCATTCATATTGTTTCTAATTAAATCTCATTAATTAAAACAAACATTTAAATATAAATATTTCTATAATTCTTCAATATATTTAAATATCTTTTTCCTTATCAATTTTGACCATACATTCAAAACTTATCTTTTAAATTCTTCATGCAAAGCTAAATTACACGCACTTAAATAAAACAAGGTAAATACTGATTGAAAATACTCATGGATATATATATACATTTCAATATATTTTCTTCAATCATATTAACAAAATAAATATTTCCTTTTAAATCAAGTAATTATTTCTATTAAAAAATATCTTTCTCTATACATTTTCTACACATAGTAATCATTTCTTTTAGAACACTAATAATACCCAATTTGCAAATAACAAAATAAAATAAGATAAAATATTATTTATTCTCTCAAATGGATATATACCTTCAATATATATATACTAAATATAAATTAATATATTCAAATATATTTAATCATTAACATATCTTCTATTCTTTAGAGAATATCAAATTGTTTAATTCAAAATAAAATATCCCTTATCATTAATTTTTCAAAATATATATATATTTTTCCAATTAAATCAAATTAATAATTGGACCTTTATACATGAATTTAAATTTCACAATTAAATTTTAAATTATGGATTCTTTAAATCAAATATTTAACTCCTTCAATTAAATTTTAACATGCCATTTTAAAATAAATAATAATCTCCCATACGTTTATAATTTTAATTCGACTAATCTAATATGAAAATTTTATTTAAAATAATATAAATAAATATAATACTTTAATATTATATATTATAATATAAAATATTATTAAATAATATTTTAATATTATAATAACAATAGATAAAATATTAATATTTATAAATATCAATTTATTATTATTTTATCTTTAGAGCAGTCATGGGAAAATAACTTAACAGCAGTCTCATGTTTCAAGCATAACTCAAAAACTACGATCTGGATATTTGTGATTTTTTGACAGGGATAAGAAAATTTCAAAATACAAAAACCCTTTAAATTTGCTGACAACCCAGTTTGTGAAAGTGGAGTTATAGGGGACGCAACCAGACCATTTTACCATGAAAAATATAACTATACTGTAGATTTTAAAATCCATTTTTTAATAATAAACAGAGGGTTTTATTTTCTAAAAACATTCTAAATGCATTGTTCAATCTCTATATTTGATTTCAATAACAACAAAATCGTTTTCCCCAAATAATTTAAATTCAACTGAGATTTTCACAATTTTCACTCAAAAATTTTCACAAGCAAAAGCTATAAATTTATTTAATTCTTTTCTTCTAATATCAAATTTATTTTCTAAAACATATTTAACAAACAAATCTTTAATCGCTACTATTTAAAAAAAATAATCAAGAACAATAAAACACAAAGAGGAAAACCTGGTACAAGAAGCTACAGGAAGAGATGAATTTCTGATGCAAGCCTCCTCCAAAGATTTCCTGAATTTTCTTCAATCCTTCAATGAATCCAATCCAAAACCAAACAAATGCAAACAATCTTTCCTTCAATCAATTCTACAATCAAAAATTTCTTCAAACCCTTGTGCAAATTTTCCAAAATTTCTTTCCCTGCTGTAAAAATGTATTTTTTTCTAAATATCTTTCTGCCGCCCTAAAATTAAAACATATATTCTTTATAAATCAAAAATACCTAATACAACCCTAATTCACATTACATGCAAATTAGATATTTCAATTTCAATTTTTACAACCTTAATTCACATTACATGCAAATTAGATATTAATTTCAATTTTTACAATCCTAATTCACACTACATGCAAATTAGATATTAATTTCAATTTAAATGCAATTTCAAATAATAAATTAATTTCCAAAGTTGCAACCAATTTCCCAAATAAACATTTAATTACAATTTCTAATTTAATTCTCACATGTTGGAATTAAATTCCAAAATTAATTCTAATTCTTTTATTTCCTTTCATTCTCTTGCATCACGTTTAATTAATTAATTTAATTATTTAATAACTAAACTCAACCCCCTTGGATTAAATTTAATTAATTAAATAATTTAAATATAATTAATTAATTTAAATATAAACTTTTATCCACATTGCATTATTTAAATTAAATAACCATCAACATGATTTAAATGCAATTATTCTAAATATCTATTTCCAAATCAATAATCCTTCAGAATTAAATAACATTAAAACAAGACAAACAATGGCTCGACACACACGACTGACGACATACTAAGGCTAGGGTGTAAAGTTGACACATGTTACCTATCTACTATTTCCCACTCAACTTAACCATTGGATTGACACGCTCAAACATGTGAAATCACGTGGAGTCGATGTCATGTACCTGCAATCCTGCAACCAAGTAAACAATATCATATAATATATCCAGCATATAATACACACCGGAAAGAAGGAATTACGGATTCGTAGGGCACTTGCAAGCGAGTGATGCAAAACCGTCCTCTTCACCAATACACTCATCGAAACTGACACTTCCATCACAATCCAGTAATCTCATAATAACATCTCATGTTAACTCTATAACATCATTAATCCATAATGCAAGTGAAACAATAATCAGATAACTACATCACACAATAATAGTTGTCGCTCAATAGTAGCGATCAAAAAATCATAACAAAATATATCTAGTATCAAAGTAACTGCAACCAAACATCACATAACGCAAACCAAACAAGAAGCAAAACGGAGGGGTATTACACTAAACATCATTTTCAAAAAGTGATGTTTACTTTCAGCTGCATAACTTTTTTATAAAAGGGATACAATTCTAATTTTTTAAATACAATTTTTTCACACCAATAACTAGTGGATGGATATTTTTTCATAATTTTTTGTTGTACATATATTTTTAATTAATTTTCTAAGTCGAAGTAATTATATTTTGGATATATTATACTTTCAGCTGCATAACTTTTTTTGTATGCATTTTAATCATCTTATTCTTTTCTTGTTGGAATAATGACATCAATAGATAGTGTGCATGCATTTTTTAGAATTTTTTTTCTCTCTTTTCCTATTTTTCCATATGTGTGAAACAAAGATCTCAATGTTCATTGAAAAACCTACATTCATAAGAAATAAAATATAAATATAATAATAAAATTAAATATATTTAAAATTATACTTTTTGGGAAGCTTATTATAAGGACTACATGTTTACAAAAGATAAATTTTTAATTTATTAATTTGATCCCCTAAAAGGTAAATCAAAAATGGTTTTTTATCAACATTTTGATAGGTGTAGAGGAGACTCCATTATAGGTATGGTTTAAAACTAGTGGATTTATATCTAAGGGGGTTTGATATAAGTGGGTTTGATCAAACCCTCTTCAATTAAAATACTTTAAATGGAACCTTTTTAAGGCTTAAATCATTATATTTTCTAAAAATATTCGATTTCAATAAAAATCAGGATGTCCCAAAAAGTGTAACCCATTATTGTGGCAGCACCCGCTTTCATAAGAAGATCAATCCTTACTACAATCAAAGCTTGCTCCTTTTCTCTCGTTAGTAAATGCTAAATGTTTTCACCTCCATATTAATGAATGTGTACATTTTTCAAATTAATTACATTTGGTAGTTTTAAATTTATTTATTGTTTGAGGTTGCAAGTGATGCCTTCATTTAGATCATGAAATATTTGTAGATGAGCATTATATATGAAAAAATAATCCTAATTTTGAATTGATGTTTGTATCCACTTCATGAAATAGTTGAGCAGAGGAAGACCAATTTTACTGTTCTTGTTTTTCAAGGTGAATAACAAGAGAGGTAGGCCTCCAAGTGGCTACAATTATCTGGTGACAAATATTCATTACGAGCATATAGATGTTTGGGTTTCTAAACCGAAGATGTAATAATTAATTTCTTTAAGTTCTAAAAAGTACTTTTAATCTACATTGCATATTCACAAGATTATGAGAAGCTAATCTTTTCTTGTTAATATTTCCTCCTTGTTTGATTATTCTATAGAATTTTTTTCTATGTTTGGTTTTTTAATTTTTCTATTTCATTGTTTTTGGTTGAGGTATTCTTTTTTAACAATATTTTTCTCACTTTTACACAAAATGCATGGTACATTAGGTTATGTGTCTTTTTCTACTCCTTGGTTTTAAATTCAAATTTTTGATTCAGATGTTGACAATATTTTGTATTGCTACTAATATGCCCAAGTATCTCTCATGCGATGTGTGTGTTGTAACGTGTTTGTTTGTAACCTAATGCATGTTAGTGCATGAATTAGAAATCATGTTGCTAAAATATATATGTACCTATGCTAATGATTTGGGCATTAATTTATTAAAATTAAATTATTGATTTTTTTTGAAATTTTGACATTGGTTGTTCGTATTTTCATCGTGGTTTTGTCATTTTGTAATTTACTTAATTATTGTATTGAACTTTCCTATTGGAAATATTTCATGACTTTGTAATGTTCTTTGATATAGTCATGTATTCATACCCATTGTTTCTAGAGATGCATGACATTTTAACAAGTACATTTATATTTCCTATTTGCGAATTTTGTTTTTTTTTGAATAGACTGAAGTGCAGGCCTCATTAGTGACTTATGGTGTGAACTTTTAAGTCTATCAAGAAAACTATTATTTGTGTTGTTTATTCATTTGATTAGATTACATGCATGATGAACATGCATCAAAACATCTTTGGTAAATCAAACATATCTTGAACAGATAGAAATCCTTCAATTTCTATCATTGTTTCATGAATACACAATTTATTTGGATTGGAAAAATACAAAACCATGACCAAAATATCAAAAGCCAATGAGGAAATTGTAAAAACATATATATAAATATATATATATATTTGTATATGTACATATATATGTGTGTGTGTATGTATGTATATATATCTATATGTATATAAGTGTATGTGTGTGTGTTCTACATTTTGTTGTTATCTAGATCTAATTTTCATTTATTGTGAATAGATTCAAGTGGAGTCATCATTAATGGATTATGGTATTGAGTTTTGAGTTTGTTAAGTAAAGAATTACTTACGTTGTTCATTATATATATATAAGTATATTTATCTACAATGAGGTCTACACCGGCAAAACCACATAAAACATAACAATAGATACCAACACAAAAGATGCGAGATATAAAATAAACCACTTTCAATTATTTTTAGAAAAATGAAATTATAGATTCAAAACATACATGCTACAACCTCATGGTCTTGATTCATTACAACAAAATCAACTATGAAAGAAAAACTATTATTCAGAGCCACAATCTACACTAATGGAGCCACCTTATACAAACCACACTTAACCCTTTTTTTTACCCAATAACTGCCCTAGAATGTTCTAGAAAGTTCAAATTTCCCTTTTATTTTAGCGCCAAAAGTCTCGCCGTTTGATTTCTGGCCTAGGAAGAAATTTTTAATGAAATTCACTTTTTAGAGGACCAACTCCATGGGGCCATAAATTTTGATTTGGGTGTCCTATTTTCTATTATTTCATATGGTTGGAAAGATCTCAATGATATATACAATGCGCCAACCACTGTAGATTAGTTCAACCACTTTTCAAGTTGTTTCAGGGCCTCTAAATTTTTATATTTGAATTTGAAGCTGCATTGGAGAAATTTCTCGGGATGAAAACTTTAATTTCTCCCAAACTGTTTAGGGTATTGAGGCGATTCTTTCACAATCAGAATTTTTTTTCAGCTCTGCTCCTTTGGGTAAATTTTTACGTCCATACGAGCCCATTTAGGCTGACTTACTAAAAATAGTAAGTGATTGTTTTTCACTATTTTTGACTCTTGACTATCTTATGCCCCTTAAGTACCATCATGAAACTCAAAACAACTGAAGAAAATAAAGAAAACATTTTATTTTAGGTGATGCAATATTTCCTTGCATCGTTGGATGATCTTACATCAGACACCCAGGGTAATTTGAAAAGTGATCCTATCACTTCTTAGGAGTTAGAGGGAAACCAAGATGGTTAACCTCAGCCTTAGACAACCATGATGAATCTTCAACAGGCCTTCATTTCCATTTGACCAAATATTCTTCATACTACATGTTCCTTGTACTTCTACCCACATGGCTATCCAAGATTTCTTCTATCTCCTCTTTTTCTAAAGTAGGTGTGAGAATATTCCACTGTGCTTCTATTGTTTCTTCATTAATTCCCCCTTCATGATATTCTGTTAAATCTGAAATGTTAAACATAGGTGAAATATGAATTTCATCAAGCAACTCTACCTCATATGCATTTCCTAAATCATCCTTCTTTAGGATCTTGCATGGTCCAAACTTCTTCATCTTTAACTTATTGTATGTACCAACTAGAAACCTCTCCTTTCAAAAATAAACCGTGACTTCATCTCCTACCTGGAACTCCTTATGCCTCCTTTTCTGATATGCCTTGGCCTTATATTGTGAGCTCATCTTATTGATATGTTTCTTCACTTCTTCATGCAAATTCTTGAGGTGCTCCGCAAAATGTTTAGCCTCAACACTACTCTTCTCCCTCTTATCCATCTTTCTCAGTTTAGAATCAATTCTTGAAATACTCACATACACAATTTGGAATGGTGATTTACCTGTGCTCCTATTGATAGAATTGTTTTAAGAAATGTTTTCCTATGGTGTAATCAAATCCCATCCCTTGGGATTATCTCCTACTAAGAATCTTAATAGGTTACCCAAAATCCTATTCACCACCTCCATTTGTCCATCAGTTTGTGGATGGTGTGAAAAATTGAACTTCAAATTTATCTTCAACTTCTTCCATAATGTCCTCCAAAAATAACCAACACATTTGGCATCTTTGTCTAAAACTATACTCTTCGATAGACCATGTAGTCTCACCACCTATTTGAAAAAAAACTTTGCAATATGAACAACATCAATGGTCTTATGACACAAAATGAATTGTGCCATCTTTGAAAATCTATCCACCACCACAAATATGGAATCATGCCCTCTTTGTGTCCTTGGCAAGCCAAGAACAAAATCCATGCTAATATCCTCCCATGGCCTCTCGGGTATAGGTAATGGCTGATATAATCTAGTATTCTGACTTGTTCCTTTCACCATCTAACATACTCTACAACTTTGTACAAAATTCTTCACATCTTTTTGTAATTGTGACCAATAATAATTATCACTCACCAGAGCAATGGTCTTATCTCAACCAAAATGTCCAACCAATTTTCCGCTATGCTTCTCCTTGATTAGGTTCTCTCTCATAGAACTCCATGGAATGCACAATTGGATTCCTCTAAACAAAATCCCATCTTGGATTAATAAATCCAACCATCTTGTTCTATCTAATGTAACAAGTTCCAAACAAGCCTTTCAAGCTTATGCAAAGTCTTGATCTTCAATATACAAACTCTTGAGTTCATTAAACCCAACAAACTCTATATTCATCTCTATCAATAAATTTTTCCTTCTACTTAAGGCATCTACAACTCTTTTTGACCTTCCACTCCTATGCTTCAAAATAAAAGTATAACTCTGCAAAAACTCAACCCATTTTAAGTGCCTTTGATTCAACTTTCATTGACTATTGAAATACTACAAATCCTAGTGATCAGTATATAAAACAAATTATTTTGGAAACAAATAGTGTCTCCATTTCTTCAAAGCCTAAACTATAGCATAAAAATATTGATCATAGACAAAATATTTCTTCTTAGCATCATTCACTTTCTTACTAAAATAGGAAACCAACTTACCTTCTTGACTAAAAAATGCTCCTGTGGCAGTGCCACTAGCATCACAATCTACCTTAAATACCTTATTGAGATATGGAAGTGACAAAATAGGTTGCACTGCAAATTTCTTCTTCAACATATCAAATTTTTTGGCTGATCCTGTAGTCCACTTAAATTATTTTCTATCCCCTCTCATCGCTTCAGTTAGAGGTGCACAATACTACTAAAATTCTTAATAAACTTTCTATAAAAACCTCCTATACCATGAAATGATCTTAACTCTATAACATTCCTTGAGGTAGGCCATTCAATGATATCCCTCACCTTCTCTGGATCTATTTTATGACCCTCTTCTAAGACAACAAATCTCAGATATACCAACTCTCTCTTCACAAAACTACATTTCTTCAATTTAATCAACAAATTCTCCTCCCTTAGGTTCTCAAAAACTGTTTGGATATGCATCAAGTTCTCCTTTGATGTCTTACTAAAAATCAAAATATCATCCAAATAAAAAGTAACAAATTTTCCTAAAAATTATTTCATTACCTCATTCACAAGCCATATAAATGCAAGCTTGGTGCATTGGTTAGCCCAAAATATATGACTTACCACTCACACAATCCCTCCTTGGTTTTAAAGGTTGTCTTCCATTAATCTCCTTCTCTAATCTGAATCTGGTGATATCCGCTCTTCAAATCTATCTTCGTGAAGTACTCAGCTCCACTCAAACAATCCATAATGTCATCCATCCTCAGAAAGGGAAATCTATACTTGATGGATCTATAATTTGTACACATCTACCATTCCCCATCATTATTTGGTGCTAGTACTATAGGTATTTCACATGGACTCAAGCTCTCTCTGATCAATCCCTTCCGCAACAACTCTTTCCCTTGTTTGTTCAATTCTTCACTTTCTACTGGAGTCATATGATGAGCTGCCTTATTCAGAAAATGGCTCCAGGAATCAATTTCATGTGATGAATAATATTTCTTACTAGAGGCAAACCTTCAGGAATGTTATAAAAAATAATAGCTTGAAACTCATTCAAAAAATCTGAAACCTCTACAGGGACCTCAATAGTATCTTCTTTGTCAATTCTAGGGATCAATGCAAAATACATATGCTCATGCCTCATACCTTCTAGGAAATTTCTTCCATCAACCAAAAAAATTATTGCATTACTACATACCTTTTCTTTTGCCTCTTTGAAGGGCTTCAACTTATGACAAACCCCATCCTTTGTTAAAGAATAGGTTTTGGCATGCCCATCATGTACTGCTTGTCGATCAAACTGCCATGGTCTACCTAACAACATATGACAAACATCCATAGGCATAATATCACAAAATACTTCATCATGGTAATTTCCAATCTTGAACTTTACCTAAAATTGTTCATTTACGAAGGCTTTATGGTTCTTCTATAACCAAGCAATCCGGTATGGGTTTAGATTCCTCTTTCTCTCCAATCACAACTTACTAACCCTTTCTTCTAAAATAAGGTTATCAGTACGAACTCCATCAATAATAACATTGCAAACTTTACCTTCACACTTACATCTGGTGTGGAACAAATTCTTCCTTTGTGTTGGTTCCTTCTCCTCATTCAGTAAGGCTCTTCTAGTAACAAGAAACTCTCCTCTTTTTGCATCCTCAGAATGTGAAGGCTCAACATCTTCATCTACATTTGCATATTGTGCATTACCCTAAGGTATTTTATTTGTCCTTCCTTGATGTTGAGGACACTCATAGGCTCTATGTCCTCCTTCTTATTGGAAACAAGTTCCTCGAAAGCATCCTCTTCTTGATCCTCATCCAAATCTTCTTCTTCCTCTTTGGTCTCTATTATTCTAATCATGAGGACAGTAGGTATTATCTCCTTTTTGGTTCTGGCTGCTACTGGAGCCTTTACCCTTATTTTGGTCTTCATTTTGACCTCCATATGACTATCCACCAGTCTTTCCTCTATGACCTCCACCTTGTTTTTCTTGAACCTCTAATTTACTTGCTCTTCAACCTTTAAAAAAATTGATAAGCATCCTCAATGGTGGTCATTATTACCAGTGCTAATTCTTCCTATATGCTTGGCTTTAACCCCCTTAATATAACAAGAAAATTTATCTTTATTCGCCTTAGAATGTCCTATCTGAATTAGGACCTTGTCAAATTCCTCTATGTATTCTTTCACCATCTATGTTCCTTGCGTTAAGCTCGACATCTTCTTGAGCAACTCCAATTTGTAATTGACTAGAAAAAAATGTTTCTTCAATTTTGACACCATTCTATCCCATCTATAAATTTTATCTTTCCCTTGTCTTCCTCTTTCTAATTGGACCTCTTTCCACCATATACTAGTGTGACCATTCAATTTTGTCTTTTTTAAACATCACTCTATGAGGATATTCAATCTCCTCAAACTTGAAAAATTCCTCCATGTCGTTGATCCAATCGATCAATTCTTCAAGATTCAGACTTCCACTGAAAGTTGAAACCTCCATTTTAGGTCTCTTCCCAATGCTTGAGATCACTTGTAACAATCTTCTTTCTCCAAGATCCATTGGATTGTGCTCTTCCTTTTCCATTTCCTCTTTTGTTTCATCTTCACTGTCATCTCTTCTTTGAACCTCTTGCTGTAAGGTTTCTAATTTCCTTCTAAGGGATCTAATTTCATCTCTAGGTGGATCTCTTCCTCTGCCATGCTAGGCAAGTCTTGGAGGCATCTTGAACTCAACCCACACTCATAGATCCTTCTGCAACTACCTCATGTTACATGCTTAGGAACTTCTACTTTGATACCACTTGATGAGGGATACACTACCCAAACCACACAAAACACAACAATAGACACCAACACAAAAGGTGCGAGACAAAAAATAACCCACTTTTAATTATTTTCAGAAAAATAAAATTATAGATTCAAAACTTACATGCTACAGCCTCATTGGCTTGATTCATTACAACAAAATAAAATCTAAAAGAAAGTTATTATTCAGAGCCATAATCTGCATTAAGGGATCCACCTTCTACAACACCCACTTAACCCTTTTTATTTTACCCAATAACCACCCTAGAATGTTCTAGAAAGCTCAAATTTCCCATTTTTTTTGGCGCGAAAAGTCCCACATTTGATTTCTGGCCTAGGAAGAAATTTTACTGGAATTCACTTTTTAGAGGGGCAACTTCACAAGGCCATAACTTTTGATCTAGGTGTTTGATTTTCTATTATTGCATATCATTGGAAAGCTTTGAAAGAGATCTACAACATTTGAGCCCAACGTAGGTTAGTTCGATCACTTTTCAAGCTGTTTTGATGCCTCTAAAGTTTTATATTTAAATTTGAAGCTGCATTGGAGAAATTTCCTAAGATGGAAACTTTAATTTCTCCCAAACCATTTAGTGTATTGAGGTGATTCTTTCGTGGTCGAAATTTTTTTTCAGCTCTGCACCTTTGAGTAAATTTTTAGGTCCATACGAGCCCATTTAGTTTGACTTACTAAAAATAGTAAGTGATCATTTTTCACTATTTTTGACTGCTGACTGTCTCATGCCCCTTAAGTTCCATCATGAAACTCAAAACAACTAAAGAAAATAAAGATTTTTTCTTTTGGTTGATGAAATATTTCCCTTCACCCCTAGATGCTCTTGCATCACTTATTATTCAAGATAAAGTTATTTGGAATGTTTGTAATGCACAATTTTTTTTAGTTTTGATGATACTTAGTTTATGGATTCCTAAGATCTTTAACTTATGCTAAATAACTGATATAATTGTGTTTTGTTTGAAAATTTTGTTTAAAATAGTTATAAAACCATTTATGTTGTTAGTAAGTGTGTGCATACACAAAAGTAATATTATAATAGTGAAAAAATATAATAACCAAATGTGAAAATAAAGTACAACAAAAATTTTAACTTGAAGAAATTCAATGTGGTTGAAAACTCAAGAAGTTTGAGGAATCTCCTCAAAACACTAACTCCTCATTGATTATAAAGATTTAATTATTTTGGAGGCCTTATGAACTCCTTAAATAAACAAATGAATGCCATAACAAATTCACAACAATACCAAGTCTCTCTAGTCTCTCCAATTACACTCTAGCATACACAAGACCACTTGATTGATATAACCACGTAGATTTGTAAACATGAATGGAATCTCTTTTTAATTAAAAAAGGGGCCCGAGTTGAAGATATTCTCCAAGGAAATCCCAATAATTTAAAAATCTAAAACTATTACATTATAATTGTTTCAACTCCTTTATTCACACACCTCTATATTTTTTTCCTATTTTGGATAGTTTTGGCTGCACATAAAAACCATTATACGTTCCCTAATATTAATAATGAAATAATAATTTACAATAAAAATAGTCTAATATGTTTGAAACCAAAGGAAACTATCACTCATGTCATTTAGTTAACATGAATAAAATCCAATGAGTGTCTAGATCACCTAGGTAAAGTAGTTTTCTATTTTTGGTTTTGAAGCAATTCAATGTTCTGAGTCTTACCATAATAGGAATAAATGCAACAGATCAATCAAATAAACCAAGAGTTCCAACCAAATTTTAATTGAGCAATGACAAAAAAAAATATGCTATGATTTATTATTTATACTTGTCTGGATCCAATAGATTAACATTGTTCAAACAAAAATCCGTAACATTCAATTATCTTTCCCCTGTTCTTTGAAACGATTTTGAAACCATTTTATGCTTCCAAACTCCTCAACCTGCCATGGAAATTTAAGGTTATTTACATCTACATAAATTATCAGCCTTAGTTGGGTTGATGCATTCTTTTCTTGCCTCTTAATCTGTTGTCTTTTTACTATTTTTTTGTGCTTAAATCTTCCCCCAAATATTGTGCCTTCTTTCCTTATCTCTTCCTTTTTCCACTCAGAACAAAAGTCACTCATTTTCTTGTCTTTTCTACCCAAATGAAAATGCCAGAGTTTGTCCAGTTTCCATGCCAAAAGGTGAATCAACCAACTTGGGCATCTAGCAAAATATGAAGGATTTTTAATATATTTTAATCATCCATTCTAATATAAACTCACATTGATTTTACTTTTGGATTTTATGCTATAAAATAACTCCTAGATTGAAATTATTGATGGACATGTAAATGGTATATGTGAATATAATTTCCCCAAACTCCCTTCAGGTTATTTTATTTTTTGCTCAACACTAGCCATGCCTTTCGATTGAACTCAACATCGGGTTACTTTCACAAGGCTTTATCCAAATGTTGTCACTTGTAAGTCAGATGCTCTTTGCAAGGATCCTTTCCTTCGCTTTTCAAACACCCCTGATGAGGTAAAAATAACCTCATCATAATAAATTCTGGAAAGCTTACTCTTGCTAATTCAATCCTAAGCCTGTGCCAATTTATTAAATTTTAAGAGAAGTAATTACTTATTTTAAAGGAAAATTATGCTTTCTTTCTTTCTTTTGATTAATTGAGGAAATTGTCCGAAGCAGGTTTAATGGGTTGATTTGAGCATTTTTGTAGGGATTAACAGGTCATCATGTAGCTATTGCAGAAGTTTAGGCAGCACGTGCCTCAAAAGTAATGTTGTGAACCCACTCCTAGATGCCTGGATGATGCGCCAAAGATTCAGTTTCAGTTATTTAAAAATTATGTTGTTAAAAACTTTATGGCTCTTCTCGAGCCTTCTACATGTTTTAAAGCTTTAAAGACATCAAGTTAGTTTTAAGTTAAGGAAATTTTTTTCAATGGCTATCCATGCCATCTTAAATTTAGGATTTAGTTAGAAAGATACCTATAAAATAGTAATTTCATAAGTAGTGAGTAAGATAGAGAGGAAGTATCGTTATGTTGTTTACATGGTTTTGCAAATCACTATTAAAATGAGTTATCTGATATTTGTCTATTGGTAACTGTTGAATTTGAATGATGGTGACTGTATGTAATAAGAGGATTTGAGACTCTGTAGTTTATGTGAGTTAAAGATGAAGTAGTAGCCCGCGAGCTGGCCACTCAAGGGGAGTTAACCTAGATAGATAAGTATTTTATTGTTAAGTTATTTCCTTTGTTTAAGATAAATTGTTGTTCAATAGGAAATAACAAGTTGTTGAAGAGTCAAGCCAGTTTTTCCGGAGCACCATTGTTTTTTTTTTTTACTTGTATAATTTATCTTCTGTAGTTGATAATATTCTTTAACTGTTTAAAAGATGCTTAATTGTCTATTTCTTTACTTTTATGTTTTTTTAATACACCAGTTGTTTAGTTTACTTGTTTCTATGCTTTCTAGTTTAGTCGTAATGCTTTCTAAATTAGTTGTCTTATGATTTTTAATTTAGTATTCCTAGATTTTCTTAGAGTACGATTATTTTCGAGTTAAGAAGTAATGGCTTTAGTTTAGTCTTGATTTCCGTAGTTTGAAGAAAAACTGAAAATATAAAATGGGTTGTTCGAATAATCTCCTTCTGCAAATTGCCTTGGACACTTCCCAGTCAACAATTGACATTCAATTATTCTAATGTCATAGGACCTAACGACAGCCTATCACTTTTTGGTGCCATTGCTAGGGAACTTCTTAAAAATCCTTTAAAAGTATTTTTGCTTAAAGTGTTATTAGGAGACGGTTTGAATATAAATTTTTATGTCAAAAATATCTTAGTCGGCTTTCTTTTCTGCATGGTCAAGAAAAGAGGCTCTCACAGATGTTTTATACCAAAGACCCCCCCAAAATATGTACCTATCATACATAGGGAAGCCTAAGACTCAAACGACCACACTTCTGAAGAATTATTTGATCCTACTCCACTTGAGGCTTTCCATTATTTACCTGTCGAGCAACTGGCAGAACAACCAGTTATCGAGGAAATTGTCTTTGAGGAACATAATCTTCTAAAAATCATGGGATATCATAGAGCTAAACCTAACCACAATAAACCTCAGCCTCCTAGAACATTTACCTATCCTATTACGTTGGACGCTGATGATGATACTATCATGAAGAAAATTTCTCCAGCTTTCCTTCCAACCTTCTGGGGCTTGCCTTCGGAAGACCCTGACCAATTTCTCTTTGAATTTAAAGTCCTATGTCAGACTTATGATTATAAGAATGAAAACCAAAAGTTGAAGTTTTTTTCGTCAACTTTGAAGGACTCAGCAATGCGCTGGTTCATGGGATTGGGTTTTGGTAGTATAACATCCTGGGAAGAAATGGAGACTGTTTTCTTGCACAAATACCAGAGTTACTATAGGGTAAGTGACCGTAAGGAGGAGCTGTTTAAGTTAAGGAAAAATGAGGATGAAAGTTTGGAGGATTATCTTGATAGGTTCCTCTTCCTCTCCAAAATATGTGGAGAAATGACCATTAGTGTAGAGATTCTCAAAACAATATTTCTTAAAGGTCTTGATGATGATGCTCAACGAAACCTTGATTTAATGGGAAAAGGTGACGTATCTCAATTAACTCTTGAAGAAATATGTGAGCTTTGTCAGAATTTCTCCCGTACTAGGGGAGGAATCCGCAAAACTAATCTTTTTAAAGGGTCTAATGAGATAGGTAAGCTCCGCAAAGAAATAGAAAATCTAAAAATGAATATTCTCGTGCAATTGAATACCACCCTAGATGGTATACAAGCTAAAACCTACAACCCTGAGACCTTGTCAATTTATTGTCCAAGGTGTCAAAATAAACACCTATTGCGTGAGTGTCCTTTGGATAAAGTCAATGTTTGTTAGCTGTGTGAGAAAAATAATCCTACAAACCAGTGCAAGCTTTTGTCAGATATTAAAAATACTAAGAAAAAAACCATTCAAGTTGAAGAAGAAATACATGCTTTAAACCAACGTCAAGGAGGTAATTTCCCTTATGGACAAAACCCTAATCCTGCATGGAGACCACAAAATAACTGGGCTCATAATCAATGGACTACATCTTGGAATCAGTCACCTCCACCTCAACCTAACTGGGGAAATCCTTCTTGGGGATCACCTGAGTGGACAAACCACACATGGGACAATCAACAATGGCCAAATCAACCCCAACAACAGTGGTACCAACAACATACAGTACCCCAATGGAATCGGGCACAAAATCAGTTCTATATTGAACCAAGGAGGAATCAATAGTAGAACCTGTTACCTCCAGCTCAGAACCCTCCTCAACATGAGCAAGTAAACCAACCTAAGCTTCCAGTGCAGCTACTTCCCAATCCTAAAAACAATCATCAAAATATGCCAGTCTATTCTATCGAACATGAAAATGTTACTGGGCTTAATGCGATACACTTCGAAAATGTGCAATTGCATTCTGGTCGAACTCTCCAACCACCAACCATTGAAGAAATAGTGGAGGAAACTGAGCCTAAAAGTCCAACAAGAGACATGTCGTCTAGACAGGATATTACTCAAGATGAAGAGCCTTTTTTAGCGGCAAGGGCTGCTGACTTGTCTCAGGGGAAGGAGGGTCAGCTCTTAAGTCAACAAAAGGAGGATCCTATTCCAAGAAAGAAAAGGATGGCACCATACCCAGAATGTTGAAAGTCCATAACTCCGGAAGATACTCCGGAAGTATCTTTGGCTATGGAAACTGTGTTAATTCAGGAGATTAAGCAGTTGCAAATTGAAGTTCCTTTATTGCAAGAAATAAAAGAAATCCCCGAATTAAACCAGTTAATCAAATAGTTATGTATCAAAACACCAGGGAGGAAGCTAAAAATGATAAATACCGTTCATATTGATGGTTATTTGGCTGATTTTCTATCTAGTAAAACTATTGCTCTGAAATACGATGATCTTGGAAGTCCACTTATAACTATTACGGTCAACGAGGTAACAATACCAAATGCACTAGTGGATCTAGGAGCAACTATTAACGTGATGGCAATGGATGTAATGGAAAAATTAGGTTTAACTGATTTACGTCCTACAACCATAGTCTTACAAATGGAAAATTAGTCTATAGCCATCCCAAAGGGTGTCATTAAAAACATCCTTGTCAAATTTGATGGATGGGATTATCGAGTCGACTTCCAGGTGATTCAATCGCTTACACCTAAAGATAGCTATCCTACAATTCTTGGAAGACCTTAGCTGGCCTGATTGTTGCTAAGATTGATTGTAGGGAAGGGGGAATGACCATTTCGCATGGCCAGGGAAGCAAACACTTTTTCTTATATCCCCCTACTAAGCCTACTAAGCATGAAAATTTTTGGGTTGATGAACCTGAGGAATCAAATGGTTCAGATAGTTTAGCCTCTGTAGCCATGGTGGTAATTAAACAACATGGGGAAGAACTAGAAGAAGAGTTAGTAAATGAGATAGCATACCTTGCTATAACCCCAAATGAGGAAGAAATGATGGATGCTCCAACGATTTTTGGGCAGCCAATTGATATAAGTGGAATGGAGCATAGTTATGCTACAATGGGAACACTGTGTCCCTTAGCAAATATGATTCCCAGAACAAGTCATTTCTATGAGGATATCACAAGGTTTCACCAACTGGTACCTCATAGTTGTCCCCTTAATACGTTGTTGCGACGTATGTATACTGTAACCGTGGTTCATCCTAGAACAAAATCGATAATGCTATTACCAGGAAAAACCTTGAATATCAATAGTTGGTTGCCAGAAACTCAGGAGGATAAGTTGTTTAATATGTTGGTACAAAGATCCAAAGATTTTGCTCGGGATTATATGGACATGAGGGGAATTCACCCAAGTGTTTGTACTCATCACATTTACATTTATATCAGTATAAGGCCTATTCGCCAGCCTCAAAGGAGACTCAATCCTGCATTAAAGGATTTGGTCAAAATTGAGATTGAGAAACTCCTTCGTGCTAGATTTATTTATCCAATCTCTAATAGTAAATGGGTATCACCTATGGTGGTAGTCCCAAAGAAAAATGGGAAGTGGAGAATTTGTGTAGATTATCGAGAACTTAATAAAGCCACTTATAGAGATTATTTTCCCTTACCATTCGTTGATCAGGTCCTGGACAACTTGGCCGAGAGGAAGTATTTCTCCTTTCTCGATCGATTTAGTGGTTATAATCAGATACATGTTGCTCTAAAAGACCAAGAAAAAACCATGTTTACCTACCTTTGGGGCACATTTTCATATAGAGTGCTTCCTTTTGGACTATGTAATGCTCCAACAACCTTCCAGAGAGTCGTTCTTGCTATATTTTCTGCTCTCGTTAATGACTGTGTCGAAGTTTATATGGAGGATTTTACAGTCTATGGGTCAAACTATTATGAATCTCTTCAGAACCTAGATTGAGCTCTACAAGTTTGTGAGGAAAATATACTATCCCTTAGCCATGAGAAATGCTTAATAATGGTGGAAAAAGGAATAGTCTTGGGTCATCATATTTCCTCAGAAGGAGTAAAGGTCGACCCTAAGAAAATTGAAGTCATCCAATAGTTGGCAATCCCTCAAACTCAGACAGATGTAAGAAGTTTTCTTGGACATGTTGGTTACTACAAAAGGTTCATAGAAGGCTTTAGTAAAATTGTAGCTCCTATGTTCTCTCTTTTACAGAAAGAAGTAGAGTTTGTTTGGACATCTGAGTGTCAGCAATCATTTGAAGCAATCAAAGAAAAAATTGTCTCTACTCCCATTTTGAGAGGCTCAAACTGGAGTATTCCCTTTCATATCTATGTTGATGCTTCTGACGATGCTATCGGTGTAGTTCTAGGATAAGAAGATGAGAACGAGGGGAAGTATGATATATATTTTATTAGCAAAAATCTTACTTTGGTAGAAAAGAATTATACAACAATAGAAAAATAATTCCTAGCTGTTGTTCACGCTATCAAGAAATTTCATCATTATATTACGGGGTATAAGGTCACAATTTACACAGATCACTCAGCTGTGAAGTACCTAATTAAAAAACTTGTGGTTAATGGTTGAATCATGAGATGGCTATTGCTCCTTCAAGAGTTTAATGCCACGATTCTTGATAAACCAGGGAAATATAATGTGGTAGCCGATTTTCTATCACGAATCAAACATGAAGAAGATGACATTACCCTTGTACAAGATGATTTTCTAGATGAAAATCTATTTTTGGTTTCTGTAAAATCACCTTGGTTTGCAGATATCGCTAACTATTTAACTGCATCTGAAATACCTCCTGGATTCACATCTAAGCAAAAGAAGTGACTAATCAGGGAGAGTGCCCCATTCAAGTGGATTCATGGAATGTTATTTCATTGTGGTCATGACATGATTTTGAGGAGATGTGTAAGAGCTAATGAAACCTACAACATTTTAAGGGCCTGTCTCGATGAACCGTTGGGAGGACATTACTCTGCAAAGAGAACTTCCCACAAAGTCCTAGGTGCCAAATACTATTGGCCCTCAATGCACAAAGACATTAAGAACTATGTGCATCATTGTGATGAATTTTAGAGTGTAGAAAGACCAAGTGATTCTTCAAAAATGCCATTTTTTCCTCAGGTAGTCCTTGAACCATTTGAAAAATGGGGTTTAGATTTCATCGGACCCATAGATCCTTCCTCTCAAGGGAAAGAGTATATACTGGTTTGCACTGACTACCTGATAAAATGGGTTGAAGTTCAAGCCTTAAGAATAGCTAGGGAAGAGCAGGTTGCAAACTTCCTTTATAATAGAATCTTCCTTAAATTTAGAGCCCCTCGAACTATTGTAAATGATCAGGGACCCCAATTCATGTCTCGAGTGCTTTTGACATTTACCAATCATTTTCAGGTAAGCCATAGAAATTCATCCCCTTACCACCCTCAAGTGAATGACCAAGTAGAAGTAACTAATAGAGAACTGTAAAATATTCTAACAAAAATAGTCTCTTCTAGAAGAAAAGACTAGGCCAGGAAGCTCCCTGAAGCCATGTGGGCATACAACACAACCTAGAAATCTACGACTAGATTCAGTCCCTATGAGCTTGTTTTCGGGAAGAAGCCTCTTCTTCCCATTGAGTTCAAGTTACAAACTCTACGAACGACAATGGAATTAGGTCTAGATTTAAAAAGAGCCAAGTTGAACGAGTTTTACAACTGAACAAATTAGATGAACTTCGTTTAGACACCATCCATCAAATTGAACTAATTCAACATCAGTAAAAGGTATGGCACAATAAACATATTAAGGAAAAGGAGTTTCACAATGGGGATTGGGCCTTGTTATTTGATTCTAGATACAAAGACCATAAGGGAAAGCTCAGGACTCACTGGTTGGGACCTTATGAAGTTGAGAAAGTCTTTTTGAATGGAACTGTTCGGTTAAAGCCAATTGATGGTGACACACGAACTCTATTGGTTAATGGTCATCGCTTATGTTTCTACCATAAGCCAATCAATAGGGATGAATTTATAAGGATGGTCGAAATGCAAGGTGAGGTCTAATGTGTTGACTCTGCCATGACAGAGTCTATCCAGTAAAAGTGTTAGGCTGTTGTTTTTTGTTTAAAAAAATCAAAAAAATAAAAATAAAAATAATAATAATAATAAAAATAAATGGACATGTATGCTGAGATATTTTCCTTCATTTAATCTTTTTTCGTTTTTGGACTTAGCTAAATATTTTCATATTTTTGCAGGACTTCTCAAAAAGCAGAAAATAACTTCCGGAGCACCCTCCAAAGATGCTCTGGAACGTTATGATGCCAATGCTTCAGAACTTGACGTTTTCAAATCCTAATGCTCTAGAACTTGTATAGAGATTATCATGTTGAGGAGGCGTTCTGCACTAGGGTTCAAAGTCGTGAAGATTATTTTCCATTTCACCCAAACCCTTCATTTCGTTGTTACTCCGGCTGCATCTTTCAGTGATGCTTTGGAACCTTCATTTCATTTTGTTGGTGCTTCGGCTGCATCTTCCAGCGATGCTCTGAAACCTTCATTTTCATTGCGACTCTAGCTGCATCTTTCAACGATGCTCCAAAACCTTCATTTCATTCCATTTCTGCTTCGGTTGCATCTTCCAGCGATGCTCCAGAACCTTCATTTCTGTTGCTGCTCCGGCTGCATCTTTTAGTGATGCTCTGGAACCTTCATTTCATTTTGTTGCAGCTCCAGTTGCATCTTTCAGTGATTCTCTAGAACCTTCATTTCCATTGTTGGTCTGGCTGCATCTTTCAGCGATGCTCTGAAACCTTTAATTTCATTCTGCTCTGGCTGCATCTTTCAACGATGCTCCAGAACCTTTCATTTCATTCTGCTCTAGCTGCATCTTTTAGCGATTCTCCAGAACCTTCATTTCATTCTTGTTTTGGTCATACCACACACTAATGCTCTGGAACTTATGCAATCATTTCAAGCGTATTGACCAAAATACATTCTCTGGAACTTGTTCATTTATCTTCTGTGACCTTTTTCAAAATCTCAAAAAAAATCGCGATTCTTCCGTTAGAATATCCAATACATCTGTCTTTCTATTTTTGCTTTAGTTATAGGTAAGCCACCCAATTCCATACTCCTCATTGACAGCTTCGTCCCCCATAGAATTATGCACCATATCATAATAACTCCACCGTCACTTCAACCAATGCCTTCACGTCATCTTGTCAAATCTATGAGGATTAAGATCTTCGAACGATCACAGAACGAGGGTAAGTATTAATTTTTGCTTTAAATAGGTAGCTATTTTCAAATAAAGAATAATTAATTGGCATGGACCTTACTTCCAATTTATTAATTCATGCCACTCGACGATCAATCACTTGTACGACAAAGCCTTTCCCAAACCTCCATGTAGATTGGAAATCATTGAAGCATAAACTACAAATAAAACAAATAAGTAATTTCAGAGGCAATATTTTCAAAAGGAACCTGCGTGGGAGCTTTGTGCTAGAATTGAATTTCTTGTAGTGTACGACATCAAGAAATGGGGGGTGGAAAAAGAAAGGCAGAGCCAGATTCAATGGAAAAATTATTGGGATTGAGTAACATCTCCAGATTGTTCAAGGAAGCAAGGTGGTTAAACTTCATCATGAAATTTGAAGGCCATAATGAAAAACTGGTAAGATCCTTTGCTGAGAACTACACCAATGGCGAAGTGGTACTTCAAGGGAAGAGTTTCAAGGTAAGCTCTAGGATTATTTCTCACTTATCTGGATTAGAGAATGCAGGCATAAATATAAAAGAAACCTCTCAAGTAAAGTACCATAAATTAGCTGAATTATTTGTTAGAGAGGGAGACCCATATCCAATGGTAGTAAGAAGTACCAGGGGGAAAAATAAGGGATTCTAGAGAACTTCCATATTATAACCTTGGGGTATTGCCATTGCATGGATTATAAAGTACTTTACTTGTGAAGGTCAACTTACCATAGTTGTAGGGCCTGCCTTTCGTATGTTGACTCATCTACGTCATGAAAAGGATGACTCAACTCTTAGGGTTAATATGCCTGAATTCTTGTTTAATTCCTTAAATAATTCCATGGAGAGGTATAAAACAGGGTCTGGGCCTTTGAAACACCATGGGTTAATTCAACTAATCTGCAAGTATCACTTTTGTAAGAAACCCAAGGGGAAATGGGAGAATTTTTTAGAGAAAATGGAGAAGCCTACAATTGCAAGAACCATAGAATTAGGGGAACCATCCCAACAGGCTATTCCATCATCCAGAGAAATTTCCCCTAAGGGCTCTCCGACTCTGGAAGCTCTTAATCCCACCACTCCTAGTGAGGATTTTCTAGACCTCTACGGTGATAAATTCCAAACCCTTGACCTACAAGAACAAATTAATATTTTTTATTCTAACACAAGTAAACCAAGGAAAAAGAGAACAAGGAAAAATCAAACACCTATCATTTTGCAGGAATCACCTCCACTCAGAAGGAGTAAGCAGTTGGTTTTTGAATTCTCTAAAACCCCAATACAAGGTAAGGAGGGAAGTTCACAAAAGAAAAAGCCTAAGCGGCCACTAGAACCCATAGAAATTTCAGAGCAAGCCAGTGAAGACGAAACACCCCTAAATAGAGAGGATTTAGGTGAAGTACTTCCTTTCCATTCTGCACATATAGAGGAAATTTTCAATGATGGAACTCAGGGCAGAGAACCTAAAGGGGATTGTAGTATGCCAAAAAATTTGTCACCCATTATAGATAATTTTTTTGAAACAGTTTAAACCAGTTGTGTCAGTGTTGAATTAGAAAAGTATAAACTAGAAATTGATGATTTACAGAGGCAATTGTCTAAAAATAACAAATTTATAGAATTGCAGAAAGAGGAGTTGGTTGTACAAACTGCTATAATAAATAAAAGGGATCAGGAAATAGGAGACTTGAAGCTACAAGTGCAGGATAGACTCAAACATCTATAAGTTTTAGGAACAAGTGCAAGAGCAGTATAAAAAGCATAAAACTTATAGTGAGAATATTGCACAAAAAGATGTAGAAATGGGAAAAATAAAATAGAATTTTGTGCTCATGCTCTCAGCTTTCGAGGAGAACAAGAAAATAAATACTGAGGATTTGAACACTTCTATCAATAGAGTAGTTGAACTAGAACAAGATCTGAAGGAATGCATTGTGAGACCCCAAACTGAGTCGAAAGCAATTCAAACTGAACCAGTTGTAACTGATTGGTTCTAGGTTAGCATTCGGCCTCTGTTAACAAATGGATGGAACAATGTTACTTCCTCATAAATTTACAAACTAAAAATCATAGGCTAAAGAAAGAATTGGTGCTCCTAAAGGAGTCATTTCACAAAGCCTATAGAGGGAAGTAGGATGCCTGTCAACTTATGGACTATTTGTTGAATTGTAGAAGGCCATCGATAATTTACTCAATGTTTTTGAATGAACAATGGATGAGATGGAAACCATTCAGGATCTATAATGATTAACCCTATGACCCTAATGACAAAGAGTTTGAAAAAATATTTGTAGAATCAACTCCTGAAGACCAGGATTTAATTTTTGAATTCTTTCTGCATGATTTGTTATTATAAAATCATACAAATTTCTTTATTATTTTGTTTTTTGGAGAGGTAGAATTGAGGGCATTTCTCTCAACTATGAGAAATCAAATTCATTGGCAAGATCGAACAAAAGAATTTGTACAGGTAGAGAAAACAGTGGGTCTCCATATCAGGTCCCCAAATTCAAGGCCTGAAGGGTTCAAAGCTACATTTATGTCTCTTCTTAATGAAAAGATGAAGGAAAGGTATGACAATAGCCTTAAGCTGTGTTATGACAATTTCATAACAAATGGACATAAATTAATTGGCAAAGAATGGCATGCATGCGAGGAAAGGTTCACCCCTCTTCTAGCTTATTTAAAGAAAAGAGAAGTTATTTCCCCTCTAAACATCAGATGGTCATTCAGAAGGGCTGATGCTCTAATTAAAATCCTGAAAACACCGAGAACAAAATGGATAGGAATGAAATACAGGCCCCCCTTTATACTTAATCTACCCTTGGCTTTTAATATTTCCACAAATCGAAATGATAGACTCTTTAATGAGCGGAGAGAGAGTGTGATGTTCCATAGAGGGTTCATTCATAACCCTGAAACTTTCAATGCATCAGCCAGGGAAACACATGATCTTAGTACTCTTTATGAAGAATGGAATAGAACTCAAGGGTTTAACTACGGAGCAGGAGGACCTACCAAAAATTAGGTAGGGGAGGAAATGATGAGGTAAAAATAACCTCATCATAATAAATTCTGGAAAGCTTACTCTTTCTAATTCAATCCTTAGCCCATGCCAATTTATTAAACTTTAAGAGAAGTAATTACTTATTTTAAAGGAAAATTATGCTTTCTTTCTTTCTTTTGATTAATTGAGAAAATTGTCCAAAGTAGGTTTAATGGGTTGATTTGAGCATTTTTGTAGGGATTAATAGGTCATCATGTGGCTGTTGCAGAAGTATAGCCAGCACGTGCCTCAAAAGTAATGCTGCGAACCCACTCCTAGATGCCTAGATGATGCACCGAAGATTCAGTTTCAGTTCTTTAAAAATTATGTTGTTAAAAACTTTATGGCTCTTCTCGAGCCTTCTACATGTTTTAAAGCCTTAAAGACATCAAGTTAGTTTTAAGTTAAGGAAGAATTTTTCAATGGCTATCCATGCCATCTTAAATTTAGGATTTAGTTAGAAAGATACCTATAAAATAGTAATTTCATAAGTAGTGAATAAGATAAAGAGGAAGTATTGTTATGTTGTTTACATGGTTTTTCAAATCACTGTTAAAATGAGTTATCTGATTTCTATCTATTGGTAAATGTTGAATTCGAATGATGGTGACTGTATGTAATAAGAGGATTTGGGACTCTGTAATTTATGTGAGTGAAAGACGAAGTAGTAGCCCACGAGCTGGCCAATCGAGGGGAGTTAGCCTAGATAGATAAGTATTTTATTGTTAAGTTATTTCCTTTGTTTAAGATAAATTGTTGTTCAGTAGGAAATAACAAGTTGTTGAAGAGTCAAGTCAGTCATTCTGGAGCACCATTGTTTTTTTTAATTTGTATTAGTTATCTTCTGTAGCTGATAATATTATTTTACTGTTTAAAAGATGCTTAATTGTCTATTTCCTTACTTTTCTATTTTTGTAATACACCAGTTGTTTAGTTTACTTGTTTCTATGCTTTCTAGTTTAGTTGTAATGCTTTCTAAATTAGTTATCTTATTCTTTTTAATTTAGTATTCCTGGATTTTCTTAGAGTAAGATTATTTTTGGGTTAAGAATTAATGGCTTTAGTTTAGTATTGATTTTTGTAGTTTGAAGAAAAAATGAAAATATAAAATGGGTTGTTTGAATAATCTCTTTCCGCAAACTGCCTTGGACACTGCCTGATCGACAATTGACATTCAATTATTCTAAAGTAGTAGGACCTAATGAAAGCCTATCAACCCCCACCATGCTTCCACGTGTTGGTAGTTCATATTCTTCAATGTTTCTTCCCATCGCTTCTCTATCGAACTCTGACCACATGCCATGTGGCATCAGTCCACACACATTCCTTGGTGACCCCCACCTACAACACAGTATGTTTGGGAGACCTCTAGGTTTCTTCACCATGCAATTTTTCATTGCATGGAAGGAAGGACGAACATTGGGCCCTAACCATTGGCCACATGGATCTTCTAAAGGCTTCACCATGTAGGAGAAGGAAGCAAGCAACAACCTTGAGTAGTTTCCACACATTATAACTGCCATCATGAGGGGGTGACACATGTTGACACTCTAGTATGTTGGGACCATTGTCATCATTCCCAGGAGATGCATCTGACGTTGAGCAACCTCGTTCATGGCCCGAATCATTTTCCATTCCAATGGTCGGGGAAAATCATTACTATATACACCATTTCTCATGATCGAAGGATCTTTTCTGTTACTGGCTCACCAGGCTAGGGATTTTATTATAAATAATGCTTCTTCTTTCGAAGCAAGAGTTCAAATTTTGACAGAGAAATTGGTGGAAGAACCAGGCCTTTTATTGCTTTTTAGATTATTGCAAAAGAACTTACAAATTGTGCCCATGTTCGGCCTTTTTGTTTTCTTAGGATATTTGATAAGTTTCATTATGTCGTTATGGTACTAAATGTTTCATTTGTAGAACTTCTATAAATTTAATGCAATTTTTTTGTTTTAGATCATGTCTTTGACTCCTGTTTTCAGTAAATGTGCATAAATATTATTTTATGTCATTGGGTGAATCATTCAGATTTTTCCCTTTAATTTCTATCATTCTAGGACATAGAAGATTGTTGAACAATCCCTTAAATCACATCCAAAAGATAGATTTACAGTGCCTTACATCTAAATCTTGGTGCATTTCCCTAGTTAGATCTTTTATTCTATATTTTCTTCCTTTTCCCAGTCAAAACCCCAATTAAAGAAAAAATTTGACTTCTTTAAAATTCGAAGGTTACTCAGTTCAGCACAATAGGTTCCCCCTTTAACTAATTCTACCATAAAGGTTGTTACCTTATCAATTTTTGGCATCAATAGTTTCTTTTTTCTAGAACGCTCGGTGGGACCTTCTAGATGTACTTAAGCCTTGAGCAGGTATATGAGCCATTGACCTATCACAAGATCCCAAATTGCAAATAACCCTAGTTTGTTGGTATCACCACTAGGAACAATACCAACTAGAACCCATCACGTGAACATTCTGAATCCTCCAATAGCCATGTTACCTATCACTAACCAAAATTATGTGGTTGGGGATGTTGTTAGTCCCCTTTTGGGCCCCTATCCTGGTCTCTTCTCTCAAAGCTATTCCTAATTTTACCAAAGATGGCTCAAGAACACCCTCTGAACATCTACAAGATATGGAAGATGTCTATTTGGTACAGGAAGTTACAGATCAAAACATAGCGCTGAGTTTTCTTGCAACTTCTCTTAGAGGAAAAGAATTAGATTGGTATCGCACTCTGTCAACTAACACTATTAGTACTTGGGATCAGCTCGGGGATCCTTTTTATCAAAGATTCTTGAATGACGAAGATAGGTCTTCACTATATCAACAACTAGCAACAATAAAGCAGTCCCCATCTAAAGCCATGATAGAATTCAATCTCTAGTTCCATAAAAACTAGAAGAGAATCTAGACTACCACTTGTCCACCAATTGAGTTGGCATTCATGTTCTACTTATAATCCATCAATGTCGATATCTAAATGATGATCCATTCACTTGGTAGAAGTATATTACCGGATGCATACAATGTAGCAATTAAGGTTGAAAATAATTTGATTGACACCGAGAAGTTGCCACCTCAACCCATTATGCCGATATTCCCCGAAGTATCAACTTCCACCCAAGAGATGCCATCTACTAGCACACCTGTGTTGCCTCCATCTATGTATGCATATCTAGATGCACCATAGAATGTTGATTCTACATCTGGTGCTTCAAAGGATGAAATGAGCGACATAAAGGAAATGTTACAAAACTTATTAAATGAAGTGACCACTATCAAGCACAATTAGGCCGCTCCTCCAAGACTAGCCTACCAAAGTTATCAAGGTGGTAGACCCTCCTACCAACATAAACAATATCAAGGAGTCATGTGCTCAAATCCACAAACCTAGAAAAATAACTAGATGGTACCGATATTAACTCTACTAGGAGTTGCTCAAACAAGTACAAGCAGAGAGTTAACGGTAGGGTAGAACAATCTCGCCAAATATTTCAATCCCTGGTGCTTCCCTTGTGGTGACACACATATGCCTCACAATTTTCTGTGTAGAAATTTACAACAAAAAGTTGTAGAACAACGCATCCTAGGTGTAGCGCCAAATTTAGGAGGCTATACATATGCCTCTCCCGAAATGGAGAATGTGGTTCTAACCACATAGATGCAGGGAATGTCCCTTGAACAAGAAAATGACATAGCCCTTGATCACATCCTTTTCTCATGGATGGAAGGAGAAGAAGCAGTGTTCACATATGAGGCATCCACATCAAAGAACCTACAAGTACAGTCCGACTACAACACTTGATCAAAAAGGAGATTCACAGAAAAGTTGGTCACTCCGCAGCCTAGAAGTGTCTTGGGCCAATCCCCTGGCCCTCCCACAATTGCTCAGAAGCTGCAACTATGCAAGGAGATTTTCATCACCAAGGCCAAGGAATAGAAGCCCACAAATCTGTCACCTTTCAATGTAGTGGAACAATTAAAGAAATCTTCTACTAATGTATCCCTTTTTGATATCTTAGCCATTCTAGAGAAAAAAACATTACTATAGAAGGCCCTTTGGGAAGATGCGGTTTTGCAAACAACATAACAAGCTTCGAAAAAGGCTATTGACTCATCACCTTCGACCAAAGTTCTCACGAATACTACTGAGGAGGCTTCAACCAAAGTCAAAGAAGAGAAAAAAAAACCTAAATCCTTTTTGTTAGCCCTCATTATGGGGAAGAAACTACTGCACAACTCCATGATCAACTCTGGTGCTAGCACCACAGTCATGCCGAAGTAGATATCTGAAGCCATAGGGCTTAGCTATGAGCCCTTAAAGAGAGGATTTATGCAGCTAGATTGGAATAAGGTCGAAACTGTAGGTCTCATTAAAGACCTCCCATTGACCTTGTTCTCCTACTCTAGAATCATGGTACCACAAGATATTGTGATCATAGATGTCCCTCCCATATTCAGCCTCTACCTAACCCGATAATTCACCTCAAAGATAGGTGGATACCTTTCTTTGGATTGGTCCCACCTAATTTTCAAGAACAAGAATGGAGCGAAAATGAAGATAATATATGAACCTCTACATTTAGAACATGTAGCTGATGAAACCATGATCAAATTTGAAGTCGCTAATACTTCTTTCACCAAAGAAGAAGTCATTGGTATTGAGCCATGAGGAGAAGGGAAGGAAACCGAAGAGCGGGCTGATCAAGATTAGGTCTTCTTGAGAGAATATGTAGAAATTGATCCTTTCAAAAATTATCATGCCACCAGGTTAGGCACCTACATCATCTATGATGAGGATCAAGTGTTCCCGATGGTATTAAAGGACATCATGGCTAAACAAGCCTCAAAGCTTTGGACATTGGACGTTGATGGTGCAAGATGAAAAGTTGGCTCTGGTGCTGGGATATGCCTAACATCTCCATCCAATGAGAAGATTCTCATATCATTCTGCTTCCAATTTTCTTCCTCAAATAATGAAGTCAAATATGAGGGTCTTATGCAAGGGCTAAGCCTCATGGAGCGCATGGGTGTCAAACAAATAATCATGTTCGGAGATTTTGAAAAAATATTCTCTTCTACAAAAATTTATGCATGTGGTCTTATAGACATAGGGTGTGGGACCTCATTGAAATCTTCAAAGCTTTTAATATTCACTTGGTGCCTAGAGAGCATAATTCAACTATGGATCACATGACAACAATAGGATCTCAATTCGATGCTATCTCCAATTTGATTAAGAATGTGCACTTTTTGTGAGTGGTCATTCGACCCTCCATTCTAGATAATGATCAGTGCTGGAAAGTGTTCGAATGTGATGATCACATTGCCTCATTCATTCAATAGTCGGGAGAGTTCACCGATCAGTTTCAGCCAAAGATTGAATAAGCATATGAAGGGAAGATCATTCAATTGAGATAAAAAAAAATTCCAAAAGGTTTGGTAACTCTCAAAAATCTATTTGACTATGATGATGAAAGGAATGATAGGATAAAACTTGTAGTAGACCAAGCAGACTACACTGACCTTGAGGTCGGAGACGGAAGAAAACTAAGGTTAGGAAAGTAGTTTCACAGCGTGACAAAGATAGGCTTATACACTTCTACAAAAAATATGAAGGGGTCATGGCCTAGTCATATGATGACCTCGGGGGATATGATCCTAACATCATCCATCATACCATCAAACTAACAAAAGTTACAAAACCTTTTCGACAAAAACAAAGGCCCGTCAATCCAAAAATTGAAGCCTTAATGGCAAAAGAGCTAGGGAATCTGATCCAATCCAAGATTGTGTTTCCAATCAAGCATAGTATGCGGGTATCTAACCTCATTCTAGTATGAAAGAAAAATGGAGACATTCATCTCTATTTTGACTTCTGGGACTTAAATAGGGCATCACTAAAGGATCATTACCCACTGCCTTCCATGTAATCAATCTTGTAGACTATGGCAAGTTCGGAGATGTTTTCTCTATTGGATGGCTTCTCAGGCTACAATCAGGTTCAGGTTAAATAAGAATATCAACACAAAGCCACCTTCACCACCAATTAGGGAACGTTCACATATGCTAAAATGCCTTTCGGCCTCTCAAATGTGGGAGCCACCTTCCAGCGGGCAATGGACATCACTTTTAGTGAGTTGATCAACAAAATAATCCTCATCTATTTCGATGATTTCATTATATTTTCCAAGTCTAAATATGACCATTTTTATCATCTAGAAATGGTTTTCAAAAAATTCCAAGAGTTCAGGGTATCCCTAAACCTGAAAAAATATGTTTTCAGAGTACCGCAAGGAAACATTTTGGGGAATGTAGTGTCCCAAGAAGGAATCACTATTGATCCTAAAAGGGTAAAAGCAATCAAGGAAATTCCCCTTCTAGTCAACAAGAAAGGATTCCAATATTTTTTGGGGAAGGTTAACTTTGTAAGTAAGTTTATTTTTTATTTTGTAGGAATAATTAGACCAATCACCCTGATGCTGAAAAAAGACCATTTTTTCAAATGGATAAGAGAAGTGAGAGAAGCCTTCAATAGGGAGCAGGATGCTATTTCTTTGGCTCCTATACTGGTAAATCTAGACTTGTCAAAAGAATTCATATTGTATGTTTTTTGTAGCAAGATAAGCATCGCTACTATTTTGACTCAGAAGGACAATGAAGGAAAGGGATAACATTTGATAGCATTTCACTCCCAGACCTTGAAGGAATATGAGATGAACTATAACTTCATCGAAAGGAAAGCGTTAGAAATTGTAAAGGGACTCAAGAAGTTTCAACAAATTATAGCTTGCAATAAGGTGATCGTTTATGTCGCACATTCCAATGTGCGCGAGTACTTCATGGAAGGAGAAATCACAAAAAAAAGGGCCAACTAGATCACAAAGATCCTAGAATATGACATCGAGGTCAAGCCTACAAAGACTGTCAAAGGAAGAGGGTTGTGAAAATATTTAGCACACAATGAAGAAATGGAAATTGAGGAAGAGCAAGCGTATCTAGTACTAACAAATGAGTCTGAAATTGAAGGCTGTTGGCTAGTGGATAGAGTAATATTTATGCACACCAATAAGTATCCATTAGGACTTCCTTCTCAAAGAAGAAGATTCTACTGACTGCAAAATAATGGGTACTCACTTATTGAAGGGATCCTCTTCAATAGGAATTTCAACGATGTCTTACTACGATGCGTCACTATAGAGCAAGCAAAGAAAATTCTCGACACCTTCCATAGTAGTCCTGAAGGCAGAAAATTCTCTGCGAAGACCACCACCATCAAAATTCTACATCCTAGGTACTTTTGGCCTACACTATTCAATGACTCCTACAACATGATAAAAGCCTGCAAATCATTCCAATTCTACATAGGGAGAAGAAAACATTTTTCAATGTCTCTCAATATGATAGTAGCGGATGAACCGTTTGCACAATGGGGTCTATATTTCATTAGAATGATGAATCCCATCTCCAATGCCGGTCACAAGTGGATTATCACAGCCACTGACTACTTCACAAGTTGAACTAAAGCCCTACCCCCAAAGAATGCGATAGAGGAAAAAAAAATTGACTTTCTCGAGGGGCTAGAAACAAGATTCGGCCCGCCAAAGACTATCATTTTGGAAAATTCAAAAGCTTTCTTAGGCTCCAAGGTATGTCAGTTTGCATTTGCACATGGCATATTCTTGAAAACATCATCAAACTACTACCCACAAGGGAACGACCTAGCTGAGTCATCTAACAAGAATCTAGTCCGACTCATTAAAATGATCGAGTCTGATCATGAGAAGGAATGGCATAAGAACCTCTGAAAAATGTTATGGGAAGACCACATAACTCCTAAGAAAGCCCTGAAAACTTCACCATGCAAGCTAGTGTACAAGAAAGAGGCATTGTTTCCTATCTCTATAGAGATACTTGTGTTGCAACTACTCAAGTCTCTTGAAATTGAGGAGAAGGGAGCTATGGAGGGGATTTTCCCGAGAATAGTGAAACACCTGGAATGAGTCCAAAACTTAAGGTTTTCAATATACATCATAGGGGGATCATCCACACAAGCAAGATAAACATCCAAGCACATTCCAAAGCAAGTGAATCCTCAAAAATGAAAGGTCCAAAAGACCAAAAAAAAAATAAAAAAGAGCAAGAAAGAGGGTCCCTACTTTCAGTGGGGCGTGTGTGCAAAAAGTGCACAACAAATGGTGACTCTGCTAGGGAAATGCTTCAGAGAATTTCAAGAAAAAATTGGAATCAAGAACCTAGAATCTCTAGTTTCAACCCTTAGATTAGGTCACCTATGAAAAAAGTTTTATAAATCACAAGCAAGGAGACCTTTTCCTATACTAGGGTCCAAGTGTGTGTATTTGCATTCATTTCCCATTATTTAGATGCAACAAGAACCATAGCAAGTCTGACCAAGCTACATAAAAGTTCTAACTTCTAAAGAAACCTAGATAGAACCTCACTTCCAGTCAAGCATCCATAGCCCTGGCGAGGTTATCATTGTGACCCTCCCAAGCATAGATCTACTACTATCCAGGCGTCTATAGCCCTGATAGAGATACTAGGATACCCCTGATAAGGTGAAGATTTGTTTTGATTTTCATAACTTCTCTTTTCTTTCTTTATTTTTCTTTTAACATTTTTCATAAACCTTCCTTTCACATCGTAATCAATGAAACTCACACTCAGGGATGAGGAACACAGTGGCACTAAAGCAGGATATAATATTTAAAATTTATGTGAAAGTGTGAGACCCAAATATATTCCAAAGTTCAACCAAAACAAATGATTCTAATTCTAAGTACAAGGGACACTAGATAAAATAATTCCACCAGTTGACTCTGAAAAACTGACTAGAGTTTTTAAAAGAAATTTCTAGAACAACCCCAGGTGAGCAGCCCATTATAAAAATGTAACAGCCCCAAGAAAGCCAGAAACCAAAAGAAGAAAACAAATCGGAAAGAAAAACCAAGCAAAGAAAACATACGCTAACCAAAGAAAAACAAAAGAAAAAAAACCTACTCTAACTATGTACAAGAGAGATTTGCAAACAACTCAAGATTGGAAGTAATGCTTTAGATACTGCCCATTGACAAGCAGTAGAATGTCCTCACCAGTGAGGGTTTTCAGGCGAAAATAATTATCTCCCAAAATTTCTGAAATCTGATAAGGGCTAAGCCAAATTTTGTCAAATTTTCCGTGCTCCACCTTACGGTCATGGGATTTATCCCAGTAGAGAACTAAGTCAGAGATTCTAAAGGATTTCACCTTATCTCTTTTGTCAAACCATATTTTAATTATGCCTTGGTGTTTGGAAATTTTTTCTAGGGCCTCATCTCTCTTCTCTTCAAGCTGTAACAACTCAACCAAACGGGCCTCACGTTTATCTTCCTCGTCATAGTATTCATTAATGAATTTCAAGGTAGGAATCTTGAACTGGATGGGAAATACAAGTTCCAGACCATACACTAGGTGATAAGGAGAGGTTCCTATGGATGTCTTCTATCTGGTATAGTCCGACTAGAGAGAAAATCTAAGCTAGGTAAGCCAATCCTTAGGATTCTGCTATAGTAACTTATGGATGACTGTCAAAAGGTTCTTATTGGAGGAATCAACCAAACCATTACCCTGAGGGGAGTAATTGGATGCAAATTTTATGATGATTCCATGATCAAAAGCCCAATTAGAAATTTTCAGTGATGCAAATGCAGGACCATTATCACAAACTAAAGATAATGGACAACCAAAATGATTAATAATACTCAATTCATGGAAATTGATTACCACATCAGAAGTACATTGCTTACATGCAAGACCTTCAGTCCATCTAGTAAAATAATCAGTTATGGTTAGAATATACCGGTGGCTCACAAAAGAAGGTGGGTTAATTGGACCTATAAAGTCCATTCCCCACTATGCAAATGGTTTCACCTCTATGACCGACTGAAGTGGAAGGGTTGCACATCTTTCCTTACTTCCTATAGTCTGACATACATGACAAGTCCCCACATGGTTGCGCACATCCTTGAATGGGGTAGGCCAATAATAGACTGCCCTTAGGATCTGATTAGGAGTGGACGATACAGAACCATGGCACATGCCATATTTTTCATGGAATTCAATCATCACTCTGGTAGCTTCTTCCTTCCCCAAACATCTTAAATACACATCCTCATGATTTTTGTTATACAGGACACCCCCTTTCATCATAAAATTGCCACTCTTCAGGCGTAAGGCCTGTCTTTGAATTATATTAAGGTGATCAAGACACAACTGGTTCAATAAATAATAAATGATTTCATCATACCAGTCACTTGGAGATACCTCTTGGAGATGATAATGCTGAGTTGTGAGATCAGGACCTATCTCAACCATTGTCTTCACCAGTCCTTTCCCTCTCACTAATTTCATGGGTTGGATCTCAATGTCATATTCCTATAACATAGTTACCCATTTATCTCTTCTTTCACCAACCTCATTCTGGATTAGCAATAGCTTCACCGAAGGATCAGGAACTATGGTAAAAACCTTATTCCTCAAAATAGAGTGTCTAAACTTTTTCACTGCTTTGACCAAAGCGTAGGCCTGCTTTTCTACATTGTGATATCTCAACTCTGCATCTTTTAGAGGGGTACTCATGAAGGCTATAGGATTCTCATCGCCTTGATCAGAATTTTGTGTTAACATTCTAGCACAAGAGTGATCAGAAGCAAATGAATATATGTAAAAAGGATTAGAGTAATCTGGACTCACCAACACTAGAGCTTCAACAATAGATTTCTTGATTTCTGTAAATGCCTCCTTGGCTTCTACACTCCATTCCACTTTGGCCTCTTGTTTCAGCATAGCATTCAAGGGCTTGACTATCTCTACAAATACAATGATGAACTTTCTAACAAATTTGATCTTCCCAAAGAATGACTTCATTTATTTTTTTCTTGCAAGAGGTTGAGTCTTCAAGATAGCCTCTATTTGTTCAAGACCAATGGCGATACCCTGTTCTAGAATAATATGTCCCAGTAATTTCCCCTCTATAACCCCAAGAATGCACTTCTTTGGGTTAAGTGAGATGCCAAACTCTTTGCACCTTTGGAATACTTTGCATAAATCTGCTATATGATTACCTCACTTCTTAGAGAAGACTGTCAAATCATCCAGTAAATAATGATGCACTTACCAATTATGTCTTTAAAAGAAATATCCATAGCCCTCTCAAATTTAGCTCCAGCATTGATCAACCCAAAAGGCATTCTTCTATAGGAAAAAGTTCCCATTTCGTAGTGAAGAAAATTTTATGCCTGTCTTCATATTGTACCATGACTTGGTTGTATCCAGAATACCCATCTAGAAAAGACACCATTTGGGATCCATTGACAATCTGAAGTACTTCATCCAGTGAAGGAACCAAATAATTATCTTTTTTTGATGCTCGATTAAGATTCCTAAAGTCCACACATAGTCTGATTTCTCCATTCTTTTTCCTCATAGGAACCAGATTTGCAACCCAAGTTAAATGGCTAACTGGAAATATAATTTTTGCTAAAAGTAGCTTCTGCACTTCTTTCTGAATGATGGGTTCTAATAGAGCATTAATTGGTCTCTATCTTTGTCTCAATGGTTTGAAATTTGACTTCAAGGGAATGGTGTGTGTAATTATTGAAGTATCATATGTTTTTAAGTCCTAATAACTCCAGGCTATCACATCTCGAGATGTGTGTATATCATCAATAATCCCTCTCCTTTCTTCAGGACTACATACCTTGCCAATAAAAATGTTCTTTACGTCATCTTGTATCCCCATGTTGTATCTTTTAGATTTACTACTGAGAGATTCCCTTTTGAATTGTTGTTCCTAGTCTTTTATCTTATCCAAATAAAAAATTCATTCTAATTGCACCATACCTCTTGGGATAGTGTTGGTCTTCAGGTTGATGACCCCTCCCAAGTCCATTTTAGCCTCTTGAGGCTCTACCTCATCAATTACTTGAGAAGAAAACACATCATATCTTGTAATGAAATCAAGAATATGCTTATCATCTTCAAATAATTAGAAATTGGTAACGTTTTTAGGTACTGGAGTGAGCTCCATAGTAAACTTCTTCAAACCTAAAATTTGCAAGGGTTGCAATGTACTAGCCACCTATGCTAGAGCATCTGCAAATTGGTTCCTACTTCAAGGAATCAACTAGATTTTGAAAGCATTGAATCCCTCAATAAGATCCCACACTTTATGTCTATAATTAGTCATCCTCCTGTCATGGCATGGATATTGTTTCCTCACCTACCTGAATACCAACTTAGAATCCCCAAAACCTTGTAATATCTTAACTTTATGCCTTGATGCCATTAACAATCCATGGATTAAAGCTTCATATTCAGCCACATTATTAGTACATTGGAATTGTAATCTATGAGCAACAAAATAGCTCTTGCCTCTAGGACTAATTAATTCAAACCATGCGCCTACACCTTTCTTAGATTTGGATCCATCAAATCTTAATGTCCAAAATCCATCAATCCTTGATTGCTTCGAATCATCTTTCATTTTTCTGTAGATAGGAGGCACTTCAGGAAGAATTGGACTTTTACCCTTATCATTATTTCATTCTCCCTGCATATTCAATTTGATAACTGGGATTGAGTTAATGCACATTTGTACTTGCTCCACAATAGTTTGACATATATGACATTCCAACTCAGAGTGGGGAGCATCACGGACTCGATGCCAATTAGGAAGCAATAGTTCTTCAAAATTCATACTCCTACCCATCTGGATTTGGTTCTCCATACACCTTCGGATGAACTCCTGGAAGTTATCCAACAAATTGAGCTGCCTATTCATTTGGTCATTAGTTTCATCTATTTACTCACTCAGTGTTTCAGAATCATTGATGGACTCATCTTGCATCATTAAAATTTCCTCAGACCCACCAAATTTTGATGTAGACTCATAAGAGGGGCCCTGCAGCATAAAGACCTCTTCTGTATCTGGGACTGATGCAGCCAATACATAGTTACCCATGTTGACCTCTGATATTAATATCTCATTCGAAGTATTCCGATACTCAGTGATTACATATTTCATTTTGGGCTCTTTTTCAATCTTGATCTGGTTTGGGGCCCCTTTCCATGGTAGCCACATGTAAGAATGGTCTGTAGATGTATACCCATTTAATGCCTTAGTGAAATTCCAACCCAAAATTAGGCCATAGGTGTCAGGAATATCAACAACCTGAATGTTGATCACTTGTTGCACCCTCAGATCTGATGCAACCTACATGGGGATCATGTTCATCTCTCCTACTAAACTCACCTCTGTCTTGTCTAATTGGGTGACCTTCTTTTGAGAAGAAATAGGGGTAATGCCTAATGCTTTACATATAGAAAAAGGCATAACATTTGTGGATGCGCCTAAATCTAGCAGACAATTATGCAGATTATTTCCAAAGATACGAACAAAAATTAGAAAGGGAGGGGTTTCCATCTTTCCTTGGAATAGGCTCAACGAGGTGTCAGCTTGTGCAACCTGAATCTTATCTTTATCTTTCCCTTTATCCGTAGGTGGGACCTAGCCCTAGCCTTTAGGTGCCTTTGAATTAAAGGAACTGACAACTGCCTCATTGGTAGTTACTCCTTGTGGTGCTATGTTTGAATTGAAAGACCCCAAGAAAGCATTCCTAATAGTAGGGACTCTTAATAATTCAAAAGCAAAAAGACTTACCTTTACTTTTCTAGATTCTTCAATCACATATTCCCCCAATTGCTCCATATCCATATCAGCATGAGATTCCTTGTAGACTCTAGTCTATTTGTCCTTTAATACTTCAACATTGCTACCCTTTGACAAGTACTGTGTCAGCACATGAGGGTAAGATGGATTATTATTGGCTTGCAGATCTGGTGGAGTAGTAAAATTATTTGGAGTGATAGAAGTAGTCGAAAGGGCCTCTAGATTGTGGACTCCTGTTAGGCTTGTTCCTCAAATCATATTTCTTTATAGGTTGTTGAAAAATATGAGCTTCGTCAACACCAACTTCATCCTCATCCAAAGGGCCATTATCATTTTCATTCTCTTCATTAAACAGTTGAGAGATTTTTTCATCATTTAGCACCTACTTTGTCTCTTCATCCTGGTCATTGGACTCTTCTTCTGGTTCATTCTCCTCACCTTTTGGGAATGGAGCATGGTTAAGTAACATTACTAGGGAATCATAAGGATTTGAGGGCACAATCTCCTGACTATTGGAATTTTTTTCAACTTCATACTGAAAGATAGAGGCATCAGTTTGAAACTCGGGGAAATCTAACTTAGAATGTCAACTTGTCTTATGGAGCCTACACCATCTAGACAAATCTCCTTCTGCCAGATACACACCACTAAGAGGCTTCTCATGGGTAGGAGGTTGATCCAATGAAGTGGGAATTCCTCCATTATTAGGTCCAGTATTCCATGGTTTGTTCTACCTAGGTGGTTGTCTTCTGTCAAACCCCTATCCACCTTGTCGCCCTTGTCATAACTTTGGCCAGAGCCCTGTCCTCTTTCAAAATTTTGATTTCTGTCAAAATACTGTCCTCTATCAAAATTTTTTCTTTTAGCAACATCTTTCTTCTCTCTATTGTAGTTCGATTGCATTTTCTTTTGTGCAGCTTGGAGTTCGTTGTTCTAATTTCTTAGATAGGTCACCTCCATATTCAGTTTACTCACCTGCTCAATTAACTCATCCAACCATTCTTTATCTAAACCATTGTGTGGCGATGAATTCACATTACCGGATGGGTATCCTGATGCTCCTCCAGAACCAACAAACTGAAGGGGTTGATTGGCTCTTTCCTGAGGATAAGAGGTCATTGGCTAAGCTTGATTTATTGGAGGACCATGGTGTGGGATCAAAGGTAATGATGGTATTGGATTCATCACGGGAGGATGATTAGTTAAAGCCTAGTTAAGATCTTGGACTTGTCCATGGTGAGCAGCAGGTCCTAAGGATGGCAAAGGTCCTGAAAAATGTTGCCTTAGATCTGTGCTAACCTTAACAGCCTTTGTGTATGCAGTGAGAAAAATAGTTGGGGGATTAATCCTCCATTTAAGGAAGGTGGATGTAAGGTTTCCAAGGGATTCAAAGTATACCTCTAGGGTAGTGGCATCATCTATAGCATAAGGTGATTGAAGTCTAGTGTATGCCCGATGAAACCTATTATTGAAAGACCCCATAGGCTCATTAATTTCCATTTTAACCCAGGTAAATTGCATGTAAATCTCATTAGCACAAATGTGAATTTTAAATTTTTGCAAGAATTCAATCTCCAATTTTGTCCAATTATGGATAGAAGCAACAAGTGATTATACCAATAAAAGGCCTCTTCCCCTAGGGAATAAGGGAAAATATTGCATGCAACATCCTCATGGTTGATTCCTCTATCTCTCAGATAGGTCTGGAAAATCTTGATATGCTCCTCTCCCATCTTATTGGGATCATTAGTATTGAGAAAAAGTGCTTGAGGTTCTTGGGCATGACATTCTGATTATTGAAGATCAAAGGAGATGGGTTATTAGCTAGAAAAGCCATTGGTGGAGGTGGAGATGGTAAAGTTTGATTTATGGCTGGTTGGAGTTTCAGAATAGGAATGGCTTTAGAATTAGATGAGGGTGAGGATGATGAGGAAGATGGGAGTGGTTGGGTGGATGATGATTCTCCCCTTCTCCTATTCCTTCTTTCCCTAGTGGGAACTTGCAATTATTGAAATTCCTCCTCTTCTGGAGTAGATCTTGTTCTCCTTCTGAGCCTTTCAGGAGAGATGGCATTGAGAAAATGCTCTAGCTTGCTTATTCAGGCCCTCCTTCTAGCGCCAATCTATTGATAGTGTTTTCTGCACAACAACAACTCAGACAGAATATGATATCCTATCTCTCTTGAAAGTTTGATCTCTATTGGAAAAGAGATAACCCCAAGGTCTCTAATTTTAGGTCTTGACAATGCAAATAAAATAACTCAGAGATAATGTGAAAATTTTGGTAATCAAAAAGGGACCTTACTACAAGCAAATGTTGAACTCGGATTTATCAGATCTAGCAATATGTTGATACTTCAAATCCTAAATCTAACCTAGATAATAAAAGAAATAACAAAATATAAGGGTTTTAGAGATAATTCTAAGACTAATTATAATTCGAAGATTGACAATACAAATGATGAAATGCTCAAAATGGACCAATCCCTAAGAAACTAACTCTTTTTTGACCCAGATAGATCTGCAATCTTACATAAATAGTGCAATCTTCTAAGGTATTAAAGATTTTCAGATTATAAACATTCATTTGAAACAACCCTATTGCAATTGAAATGAACAAGAATTCATAATCAAATTAAGCACAAATTTAATTCCATGCTAAATTTTCAAAGTAGCTAACAATTAGCTAAATGCAAAAATTATGGACTAGAAATTACTGCAAAAACTTCAAGCATAAAACCCTAAACATCATCAAATCATCTAACATGAAATAAAATTAAGCAATTTCAAAGATAGAATATCAAGAAACCATGCCAAATAAAACTCAACACAAGAAAGGAACTAAATCGCAATGTCTTTACTTGTATTAAATCATCCAAAGTGGAAACAATTCCAGTCTTCTGTTACAACACTTGCTTGAAAGATAAACTAAATTATAACTCTAATACTTTCTCTTATCACAATTTGCTCCAATGTAAAATTGTCTAGCTAACTAACTAACTCCTTACAAATGAGGCATAATGCCAAACTTATAGAAAATCCCCAAGACATGTCGGCCCAAATTAGGTTTACAATAATCAAATGACCAAAAACAGGTTGGCCAAGAGGAAAATTGAAAATAACATGAAATGTGTAATATGCACCAATTTCATCCAAGTCGGCCTGAGATCTCCAACAAAGCTCGGTCCAATGCATGCAAAGGAAGAGGAGAAATAATGGGGAAGCATAAATTCTGATGCAACATTGCATTAACTACTTCCCCCTTTTTCCTTATCTTGATTCGCCCAATCTTGTATCATCAAAAATACCTTCTCCAAGTTGGCAATAGGTGGCATAACTAAGAACTTCATTTTTCTTTCCATGGAATGAATGTCATCCCTTGATTTCTTGACCACCTTATCCCAGTCCACCTTCGAGGTCTTGTATTTATCAATTACTGCAAGGTAGGTAGCTGCATAATCTAGTAGATGTTCGGTGACCTGGTCCTCATTGACTAGAGAATACACCTCTCACCACCATTTTCTCAACTTCTCTAGGCTTAGATGCTTTGGCACAAAATTATTTCTCCCTGTCATGACCTCGAAGAAGGAGATGCACTTGTTGTAAAGCTCTATCAAGGCATCCTCAATCAGCCTCCCCTTTTTACGCACCTTCTTCAAAACTCTTTTCCCTATCTGCAAAACCTTGAACGATTCCCAAGGTTTTGCTGCTTTGGAAGAAGGAAGAATTCCATCTCCCACCAACTTCTCCTCGGTGTATTCCATGATAATTCCAGCCTTTTGCAAAAAGAGATCCATATCTTCTTTGTCTTGGGACAATACATTCTTCAACCAGTAAATTGACCTCATAGCATCCCCACCAATTGACAGAATATCCTTGATGGCATTGTCTCCCTGAGTTTACACTCCATGTAACCAACCTTTTGTAATATGGGAATTGACTTTCATATTTTCCAACTAAGTGATTGTTTCTTGTGGTAGGAAGCCTGCAACAGATGATGAGGAGCTAATAGATTGCAAGGGTTTCATCAACTCTTGCAAATATATTTTAAATTTATCATTCTCCTTCTTCAATTCTTGCTTGGTATGCACCTCCTTGCTTAATCGGCCAAGGATTACAACACTGGAACCCTCATATTCTTAAATGTCTTGCTCCATGGAAACATGCCCTAGGTTGACAGTTTGCACATTGTAATTATTCCTAGTCACATCATATTTGTTCTTGTCAAGAGCAGGAGTAGCAATGTGGACCACTCTGTTATTTTCCTCATCTCTCTCAATTCTGGAAATAATCCTGGCTTTCTTATTTACCTTTTCCTTTCCTAGCAATGACATGGAACATCCAATTCTCAAACATTCCTACACTTTTCAATCCCACCACTCTATTGAGGAGTGTGATAACATCATAGTATTCCTTCCTAAATTTAATTCTGACCAACTGCTTGGGTAACTTGGAGAAGTGGGACTTGGGTTTCTCCAACCAAGAATTGACAACCTGTTGGGATTTGATGACATTCTCATCATAGTATTTCTTTGCTACATCCATATCAAAGGCCATAACATGAGACATATTGGGCATGTCAAAGGTCTGGGCAATGGATACAAGATTAAGATTTGCCATGATTCTTCCTTGAGGACCAACTATCCTCTATGTGCCTTTGTCATAGTGCTTGGAACATTCAAGCACTAACTCGTAACACTAGACTATAGAAGGAAATCCAACCACATGTACCAACCTCGACTCCGATGTTCTTCTGGCCAACAGGGAGAGATTTTGTGCTGCCATTCTACCTTAAATTCTTCATAATCCCATAGTCTAATGTTTGTATCAATGATCCCTGACCAAATGGAGGCCAACTTTCTCTCAAGGACTCAACTCTTCAAATCCATCTTCACTCTTTCTGCCTCAGAGATAGCAGAGCCCTCAAGATTAGGATTCATTTCCTTACCCTTGCTCTGCCCAGCAATATCCTGACTTGATTTTCTTTGCATACACCAAGGACATCAAAATAAGATCCATCATAGCATAAAGTCCAATTAGATACATCTCAAATAATAAATTCATCTTCAATATAAGTCCCATGATAAGAAAAATGCTCAAAACCTCATAAAAATTAACCATCTCAAAGTTTAGGTTTCCAAACCTCCCGTGGAATCCAAGCTAGAGAGGAATTTTGGGAAATTTTTAATCAGGCAGATTTTAGCGAAATAAGCACAACAACATCCAATAATCATTTGAAAAATTAAATTAACCAAGAAATCACGTGATACATCTTAAAATAAGTCAAATTCGATCATCAAATGCATAATCATCAAGCAAACTTTCATACAATCTCTTGGTTCTTCATTTTCAGCAAGACTTGGGGAAAATACACCTTAGACGAAAATCCATGAAAATACCAATAGTTTAGAAATTATGGGAAAATGAAGGAACCAAGAACTTTCAAAAAAATCCCGAAGGCACGGATTCCAACAAAGCTAATGCAATTCTCACAATTTAAGCCCATTTTCAGGAAATTGACAAGGTGACAGACAAATCGGGGAAATCCAAAGGTAGAGGAAATCCACGAGGTAGGCTGAAATCTAGATCACTACACATTCTGGGAAGACGGAGAGAAAATGAAAAGTTAGGGAATTTTGACAATTAAGGAATTCCGCAAAGACTTTGAAAGCTCAAATATCCACGTTTTCTCACAACCTCACTCAAATTGATTGAACGATCACAAATTTGAGGATCTGGAGCTTGAAACCAGCTTGATTTGAACCTCCTATAAATCATCTTTGAATTGGAAACTCACCCTAAGGTAAATCAAGAGGGACTGGTGATGCCCCAAGCATGAAACCCTAAAATTACACCACGAGCACGTAGGATAAGCTTGGAATCAACTTGTTTGTTTACAAAGGTTACAAAAGGTTTGTTATGGCCCATTCAAGCAAGCTGCGTCATGATGAAATCAAAAGAAAAGCTCGAAGACTCACTTAGGATCGGTGCTCTAACATAATGGAATAACCCCAGCTTCAAGATACTCAACACCCAAACATGCAGGAATTCGAATCCCAAGCACACCCAAAACACCAAAGAAGCACACACATTCAACAATCAAAAGAAAGGAAACACAAACCACATGAAGGGGCACCAAATGAAAACCAAAAACCCAAGCATCAATCGCCAAACCCTACCATATCAATACTCTGACTCACAACACATATGCACAAATCATGAAGTAATTCAATTCATTCATAAAAAGGGAGAAAGCACCATGTACATACCATGAGGATAGAAAAATCAAAACAATAGAGGTTGGAAAGAAACCCCAAAGTCTGAGTAGAGTGCAAATGAGTTCCAGAAAACCCAACTGCAACAATCGATTTCAATCCCAAACTCTCAATCCAACAACAACACCCAGGATCAAGCACTCCAGATCAATAGAAAGCAAGTGATAAAACTCAAATGGCATAAAAACTTCCTAAACCAAAACCCAAGAATTCAACAAGGCAACAGATCCTTAGAGAAATCCGGTCACAACGGAATTCCATGAAGGACCAAAATCCCCAGATCACAGTGAAAAGAAACCGCCACCAGGTTTCCAAGGAAATCGGGGAATTCCACTAGGAGGGGATTTTTTCGAGAACAACGAAACACCCAGAATGAGTCCAAAACTTAAGGTTTTCAATATACATCATAGGGGGATCATCCACACAAGAAAGATAAAAATCCAAGCACATTCCCAAGCACGTGAATCCTCAAAAACCAAAGGGCCAAAAGACTAAGAATGAAAGCAAAAAGAGTAAGAAAGAGGGTCCCTACTTTCAGTGGGGCGTGTGTGCAAAAAGTGCACAACAAAATTGAAGGTTATGAATGGTTTATCCAACACAACAATCTCATGGATGTTAAGGTATGCCATATATGTCATCTTTTTTCATCTATTTTTGTTGTTAGTTCATCACTAGTAAATAAAAAATGAAATATGTACCATTAACATTCTTTATATTAACAAAAAAAAAAAAATAGACTGATAAGTGAATTTTTGTTACCACCATCAAATATTTTACCTCGCTCATACCAAGATTTATCTACCATTATGAAATATATTAGAATGGAGTATCAAGCAATAGATGCATGTCCCAATGATCATATTATATATCATAAACAACATGAATTTCAACAGAATTCCCAAAATGTCATATCAGTAGATATCAAATAGATCAACGAATAAAAAAGGTGCCTCACAAGGTTCTTTGTTATATTCCCATTATTCCATGTATGCAATGATTATTTATGTGTGAAATCTTAGCACAACTTATGGATTATCATGCACAAAATAGAAGTGGAGATGACATTCTTTGAATGCCTGCAGATGGTTCTACATTTAGGGACATTGAGGAAAAATGGCCACACTTTAAAGAAGAACCTCATAATCTTAGGCTTTCATTGGTAGCGGACAGTGTCAATCCATTTGGAGAGCTGAGATCTATTTACTTGGTGTGGAATATTTTTGCGATCAACAATAACATTCCTCCATGGATGTCAATAAAGAGGGAGCACATAATGTTGGCAATGATTGTTCCAGGTATTTTTTTACATCATTTTTCTTTAATGTAGTAGCATCTCATTTGTCTTATTTGTTGCATAATGATTTATATTTTTTTCATTTAATAGTTATGTACATTAATTTATATATATTGCAATAAAATGGTTATAATAATTATGTAATGTTTATGTTCATTCAACTAGGTAAGTACCAAGTTAAGATATGAATGTATATATCAAGCCTCTTATTGACGAGTTACTAAAGTTATGGAATTGGCATCACTATGTATGATGTCTCTAGACCAATAGGACAAAGACAATTTCAATTCCATGCAATGCTTGTATGGACAATTCATGATGCCCCAGGGCTAACACATTTTTTTGGTATGTTATAAAGTTCGACTGCACTTTAACAATATTTAATTTTATGAAGTAGATATCATATGCATATTTTTAAAATAATCTATTCATTATATATAATTATAAAAATTGACATATTTAATCCAATTATATATGATCTTGCAGGTCTTCAAACAAAGGAAAAATTTGCATGTCCAGTTTGTGGTCCAAAGATGAAATCTCATCATTCAACAAGTTTAGGAAAGTAGGTGTTTGATGAGTATAGGCACTTCCTCCACATAAATCATAAGTATTGAACTACTGAAAAATATATTTTCAATGGGAAAGAAGAGACTACATCAAAACCATGAAGAATGACATAGGTTGCCTATGGAAGTTGGAATATAATAGAATTAATCATCAAGGTTATACATAAGATCAAATTTTTTATATATCATATATGATATGTTTGGAATTTATATTTGTATATTGTGTTTTTTTTACTCATATTGTAATTGAAAATGATTGTCGTTGTTAATTTTTTTAACTTATATGCTTCATGAAAGTCATCAAGGCATTAATGGCTAGCTTCCACAGGGACCGAAAATTTATCGTAGATAATTTAGTAGGTTGCCCTACTATGACCAGCTACAAATTGTGCATTTTTTTGATACAATTCATATCGAAAATAATATAACAAAAAACGATATGGAAAATATTGGATGGAGGGAATGACAAATAAAAAATTGACAAAATTTGTAGTGACACTCAACAAGCCAATCATGCAATGAAAAATTTCATTCAATCAAATAGCGATGGAGACCAAATTAATATAAGCGCCCTTCCTTGGTTATTAACAGAGCAGTAAAGCAATGCTATAAAAGAAGTCATATGAAAAATTTGATTTGCCACAAGATTTGTTGCAAACGTAAACAATATCATAACAAAGAAAGGTGAATTTGGGTCAAGAATGAAAATGCATAATTGGCATACCTTCATTAAGGTAATTATTTTTGTAAATTTTATATATATTTTAATACTATATGTACTTTTCAGTGTATTATGTTTATTAGTTTTGGAAAAATAATGAAAAAATCATTTTATAATTGTTGCAATACATTCTACCTCTATCTCTCCCAGACAACTTCGACAACAATGTTAAACAAGTTATATATGATCTTGGAAAATACACGAGGTAAGTAGCGATATTTGTTCAATTCATTGTATAGATCTTATATTTTCCATTTGTTTTACTTGTTATGTAATATATTGTATATTTTTGTTAAATCTCACTAATATATTTGCACCTTGAATCACTTGTAGATGGTTGTCATCTAAAGAAATCCATGAAGAAGATACAATTATTGGAGGAGAAAAATTCCTCAGCTAATGTGTGAAATGAAAGAGTGTCTACCTTCGACATTTTTCAATGCACAAGAACACTACCTCATACACCAAGTTGAGGAGATTGAATTGTGTGGACCTGTACACACAAGGTCAATGTGGATGGTTGAGAGGCACTTGAAATTTTTGAAGGCTTTGGTTAGAAAAAGAGCACATCCTGAGGGTTCTATGGTGGAGGGATATATGGTATACCAGACCATGGTGTACATTACTGAATATCTTCCTAAGTTCGCAACAAAGATCCATGTAGATCACATTTGGGATCCCAACTCCATTAACAAATTCGAAGGGGAGTACCTGATGGGGAAAGGTAGATTGAGGAAAGTGAGCAATAATTATAAGATGATCATGGGGATTAATTAGAATACATTTTACATTGTCTTCAATTACTTGAAAAGAAACAATAGAGAACTAGTCCAAATGAAAGAATCTTACACACACAAATAGAAAAGTATTGGTGTTGTATTACTCCAAAAAATAAGTCTTTCACTACTAAAAAGTATTAAAATCTTAAAAAGTGTTGATTATCAAATATTAAAATTCGAATTTCATATATATAAGAAGAAGACCCAACAAAGGTGTCTCTTCGGATTGTCTTTTGGCAAATAATTAAACTAATGATCCTAATTAAACTTATAAAAAAATTTAATCTTCTCCTAATATTGACTTAGCCATTGAGAGATGTTTTTTATACTCCTCCAAGGTATGGGTATCTGCATCATGCACTGCATTTTAGGCTTCATATTCAAGTTTTATCATCAATTCCATATGTTTGCATGCTTCATCCAGCAATAGCCCTTTTGCTTTGACTATATCCAATGCTTCCTGAAGTATCCTATTGCATTCATCCATCCTATTAGCTCTAAAAAATGTAGGTTAAATACCTCAAGAGGTTTCCAAACTCTTGGTACGTTTCAGGGTAACATATAAGGCCGAATGGTTTAGATTGTTGGATGTTGTGGTTGTGTTGCTGATATGTGGTTTTCATTGATGTCAACACTATTATCATTGATGATGCTTAAGGTTGTATATGTCGAAGATATTGAGAAAATTGTAAAAATAATATTATTGGTAGCCAGTGAAGATGAGAAGGTCAAAATGTTTGAAATTCTTGTATGTTGAAGATATGAAGGTGCTCTTCAGAGGGTTTGTTGTTGAAGCTTTCTAGTATGTTGTCTAAAAGTTTCAAAGGTTCACATGAAGATTTGTGGAAGTTATGAAGATCTGTATTCTTACAGTTATTCAGTTTTTGTAGATGGTGTTCTTGGATGAAGCGGATGAAATTATGGTAATTTCATGTGTTGTGCATGTACCTACGATTTTCATGGATGAGACTAGATTTTGCTCTATCCTTGTTGTACGTTTGCATTGATTGGAGTGTTCATGATCGGAAATTTTTTCTATGTGTGCTCAAATTTTCATGTTCTTGGCCAAGATGATGATGTTAGCATGTTGTGGATCTATAAAAATTAATATTTTATTGTTTGGCATGTTTGAAGGTGCTTGTTTGGGTCCTCACTATGTAGTGACTGACTTGATTTGGTGTGCATTGAAATTTATTCATGTATTGAGGCCGATAGTTGTAATTTATTCTTTAATTGTGGCCGACTAAATAGTTGATGTAAATCCATGTAGCAGATATATATATGTGTTTTTTTTCCTCATTTAGAGGCAATGCTCAGAGTGTACAAGTGATGTGCATGTGTGAATAAAGGATAGATCATTCAGAGTAGAGTGTGGAGGAGATTGAGTAGAGTTTGGAAGAGTTTTAAAAAGTTTTTGTGTGCCTAACTAGTGTTGGAAAATATGCCTCAACTTGCTAGATTGAAATATCTTGAAGACTTCGCATTTTTCCTTCTATTTGAGCCTTTACTGATGTATCACTAAGAGCTTTCGGTGATGGTGTGGTTGTGTGGTTTATCGCCTTAGTGTGGAATACATCTCTATGTCTGGCGGTTGGGCGGTGTTACCGCTATACCATGGAGCCTTCCCTCACTCTTGGCAGTGGCACGATGATTATCGGGGTGAATAGATGGGTACCTCGAGATCCTTCTTCATGCTTGGTGGTCACATGGTGAAGCCATTGTAGTTGGCCAGACGGTCACCTCCCTACCATGGGATTCATTCAGTCTTGGAGCGATACCACGGTGTTACCTCCTTATTGCAGCATGCTTCACATTGACTGGTGGTTACACGGTGGCTTACTACCACACCATGGAGGTCATTCAACTAGGGCACAGTAGTGTAGTGGACATGGTGGACAATGAAAAATGCTTACCTCTATACCATAGAGGCTTGTTCTTCAAGCCATAGTGGTGCGGTTGATAGTGACGGTCAAGAAAATAGGTTGTCACTGCTTTACCGCATGTGTCTTCTTGCTAGGGCATGGTGGTGTTGTGTATATCGCCTTACCGTGGGTGTACGATGAATGATGAGCAATAGCACGGTAAAAGGACCATAGGTTTGTCTTGAATATTTGGGTGATAGTTAGAGCGGTGGATGAATGATGCAATGACACGTGGCATGATGATATTCATTGATTTTTACATCACTATTGTAAATCAACGTTGATTGGCTAAAATATTTATTTCTGATTAGCGATATATTTGCAGTAAATGTATGATTTGATTCAATGGTTGACGGAGTGCATTCTTGGCAACTATTTTAATGTGGGGCGGCCCAATGCATTCTACAGGGTGGTGCAATCAGAGATGAGGGAACCTTCTTGGTGGGGTAATTAAATACGCCCTAATGGTTGTTGGTTGAAAGTAATGTATAATAGTCGAAAGGTTGAGATAGAAAAAGAGGTGAGTAGTTACAAAGTGTGTGTGTTCAAACGGTATGCAAATTTCAATGTAACCGTGAACACTAAGACACACATAACATACAAATATCTGAACCTGTGGTATCTGTGAGGCTAGGCTAGCTGAGAGAGTCGACTAGTGAGAAGAGATGAATCTACACTGTGTGTTGTGTGAGGGTGTTGTAACAATGTGAGGATCTTGAACATGTTGTTGCCTGTATTCTCTAGATGAAACAAGATGTAACTCATGTGAAGGCTATGAGCCTAAGATTGTATTGTGACTATGTTTGTTGCTAAATAATACAATAGTTGGATCTTTTGGAGGGTGGGGTTTTTTACCTGAAAGGGTTTTCCCCTCGTAAATTTTTGTGTTCATTAGTTTGTCTTCCATGCTATTAGATTCTATGTTTTGAATCTATGTATGTGTTGAATTTGTTATTTTTCTACATGTTCTTTTCTTGGAAGGATTAATGGGGGAAAACAACTGTGCCTATTTCCGCTTTATGGTATAGTAGTTAGTGTCTTTAGGGTGTTTTGAATAAATGAGAGTCACTAAGGCATTGTTGTTCTTAGATGTTTCATTCTAAGATGCTCGTCTCTTTCCCCAGCACTTGGTATCAGAGTTGGTTAAGGGAGGTCAAGGTTTGTTCATGATACCAATAAATGGTATCAGATCCTTCTTCTGGATGTTGGTTCTGGGTATTTCTCCTATGAGGTTTTCTTAGTTTGTCAGGCTTGAGGAAATCTGGAGGAATCAGCTAATGTTTGATCCTTTGATGAGTAAAAGTTCCTACTCATTTGAGACAACACGCAACATGAAAGATATTGAAGATGGAGAATCTGGAGTTGATCATATTGTGATGATGTGGTATGAGGCTCTTGGTTGGCAGCAAATGATCCTGATGCAAGGGGTGTGATTTTATATTTATGGTTGCGTTGCAGCAGAGCATGGTTCATACTTGGTGTCTATGTGAGAGGCTACCTAATGGTATGGAAATTCTTGGGTTGTTTTTCATCCATGGAGTATTGTGCTTGTGTTGGGTGCTTGAATTTAGCATTGAAGGCGTTATTCACTATTACCCTGATTACATGAAGGCTACGAAGTTGATCTTGGGTGGTCTGAAAACTTCTAAATATCCTAGCTCTCTCAAATGCATGTGCATGCTTGTGGTTCTAGAATTGGTCTGGAATGGACCTAAAATTCCTATACTACTTGTTCCTTTTTTGGATATCTTGTACTTGCATGTTTCAGTTTCATGTTCTTTGGATCTGAAGGTTTTCTATAGATTTTCCTAAAAAGTCTATGATACATATTCATGTTATTTTTCATTTTTCTGGTTAACCATGATGGTTATGTGTAGACTCTTGGGTCATCCAAATGACCAGTGGATGTGGATGTGCATGGGTGTTTTATAAACACGATGGTTTTGCAAGATTTACATGATCAAAGAAAACTTGTGGTCTTGTGGAGCTGATGTTAAACTATTTTCTAGACCCTAGTTGTTTGGGGTGTGATTGGATGAGATAGTTGCAGTTTGACATGGTTTTGAGGAGGTGTGATGTCTTCTCTGCATGGGAGTGTTGGTATGTGATTTGTCACTCAAAACTCTTGTGGTGTTTCTTGTTGGTTTCCTTTGCTATGATGGGTTTGCACTGTTGTTGTGATTAATCTTAGAGTTATGTGGCTGGTGGATTAGCTACCCGTTGGCTGCAGTGAGATAACTCAGAAGTGGACTGTCTATATCCATGAGGTTGATTTAGTGTTGGTGTAGATCTGTTAGCTAACCTTGTCTGTGGTCACTTGTGCATTGGTGTGGATGCTTTGAGATGACAGGAATAATGGTTTTGAGTACCTAAATAGTCAGTTATGGGAATTTATAGCATGTGTATCACGATGTCATGGAGAGCTTGGTACACATTATAGTGTAATATTTTGATAGTGATGGTTTGGTCTGCGTGGTTTGGAGATCTTGATGTTGTTTGGCATTGTTGTCAGATGGACATGATGTCTATTGTACCTGGAGGTTTTTTAGATCAGCAGATGTTTGGTAATGATACTTGAAAATCTCGGTGTCATGGTTCAGTGGGAGCTTTAGCAGTGTCTGTGGATTCATCACTTGGTGGTGAATGATCTTCTTTGGTGTTGCAGATGTTACTAGGTGGGACTCTTAGATCCTCTTGCTATAGAAAGGTTTTGTCATGTTTGCATGGACACTATTTGAAGATGTACAACATCTTGCAGCCATGGAGGACGTTTGGAGTCTTTTCCTGAGATGTTGGTGGCACTTGACAGGTGATGTTGGTTTAGAGTTCGTTTTGTTTCATGTCATGGTACACTCTTGATTGCATTAAAATTTTGGCATGTTGCATTGCTCTTGAGACCATAGTTTGTTCACTTGAAGCATGGTATCTCCTAAGGGGGATGTGTAGATCATGATGTCATGATAAGTTCCTATTTCAGATGTTTGGACCTTTGATAGTGGTCTAGTAATTCTCTATGTTTTGAGTACATTGGTCATATGCTTGAGAAATTATTGATAGTGTAGTAGTGCAGATTGGAATTTAGCATGAGATGATTGGTTGTTGGTGCTCATGGATACATGGAGAATGAGGTGAGGTTGTGATTCTCATGAAATGAGAAAGGTTTTTTTTTCATCTGAAAGTCCGAGTAGCTTGCACCTTAGTTGAATACGAGTTCAACAGAGACCAGTGAGGAGATTGTTTTTGGATGAGTCATGGTGGCTTGTATATCTTTGAGGAGCATTTTCATTTTCCTCCCTTTGATCTGCTTGGCGGTGAAGTTTATTTGAGAGGTATTTTCCCATTATATCTTTTAGATATGTGATATGCTTTATCTTTCATAGATATGGATCTTGAATTGCTGCTTTAAGATTCTGGAGGATTCATAGTGGAAGGTGGACAACATAGTTTACCTCCTTGAGCTTTTGTGTTATATCATCTTTTGATGAGAACTAGTAAGAGATAGTTATATGGGCTAGTTTTATCTTCTTTGAGAGGCTTACATCCATGTTTATTACATGATATATGTTATATTTGATCCGAGTAATTGAATGGTTGGATGTTGTAATAGATTTTCTTCTGGTATGTGAAGGAGATCATACTAGACACAGTTGGCATTTAGAGGTGTGTGTAGGAGGGCATGCTATAGGCATTTGGTTTTCAGGTTTTGTATGTCATTGTGGATGTTCCTTGGTACTACATGGTTATGATTTTTTTTACATGTTGTAACTGGTAGACTTGTTATGCCCTTGATCTTTCATATTTGGAATTACCAATGCAGTGGGAGTTCCTAGATGTGTTTGGTCTTCTTCGACTGGTTGACACTTGGAGCTTGTATTTGTTGTTGATGGGTGAATATGTGATGGCATGAGTGATTTGATGGATAGTACAAGTTGTGGATGCTATTTTCAGTCATGTGGGTTTGATTAGTTGGATGGTTGCAGTTAGTTTTTTGGTTGATGTTCTAGCCAATGTTTTGTCTTATTTCTCGATAATGACTTCATGACTATGTTCATGATTGAGAACTTTGAAGCAATTGCAATTTTTCTTATATATGGATGATGAGCATGATGGAGTGGTGTAATATGTTTCCTTTGCCATCTATAGGATCTGATGCTTATGTTCTTGAGACTGGTGCATATATGCCTTGACTCATTCCTTTTTCCTGTGGTGGATGGGTGGAATTGTTTCTTGAGTTGGTGGACATCTTGGATTTTATTGCAAGGTGTCTTAGCTGGAGCACAAAAGCATTGTGTTAGATTCTTGAGTTTGAGTCTGGAGGAACCTAGTAAGTCTTCATCAAGTGGGAGATTGTTGGAAAATATGCCTCAACTTGCTGGCTTGAAAGCTCTTGAAGACTTGGCGTTTTTCCTTTTGTTTGAGCCTTTACAACTATACCATTGAGAGCTTCGGTGATGGCACGGTTGTGCAGTTTACTACCTTACCATAAAATAATTATCTCTGTCTAGTGGTTGGGTGGTGTTACTGCTATACCACAGAGCCTTCCCTCACTCTTGGCGGTGGCATGGTGACTATCAGGGTGAACATATGGGTACCGTTGTACCGCGATAGCCTTCTTTATGCTTGGCGGTGACATGATGAAACCATGGCGGTCGGCACAGATGGTTACCTCGCTATGACAAGAGTCCTTTAGTCTTAGAGCAGTACCATGGTCTTACCTCCTTACCATGGTGGGATTCATTTTGATTGTTGGTTATGTGGTGGCTTACCACCACACCACAGAGTTCATTGAGCTAGGGTGCGATACCATGATGGAGATGGCAGACAACAACAAATCTTATTGCTATACCACGAAGGCTTGTTCTTTAAGCCACAATGGTGTAGTTGATGGCGATGGTCAGGAAAATAGGTTATCACCACTTTACTACAGATGTCTTCTTGCTAGGGTGGTGTGGTGTGGTGTATACCGCCTTACCGTTGGTGTATGATGAATGAAAAGCGGTAGCGCGGTAAAAGGACCACATGGTTATGTTGACTATTTGGGGGATAGTCAGAGTGGTGGATGAATGATGTGATGACACATGGAATGATGATATTCATTGTTCTTTACATCGCTATTGTAAATCAACGTTGATTGGTCGAAAGCTTTATTTTTGATTAGCGATATATTTGCATTAAATGTATGATTCGATTCGATGGCTGAAAAAGTGCATTCTTGAAAACCATTTTAATGTGGGGAGGCCCAATGCGTGTTGTATGGTGGTGCAACTAGAGATGATAGAAGCTTGTCGTTGGGGTAATTAAATATGCCCTAATGGCTTTTCGTTGAAAGTAACATATAATAGTCGAAAGGTTGAGATAGAAAAAGACGTGAGTAGTTGCAAAGTGTGTGTATTCAAATGGTATGCAGATTGCATTGTAACCATGAAAATTGAGACACACAGAACATACAAAGATGTGAACCTATGGTGGTCGTGAGGCTAGGCTAGCTGAGAGAATCGACTAGTGAGAAGAGATGAATCTACACTGTGTGTTGTGTGAGGGTGCTATAACAGTGTGAGGATCTTGAAAATGTTGTTGCCTATATTCTCTAGATGAAACAAGATGTAACTCCTATGAAGGCTATGAGCCTGAGATTGTATTGTGACTCTATTTGTTGCTAACTAATACAATGGTTGGATCTTTTGGAGGGTGGGGTTTTTTATCCAAAAGGGTTTTCCCCACGTAAATTTGTGTGTTCATTAGTTTGTCTTCCATGCTATTAGATTATGTGTTGAATCTATTATTTGTCTTCACATTCTTTTCTCAGAAGTATTAATGGGGGAAAAAAACTATGCCTATTTCTTCTTTATGGAAGAGAAGTTTGTGTCTTTGAGGTGTTTTGAAGAAATGAAAGTCACTAAGAAACTATTGTTCTTAGATGTTTCATTCTAATATGCCCATGTCTTTCCCCAACAACTGGAATAGTAATTAGGCTTTTGTAGAAGCTATTTTCTCAGTTCAACTTCATCAGATGGATTTAATCTGATTATTTTATGTAAGGCATTGAGCCTTCCCTTTGAGCAGTGTGCTCTAGGTAGTGCACCTGAATGCAATTGCATTCCCTTTTATTCTTCATTATACTTCTAACAGGGTATAATCTTGTGGAATAACATCCACCATGGTTTTTGCCTTAACATGGTTTCCACAAATAGAATCTTGGTGTTCATGTGTCTTTGATGTGTTATTAATTTATTCTTGCACTACTATTTATCAGATCTAAGATTTAAGGTTGATTAATGTTGTATAAGTTTTATTCTAGTAACAATTGATTCACCCCCCCTCTCAGATGTCTCTCCTTGTTTTTCCAACAATTGGTATCAGAGCTAGATCCTCAAAAGAATAATCCTAAAAGATTGAGGTGATCCAAGATGGCATCATATAAGAAGGATAGTCCTAGATTTGATGGTATATAAACTACTCTTTATGGAAAGTCAAAATGGAGTTCCATTTGAAGTGCATTGGAGAACCTTGACACAAAGTGCATACACTATTCCTCAAAATGGTTTGTCCTCTAAGGATGAGATCAAGCAAGCAAAAGATAATACTAGTGCTATTGAAGAATTATTGAGTGCTTTGATAGATTTGGAGATGACAAATGTGTTAGGATTCAAGACTGCATACCAGGTTTGGAAAAAGTTGGAAACATTGTATGAAGGAGATGCGCTAGTGAAGATTTCTAAGCTACAAAGTATAAAAGGCAAGTGGGAAGACTTGAAGATGAGAATATCCTCTCTTTTTCTCAAAAGATAAATGAACTAGTGATGAACATTAGATGTGTTGGTGGAACCTTGGATGATGAAGAAGTTGTGGCTAAGATACTTAGATCTATGCATTCCTCCTACAAAATAAGAGCTCATGCTATTGATGAAATCAAGACAATGACACATATTACAAGAGACATGTTGATTGGAAAACTTTCTGCCTTTGAGTTAAGTGAATTTGGTGAATCTGCTCCTAAGAATGAATCTACATTCAAAGCTACAGTATCCAAAAAAATCCAACATAGATACAATCCACGATAGAGTTCCCAAAGGACATTCAAATATGAAGATGAAGAAAGAGAACTAGAAGAACTAGAAGAACTAGAAGCATTAATTGTGAAAAGATAATCCATAGGTCATGGTAAGAACAAAGGAAAGTTACCTATTAAATGTTTCTCTTGCAGTAAAATAGGTCATTCTGCATCTAGATGTTCTGAAAGAGTTTCTAAGTACAAACTTGAGAAAACTAGATTTCAAAGGAAATTTTATTATGCTAAAGAAGGTGTAATTGATGAAGAATCTGATAAAGAAACCGGAAATGAAGATGAATGGGTATTTATTGCTATCAAAGAAAATAGTTAGGTGTCCACTGAATCTACTGGCAATATGAATGTTGAGAAAGCTCTTGCAGAAAAAAATGAATAAAAGAATGAATGGGTAATTGACAGTGGATGCTCACATCATATGATTGGTGACAAAAGCAAGTTTGTAAGCTTGGAAGACTATGATGGTGGTGTTGTAAGATTTGGAGACAACACTTCTGGTGTGATTCGTGGCAAAGGCACTATTTCTTTTGGTGGTAAGCATAATATTGATGATGTTCTTTATGTAAAAGGCTTAAAGAATAACTTGTTGAGTGTTGTAAAAATGGTAGACAAGGGTTAAAATCTTCAATTCAAGGATGGTAAGTGTACGATAAGGGGAAGTTTTGGAAATATTATTGTTTTAGGTACAAAGAAAAAAGGTAATATCTTTCATTTGAGTGCTACTAGTGAAATTTGTTTAATTTCCCAGATTGATGTAAGTTGGTTATGGCATAGGAGGTTGTGTCATGTGAAATTTGATAAAATTGTCAAGATAAGCACTACTCAAGTAGTAAAAGATCTTCCTAAAATAGTAAAGCCTACTGACACTATGTGCAAGGAATGTCAGATGGGAAAGAAGACAATAAATTTGTTTTAGAGAAAATAGTATAGCTCTAATGGAGTGCTAGATTTGATAAATACTGATTTACGTGGTCCATCCAGAATCAAAAGTCTACAAGGTGAAATGTATTTTATGTTGCTCATTGATGATTATTCTAGAATGATATGGGTTGCTTTCTTAAGAGAAAAACATGAAGCATTATAAAAGTTCAAAAGTTTCATAGATATGGAAAAGAATGAGATAGGTCAGAAGATAAAATGTCTAAGATCAGACAAAGGTGGTGAATTCACTTCCCAGAAATTCAATTCTTTCTATGAAGAGCATGGAATCCAAAGACAGTTATGTGCTCCCCGGACCCCTAAAAAAAATGGAGTTGTTGAAAGAAAGAACATAGCCATTCTAGACACTACTAGAACCATGATGCTGGAAGAAAATGTTCCTCATTTCTACTGGAGAGAAGCTGTAAGTACGATTGTGCATACCATTAACAGGGTGTATGTCAATAGTAATTCTTGTAAGACACCTTTTGAGCTATGGTTTGGTTATAAGCCTAAATCAAGTATTTCAAAAAAACTAGAAGAAAATGTTACATCAAGAGAAATGATGATATAGGCAATTTTGATGCTAGAAGTGATGAAGGAATATTTTTGGGTTACTCTACTAAAAGTAAAGCTTACCGGTGCTTTAATAAGAGATTAAAGAAAATGGTTGAAAGTGCAAATGTCAAAGTTGATAAAAATATTGTTAGACCATCTAGATATAGTGGATATGATTTAGATGATAACACTAACAATGATTTTTAGACACAAAATCAACTTCAGATTAATCTAGTGAACCAAGGGAATCAAGAGGCAAAAACTAGCAAAAATGCAAAAGAAAGAACACAAGAACAAGAAGTCAAAGAAAATCCTAAAACTCCCAAGTATGTAAGGAAAAATCATTCTGATAGTCAAATCATAGGAGATAAGAGAAAAGGTATGCAAACTAGAAGAAGAATTTTGGAAGAATTTTGTCTAATTTCCAAAGTTGAGCCTATCAATATCAGTGAAGCATGCAAGGATGAACATTGGATGGAAGCCATGAAAGAAGAACTAATGTAGATAGAGAAGAATGATACATGGGATCTTGTTCCTAGACCTTAGAATAAAAATCTGATTAGAACCAAGTGGATGTTCCGGAATAAGCTAAATGAGCAAGGTGAAGTGGTCAGAAACAAAGCAATAATGGTTTGCAAAGGGTACTCATAGATGGAAGGTATTGATTTTGAAGAAACTTTTGCCTCTGTTGCTAGAATTGAAGTAGTAAGACTATTTCTTGCTTATGCTACTTTCAATAATTATAGTCTATCAGATGGATGTAAGGTCAACATTTCTGAATGGTGAGCTAGAAGAAGAAGTCTATGTTGAACAACCGGATGGATTTCAACTGACTGAAAAAGAAAATATGGTATGCTGATTGAAGAAAACTCTATATGGACTTCAGAAAGCTCCTAGAGATTGGTATGCTAGATTGGATAAGTATTTTTTGAAACTTGGATTCAATAAAGGTATTGCTGACAACAATCTATATTTCAAGTTGGATCTGAACAAAGAATTGATCATTGAAGTTTTTGTTGATGATATTATTTTTGAAGGTGATGATGATTTGTGTATGAAGTTTGCCAATGAAATGAAAAGTGAATTTGAAATTTCAACGATAGGAGAGCTGAAATTATTTTTAGTGTTGCAAATCACTCAGTTAGATGATGGAATTTTCATATCTTAGTCTAAATATGTGAAAGAGTTATTGAAATTTTTTGGCATGAAAGATTCAAAGATAGTTGATACGCCTATGATAATCATATGCAAACTTACATAGAATGATGATTCTCCTAAAGAAAAATAGACAAGATACAAATCAATGATTGGTGGATTACTCTATTTGACTTAGACCAGGTCAAATATAATGAATGTTATATGCATGGTTGCTATATTTCAATCTGATCCTAAAGAGTCTCATGTGACTACTGTGAAAATAATTTTTAGATACCTGAAATGGACAGTTGATCTTGATCTTTGGTATCCTAAGGATGATGATATTATTCTAAGTGCTTTCACTAATGTTGATTGGGTAGGAGATGTGGATGACAGGAAGAGTACTAGTGGTGGTGCATTCTTCCAAGGGAAGAAGTTGGTGTCTTGGCTAAGCAAAAAGTAAAACTCAGTTTCATTGTCTACTACTGAGGTCTCTAATATATTTATGCTGTAAATATTTGTACACAAGTATTATGGATGAAGAAAATGTTGAGAGATGTCAGAATTGGGTATGAAGAACCCATTGCCATATTTTGTGAAAATTCAGGTGTCATTAATATTTCCAAAAATCTAGTGTTGCATTCAAATACAAAGCATATATCCATCAAATATCACTTTTTGAGAGATAAAGTGAGTGATAAAGAAGTTAGATTGGAGTTCATACCTACCAAAGAGAAAATTATAGATATCTTTACCAAGTTGTTGCATAAGGATACTTTTGAGTACCTTAGAGGAAAGTTAGGGGTGATTTCCCCTCTTGATTAGAACTAAGATGTAGGTCTTTGCATCAGTCTGTGAATTCATAGCCATATCATATTCTAGATTGATGTTGTGGTGGTTGCTACTTAGGGGGAGTAGTTATATGATTCAAATTTTTGATCACAACATGTGTACCTTTTCTATTGATGTCAAAGGGGGAGAGAAACAATGTGAAAAATGTGGGAGAGAAGAGAAATGAAGAGTTCAAAATCTTATGGGGAGATTGTTGGAGAAGATTTAGTTGGGTTGATGGTATTATTTTCACATCATGTGTTACCATCAATGCCAAAGGGGGAGATTTTTGGATGTTGTGGTTGTGTTGCTGATATTTGGTTTTCATTGCCATCAACACTATTAGAATTGATGATGCTTAAGGCTATATACGTCGAAGATATTGAGAAAATTGTAAAAATAATATTACTGGTAGCCAGTGAAACTGAGAAGGTCAGAAGTTTGTAAATTCCTATACATTGAAGATCTAAAGGTGTGCTTCAAAGGGTTTGTTGCTGAAGCTTTCTAGTATGTTGTTTGAAAGTTTCAGAGGTTCCCATGAAGGTTTTTGGAAGTTATGAAGATCTGTGTTCCTACAGTTATTTAGTTTTTTAGATGGTGTTCTTGGATGAAGCGGATGAAATTTTGGTAATTTCATGTGTTTTGCATGTACATGTGATGTTCATGGATGAGTCTAGATCATTCTCTATCCTTTTTGTACATTCACATTGATTGGAGTGTTCATGATCAGAGATTTTTTTGATGTGGGCTCGAGTTTTCATGTTCTTGGTCGACATGATGATGTTAGTGCATTGTGGATCCATAAGGATTAATATTTTATTGTTTGGAATGTTTGAAGGTTCTTTTTTGGGTCCTCACTATGTTGTGACCGAATTGTGTTGGTGCGTATTGAAATTTATTCATGTATTAAGGCCGAAAGTTGTAATTTATTCTTTAATTGTGGCTGACTAAATAGTTGATGTAAATCTATGTAGTGGATATATATATGTGTGTTTGTTTTCCTCATTTAGAGGAAATGATTAGAGTGTACAAGTGATGTACATGTGCGAATAAAGGACAAATCATTCAAAGTAGAGTGTGGAGGAGATTGAGCAGAGTGTGGAAGAGTTTGTAGAAGTTTTTGTGTGCCTGACTAGAACTGTAATCATGATTTTATAGAAGCTATTTTCTCAATTCAACTTCATCAGATTTATTTAATCTGTTTATTTTATGTAAGGTAGTGAGCCTTCCCTTTGAGTAGTGTGCCCCAATGCAAGTGCATTCCCTTTTATTCTTCATTATACTTCTAATAGGGTATAATCTTGTGGACTAACATCCACTGTGGTTTTTCCCCTAACAGGGTTTCCACGTATAAAATCTTGGTGTTCATGTGTCTCTGATGTGTTATTAAGTTATGCTTGCACTTTTATTTATTAGATCTGATATTTAAGGTTGATCAATGTTGTATAAGTTTGATTTTGGTAACAATTGATTCACCCCACCTCTCAGTTGTCTATCCTTGTTTTTCCAACATAGACCTTCTTCTCTTTAGGTGTTGCTAGACCTAGGTGGGTACACCTATATGAATGAAGTAGACCTAATTTGTGTTTATTCCCTAAAAAAATTTATCCACAATGGCAAGTGGGAGTGGACAAATGAATTCTTATTTTGGTATAGATTGTGTAAGAAATATCAAGGCTTATCTTAATATGTTCAGTTAATAGATGTAAAATATAATATGTTCAGTTAACAAATGTAAAATATAAAATGAATGAAACTAAAATGATGGAATGTGAGGGACCAATGCTCTATTGGGTATATGGAGTCAAATAGAAATAAGAGTTAAGTGAATTATAAATGGCAAAAAATTTAACTGTTTGGAACTTTTATGTTTATAACTTGTATAAACAGGTAAGGGTGTAATTATCAGATTCTTCTTTAATAATCCAAAATAATAATTCCAAGTTTCTATGAATAATCAAGAGGATTTTAATCTTTACTTGAAAGACCCAATTAAATATTCCACACAAATACAACAAATATGCACTGATAAATTGAAAATATGCTTGATATATCAATTTGAACAACAAAGAAATATCAAATATGGAGACAAACTAATAATATCTTCAATTAACTTAACAAACAGTTGATACCAACATAGAGCCACCGAATCAGATATTTTTCATTAACTCCTTCAAATTTTACACCTGCATCTTGGTCCTTTTTGTTGTAAACATTGTATCAATATCTATTCTCCTACTTCTTCTATCTACTATCTTCTAATATAATCCCCTCATGGTCTTCGTCTCTCTTATTTATACAAGAGGCAACAAGCTTTAGACCAAAGGATGTGGCTTTTGATAACAAAACTTAATTGAAAAGATAAAATGTATTTAGAGATAGCTAACATATGCAAATTTGTTAATCTTTGAGTAAGAAGCTCATGGTCATCTAAGACCTGTGCAAGGCTCTTACTTTATGATATGATATGTTTTCCTTTTGATGATTCTGACCAATCTTCATCCGAGCCTAGATATTTTTCCTTCCATTTTCTTATTGTTAAATCATTCAACCACTTGAATTCTTGTGTAGTAGTGAAATTTGTAAGGTGACTCTTCTATCTGCTATCAAGGAGGTTTCTAGCATCTACAAAAAACTTTATGTAACCATTATCCAACATTATAATTCCATCAAATAGAGTGTGAAACTTTTCCAGATTGATATCACCATCACCCTGAATACATGTCAAGCATTGAGGAACCATTTGATCAAACTCATTCTTCCATTCATCCACATAATTGAATTTTCCATCATCTTTGATGATCAAAGGACTGAAACTATGCTTTATTGAATCAAATGAATTCCTTATGTTCTCCACCTTCTTCTTCATGTCAATCAAATACTTACTCTCATCAATAACTTCCTTCACCATATCTTGAGTAGGCTTTAATTTCGGAGGTGCATCAGGATCCCTTTGTGTTTCTTTGCATAAAGTGTTTAAAATGTGGTAAGTGGGCTGCCATCTTTTATATAATTCCTCTAGGATTGGGGAATTAGTATTTATTTGTTATAGGGCTTTCACAAAATGATTAAAACCCTCATGGACTCCACTTATCTTCTCTTTTAAAACTCCAACTCTGTGCTTCAATATTTCTTTTAAGGTATCCAAGATGTGTTGCCTGACATCATCCATATTATGTTTCTTCAAATTTTCAATCTCCTCTTTCAACTATTGGATTTGTGGATCTTCAACTAGACCAGGTGGATGATAGAAAACCATTTCATCCCATTTTACATCTGTGGATTGTTGTAATTGTTGCTTTAATCTGACACCTTCAATGAATAACTTATTTATTTAATCATTTGATAACTTCATTCTCTTTTCATACTTTGTTATCTTCTTCTCCATGTTTTCCACTACATCCTTTGTAAACATGGTAGAGTGCATAGTTATTGTTGTTGCTTCTATTGGATTAGTGTCCTTCATTTTCCTAACCATTGCAGACCCTCTCATTTCCTGTACTACATCCAAACTCCTTGGATTCCTTGTGTTCTTCTATTTTTTCCATAGGGCAAGGGACTTGGTGGTAGGATTGTATCTTGTGCTTGAGACTTCTTCTTCAGAATAAAATTACGCAATCAAGTTTGGATCATCCTAAGCTCTGATTTGATCTAACAAAAATACCTTAGAGAGTTCCATTCCAGGTATGATTAACGTCTTATTACTTAGCACCAACTCCCTTGCTTCTTTGGGAGTAATATTGATGTTATCAATATACAACTCTGCCATTGTCTGGGCATGCACCTATGCATGCTTTGAATCATCAGTCCCAATGAGGTTAATTTTCAGCCTATCATCAAACTATCTAATTTTAATTTTTATCCAAAAATCTTTGAATTCCCTTGTATGGATGAAATCGTCATCCTCCATGAACCCTACAGAAGTAATTATTCTCTCATCATCTTGTATCTCATCAATGACTTCCTATGATATTCTTATTTTTGGGTCATGAGGTTCTAACACTTTTTGTTGCTCTACTACTTCTTTTATCTCAGTCAGTGTCATGATTGCTTCTTGTTCTTCATCACTTGACCCATAATCAACTAGTGATTTAAATTTTTGTTTATTAGTAGGTGGCTCACCAATTGGGGATGGAGGAAATGGATGAACTGGTGGAGGAGGTGGTGTATGCGATGTGGAAATTATGGATGAGGGTGGTTGGGGTGAAGATGGTGGATATGAATTCTTTTCTTGAGCCTTTTTATACATCTCATCAAACTTACCTAGAATCAAGTGCATCCTATTCAACAAATTTGGCCCTTCATCAAAGAACCCCTTGAACTTCTTATCTTTTTCTTTCTTTTGGTCCTCCCATGTCATCATCATTAACCATTTATTCCTTGTTTCAAACACATTTGATTTGTATACTAGGTTTCTTATCACATCCTCCTCTAGATCAAATACATGTGTTATCTCCCTCTTTGTAAGTAGGGTCCTTATGATATTATTGATGTGACCCTCTAGATCACATACTCCCACCTTTCCTGATTTGAGAGAAAAATTGGCTCTTATGAATCTTTGCAATTCTTCCAACATATCTGACCCAACTAATAATTCCTCAAAAATTGTTAAGTCAAGCAGGAAAGTCCCCTTTCTTTGATTCTTCATAAGACTATGCTCCATCCAGAGCATTTTCCAAATAAACTCTAAAAACAATACTCTATTAGGCACAAATTTATGTAAAACATGTGGGGCATGATCACAACCATACACCCTAATGATGGTATATTGTGGCATTAAAAACTATTCAACATAGTTGTGTATGAAACCTTGGTATGGTTTGTATTGCAAAGGTCTCATAACTTCCATTAAAGATTGTGGTAACCTTGGTGTAGAAAAACCAAGGGAATCAATTAGTCTGAGGGAAAATTCATCTCTAAACACAATAAAGTCACCTTCAGGGCACTTACTATCCCAAACATAGCACCAATTTTTCATTGGAAGCATAAATCCATTTTCATGTGTGCTCACCTTCATCCTTTTAGTCCACTTTGTTTCATTTTGAAATAGAATTAGATGACACAATAGAGAATACTTTCTGAAAGTGATAGGGGCCTTAGCTTCCCTAACCTGTAATATACCTTCATGAATTTTTTCCTCAATGATAGAGGCAAAATCAAACTCCACATTGGACTCAGGGTGTTGGATAGTCATTGACATCCTCATCAATCCAACTGACATGTTGTCTTCAGCATCAAATCCAAGAATTTGGCCTAATGCATAATAGGTGTTTTCGAAATAAGTCTGAAAATCAAACACTAGAAAGGGTTCAACTTTTGAAGATGGAATAGGAAGGACTCTATTCTTGTCACCCCTTTTCATGTGTGGGGGAAGTTCATAAATTCTATAAGTCCTCTTTAATCTATTGTACTCCTTCTCTAGCCTCCCTAAATCTATCTATGTGACAACTTGCTTATTTAGGTCAAAACACCTAATTATAGCCCCCCTAGAGATATCTACCAAACATTTTCCATCTGGGAGCCTAACAACCTTCGACAGGGCATGATATCTACTGGCTAGAGCTCTAATTAGCTCAATATCACAAACACATTAGGAGCTATCAATTTTCCCATTTCAAGAGTCCATGGGTTTGATACCCAGACCCCTTCATTCCTATTCTTATAAAAATACCAATACATATTCCACCCAGACTGTGTAATTATTAGGTCTCTACACCCCTGAGCTAAATCTTTCAAGACCACCTTATAACCTTTATCGACTGAAGCAAGTAGCAGTGCAAGTAATGGCAACTGTAATGAAGCTTTATTGGAGTTTTCTTCTTTTTTAGTCCTTACTTATGTTTTATTAGGGGCCATTACTTAAAATTCAATGTGTGGTGAATAGAACTTACACGGAATATTGCTTGTCCTAAAGAATTCTCCTAACTATCACACCTTGAGCTAACCTATACCCAACTTTTGTTACCACGAACGAATGAATTCATAATCTACTTGGTTTAATTCTCATATCATATTGCATTAATTCCATATAAGTTGTACATCATTCAAATCCTTCACACTGAGCTAAATTTCATATTTTGATGTTGATTGATGTGATTGGACTTCATTTAATGCTCCAACGGCTGATTACTGTGCTACCACACGTCACTCCTCACTCCTCTGTGGTACCATGATACATAATATTTACTTGTTCTTATTATACCACACTACCACACACTTCCTTGTCTTCCTTAGTGGAAGCACAATGTTTATTTAGTATTTTATCTTATATATCACTTTACCGTGGGCTTTATTCTAACCCCCCGTGATATAACGATTCTCCCTTATGTGTATTCTTACTTTATCTCTCTACTGCGGGCCTTACTCTGACCCCCTACGGTATAGAGGTTCCTTCTGCTAGTATTGATGATGACCTCACTCTACTGTAGGCTAGGTATCAACCTTATGCGGTACAATGGTAATATGATATACTTCCATCCTCTTACCGTGCTACCATGAGTTACTTTGTTGGAGGCCATGGTAAGGAGGTAAAAGGCAATGCATATATGGTATACTCAATTATGGTAACAATATGGCAGTAAAAGGCTAATTTGACTTTTTAGACGGCATAAACATTAATTTTATGAGAATACTAAGAGAGACCCTTGATTTTACATGAAAAAATCAACAAAATTTTCTATAACCTCCTCTTCTTCTTTGTCTTCTTTATTCTTAAACACATCTTCCCCTGGTATAGGAACATGGGTGTATCCACTAAGGTTTTTCTTTTTCTTACAAGAGTGTCTGTACCCTTCAAGGTCATAATTCATTCTTTGTGCATACTCCTTTAATTTGAATTCATCCAACAATGAAAGATAATAAGATCATTGGTAGTGGGATGTTAGGTTTTCAAGTACATCAATTATAAATTAAGGTCGTATACTATGGTAATTAACTAATTATATGTCATTTTTGAATTTCAAATTTTTTTGATACAGTTGGTCGAGAGTGGGATGCACTACATTTGTATGTCACAAACAATCTTGATTGGATGATGGTATGGATGAAGAAGAAAATCAATGGCATTGAAATGTATGAGTTATGTGATTATATTATCTATTTGATCTTGATTTCTTGATAGAATTATATTTGACTTATATGGTTACATAATTAATTCATGATGTTTTTAATTTTTATGCCATTACATAATTAATTCATGATGTACTTTTTAATGTTGTTAATTCATGATGTTACAACTATTGTAGCTCTCCTAGAAATTTACATATGATAAAATCCTAATTACTCTACGACTATTTATGATTAGATATTATTTGATCATATCTTTGGTTATTTTATTCCCAAAAAATTAGTGTTTCCTCATGTTGACCCCACATAGTGACATGTGAATGGGGCCAACATTGAATTTTTTTCAATTTGTGCTTGTATGGATTGAAACTTGACATGGTTAGCCTAGATGCATGCATTGACGATATGGGAGGGTTTCGAGACTCAAACATGAGGTCATGCTATATAAAGGAATCATGTCCTTCCTAATAATAAAAGTTTCCTTATTCTTTGTCTCTTTCATATATTGTTCTTAACATTTCTTTGGTTAATGGTTTCAAAAGATGAGGCTCTTTGAGCCTCACCTTGGATCAATTACACATCATTTTGTTCATTTTTATTAGCAATCAATATTTAGATGATTTTTAAAAATCTCACTGAATATAAAGATGATAATAAGAAGCTAAAAAAATGAGTATATTTTGTTTATGGAACCTAAACCACAAGTTTTGTCACTCTAATGCTAAAACCAATGCAAATTAACCCATAACACCAATTGGAAAAGTCAAAACATGCCTTTCTTTCAAATTCACAAGAATGTATAAACCTTTTGAAACCACACATGCATGTTATGAAAGTGTATGGTAATCCTACTTATAGCAGAAGTTCACATGATAAGCTAACCAATGGCACTATATTGGAGGATAAACCCACCTATGGAATTAATTTAAGAGGTAAAGGATGCCTATTAGTGGAATTTTGAGTCTTGGATTAATCCATAGTGCTAAAATTAGTTCTATTGTTCTTCCGTTGGTGTTATATTTATCTCTACAATTTCCCATACTTAACCATTTCATCATCCCTTTTCCCAAGCTATTTTTATCATAATATAAACTTGGTCCGATCTCACATTATTCCCTTAGGTAATTATCCATTTCCTCCAAGTTGAATGGAACCTTTTGTACCAATGCATCTATGTTTTCCTACCCTAATGGATCAAGACTTTACATCACTTTAACAATCTTCTTTATGTCATAGAATATCTCTAAAGTGCCTTTGTCATGCTTTAGATGTATCAATATTAACTAGATTGAATATATTAATTTAAGTCTCTAACACATTCCATGACAAGAAAATGACTCATTTGGATCAAGGAGTACTTTCCTAAACCATTCCTTTATATTCAACAATCCCTTCTCACACCCACATCATAATTCATATCAATGTTAGTTATAATGAGTGTTTTAAACCAAAAATCAATGAATCATAGGATAGAAGAAAACTCGTTATGCACAAGGATAAGAATCAAAGAGACTGAAAGAATCAATTCACTAGATATGCTCCCCATTACTGCAATAGACCAATGTAAAAAAATAAGTCATAACAAGAATAGGACACAAAAAAACTAGGAAAATAAACCTTGTAGGCTACATTAATAAGACATTGATTGCAAGCATTTCTTCCATGATGTTTAAATGACAAAATATCAAATAGTTCAATCTTTAGTCAAGTAGTATTTCAATCACTGATTCTTAGACATCCATCATGATTAAACATCACATATTATAAGCCTTTTTAACAATCACTAGGACTGTAGATAATATTCAATCATGTCATAGTAAATAAATCATCAAAAATTATAAAGAAAGAGAAAACCAACTATATAAGCTCAGCAAGTCACCATACAAAAACTATATGTTGACATAACATATATATTTTGTATATAGACTATATGTTGACATAGCATATATATAAACTATATATTTTGAATTTTGGCCCCGTGTGCGCAAGAGCACAACATAGCATACTGCACTGAGACCCTATAAACTCAGCAAGTCACCATACAAAAACTATATTTTGTAGAAAATAAAATAAACTATATGTTGACATAGCATATATATTTTGTATATAGACTATATGTTGACATAGCATATATATAAACTATATATTTTGAATTTTGGCCCTATGTGCGCAAGAGCACAACATAGCATACTGCACTGAGACCCTAACTGGAGAGTTGCACCGAGAACCACTGCATCCATCCCCTGAGTGGAGAGTTGCAATACATCACTAGATGAGTGTTGCAAATCCATTGAGTCGAGGAGGAAGACTAGGAACCATTTGGTAGGAGGAAAGACAGAGCGAGAGGTGAGGGCACTCAAAAAGGGAAAATCGACCAAGGGACAATGACTATATGTTATTTTTTCCCCACATTTAGAAATCTTGTTGCAAGTATAGTGATTTAGAATCTGTTTGTTCCCATCGAGGTTTTGCATGCTATATTTTGGTCAATTCAAGCCAATGTCCCATTGGAAAACCCAAGTACTACCTAGTATGGGTGTCTGATTAGTTTGAACAACCAAGCATTGAGATGTTCAATCAATTGGGTGGCCATATTTGGCCTATGAACTATAGGTTTTGTATGTCTTGGCATATTTTTTCTACTATAAGATTGAAAGGAATTCTCATCACATAAAAACACACGAAGTTCACTAGGGTTCAAATTTCTAAACTTCGATGAAATAAATTTACATATTGAGGTCCACAAATGATCAAAGGGATTGAAAACAATACATGATCCATGAGTGCAATGAAAAATTCCTAGTGCCTTCCCATAAGAGAATGTATAGAAGTACATGATGTAGAGTTAGAGGAAGGAAACAAACTCACACAGTCTCATTTGACAAGTCACAAACAATCTTGAACTTTCCTTCTTTTGACACACTTATTCAACTATATTTCCCTTCACAAAACTCAACACAAACACTCAACTTTTTCTTTAGAGTTCTAAACCATTACCAAACCTTCAAACACCTTATTCAACTTCATCTTGATCAAAACAAACAATTACCCATTCTGCCCTTTCATTTTACCATTAACTCTCTTTATGACTATCCTAAACTTCACAATCTCAACTCAACATAAAGTAATCTAACCCAAAACAATATTTAGGCTAGTATAGACCACACAATTACCATTCCATTTCACTTCAAAGAAATTTAAACCATTTCCTATCCCTTATTCTTGTCAATTTAACAAAATCATATACTGTACTTTCATTTAAGTCTCCAAAATAGGGCTATTATTAGACAAATCAGTCAAAGCAATGGAATTTTTAACTTCATGCTTACACCAAACCTTATATCAAATCAGATAAAATTATACCTTGGTAATCTCTTAACCAAAACAACCAAGAACTCACACTTAATCACCAAAAGCCCTTAAAGTTCTTATCGTACAAGAAATGAAAAAAAGACAAGGAGCCATTAAATTTTTTTGAATATTTCATTGACTCAACCAAACCTCCGAAAGAATAGTACATATGCCAGCACTAGGGAAAGCCTGAAAGAGAACACCAATGAAAGTGGACTTTTTTTTTTCAAGTTCCAAAAGAGTATAAATGGTGAAGAAATGTTGGATAGGGAGGTACCCAATTAGCCTCTTTAACTGGATTCTTAAGAAAGAAGCAAACTCCGATACATTTTGGGGTTCTTCTGAGTAGGGCCCATCTTTTATTATTTTATTTGGGGGACCCAAAAAACCATAGAGGTAGAAACCTGCGGATCTTAATAAATAAAGGCAAGGGGTTTTTCCATTTAGAAATAGACTGAAAGGATGGTTACACGAGGGGCTATTCCACATCAAAGGTAGTCCAAAAAATTTCATAGATAGGTACAAAAAGTAATAGCAACCTTCCACCAAATAACACAATCAACCTCCAAGAAACAAGACAATGACTCTTGTAGATTTTCCCAAAACCCAAGGCTTCAAAACACAAGGTTGGTAACCCTACAAACCATTCCCATGCTTACCAAGTGATCTCTGGTCATCAAACCCTTGCAAGGTTTATTGTTACATTCACAACTATTGTTACCTCCACATGCATTTGACTAGTAGTGACAACCTTGGGATCACATCACCATGAAAGAACTTCATCCAACATCCTTATGAGTGCAAGTACCACCAAATAGGTATTTTTCAGATCTGTCTTCCTCGAGTGAGGGAAATTCAAGAAGAGAAGAAGAAAGCGAGACATGTAGTAGGTCTAAAAGAGGGAGATCAAACAGAGGTCAAAAGATTAAAATAAAATTTTATAAACGCATGGAATTTTTTCTTGTTGAAGGGGGGTCATGTTCTGATGATGATGAGAGAATAGGAAACATCGAGATGCCCTTCAGGTACAAACATCTATAGAAATAATGGGTACCCAAGGAACTTCCTCCAATAAACATTGATTTTTGTGTCAACGAGAGGATATATCACATAGCACCATCGTCATTACATGGTTTGGGCCTATTTTGAATGAATAACATAAAGGTTTTTTATGAAAAAGTTACCAAATTGATGGATTATGTCAAACCGTGTTACAGTTACAAATATTGGATGCAACTGGTTCGATATACACAAAGTATGCATAGGTATGCACTATCAGCAAATTATATACAACTAAAAGATAAGGATCAAAATAAAGGAGTGGCTATGTACATTGATAGAAGGCCAAAAGCATCAGGGAATATTGTAAGGTTTATAAATAGTACATGACCTGGGTCAAAAAATAAGCAACCCAATTGCATATTCAAGGCGCACGAGGGAAATTATGTATCTGTATGTATGATAAAATCAATAACTACAAGGGAAGAGTTGCTAATCGATTACAATTTGAATCACATATACAAACATAGTTACTGTGGGGGTGGTATGTACTATATACCATTTTACTCAACCTCCAATTAATGACTCCAATATACCATTTTATTATTATGTTTTTTTTTCTAAGTCTATTGGTTTCATTTCGGTAATATTTTTTTATATTTAATTTTTTTCATAGTGGGACATTGATTGTACGGGGAAGGCTCTAACCCAGAGAAAAGATCATGATGCATCTTCAGGAACTTCTACCTGATAGGTTTACATCATTTTAATTGTACAAATTAGATATGAGCAAAATGTTTTATTATTATGTTTTTTTCATAAGTTTATTGGGTTAATTTCGATAATGTTTTCAATATTCTTGTCGTAGTTGGATGATCAGGGAAAGGAACCAGTAGTAGAGGAAAGCATCCATAGGGAGGTGCAGTCACTATTATGTGATGATGACATCACATATTCCACAAACCCTCTACATATGATAAGGAAGACCCAAAAAAAATGCAATGAATAAATCCTTCAATTGTTATTCATAGTGCCTCAAACAAATGAGATAAGAGAATGGGTTAAAATATTGACTAAGAGAGCATGAAACTTGCAAGTAAGCTATCATGAGATCTTTAATTATAACATAATTTCATTCATGGTCTTATATTTTGTACTCTTTTATGTCATGAACTAAAATATGTGTCATTTTTACAGGATGTTTTGCATCCTCATGATGTTGTTGGCCATGATCAGGGTATTGCAGGTGTTGCCTAGGGAATAGGGGTTGGTACAAGTGTCGATCCTAATATTCCTATGCATACATCACATCATTCGACCCCATCATCTTTGCCTATATTGTCGACTGAAATGTCGGAACCACATAGCATGTAGGCATCGAGTAGTGCACCCTCTAGCAATGAACACATGCCAGAACATGCGTCAGGACATGTGTTTGGGGATGCAGAGGCCACTAGTACTGGTGATTTTTTAGCAACATTTCCTGGATCTTCCTATATTACTAGTATGGGAACATTTCTAGTCACATTTGTGGTGATTGATTATTTCATTCCCATTAAGATAGAGAAGCTCCTAGGTACAATTAAATGTTTTAATTAATATTATATATAATCCAATTGAAATTTACTTATTGATCACTCTTTTTAGACTAATGATCCCATGATCATTTTGTAGGAAATGATGTTTTTTTATAAACATCTAAATGATATTACATTGGATATCTTTGGGCCCACCATACGTACACGGTGGAATTCCCAAACTCAAGATTTAAAAGATGAGTTCATTAACCATTTGGTTGTGTTGTTTGGTAATAACACATTCAAACAAACCAAGGTCCTTAAGAAATTTGGTACCTATCTAAAGTATGTGAGGGACCAATATAGGTCACATTTAGAGAAGAACAAAAATTATGAGTGTCCCCCCATGATTTTGGAGAGGGAGTGGAAGGACCTGGTGTCAGATGGAAAGGAGAAGGCTGAAAAGAAAAAAGGAAAGACACCACCAGGCCAAGGAAGGTATGTGATACTATCAAAAATGTAATTATATACTGATTACTCTTTATTTTTACATAATCTAACGTATTTCAAACTTTTCATAGGTTTCCCAACACATTGAAGGCAACAAAGGAAAGACTATAAAAACACAGGCAATAGAAACTTCGCTCTGGTGGTTATATGAAATTATCCGCATGAATTGTAAGTATTAATAAATGAAATATTGCATCCAAATAATAAATTGCATACAATTTTGGTTTTATCACACCATAGAAGAAAAATTCATGATCTTATGCAAAAATGTAGGGCTCTAAATTCATGAGTCGTGGTTGAATGCCTAAGACTCTTGACTGGGAAAACACAAGCTTCCACTACATCTGACACATAGGTAAATAAACTCAATGAAGTTTTATTTAAATTGAATACTTGTGCAATCTATTCAATATTAATTTCTACTATAAATTAATTATGTTCCTTTTTATTTTAAACAGGAAAGAAATGATAATATTGCACATGAAATTGGAATGTAGCCTGGTGAGGGTGGAGCACAACCTAAATATGAAGGTCATGGCGTGCATCCTGGTACTGGATGTATTCATGTGCTATACAAAAAATAGTATGGATTAAGACAATTAAACATCTTTAATTGCATGATCAACATGTTGAGCATGATCAGGCTAGACAAAATCAGGAACATGATGTGGCTCCATCAGGTAAAGAGGACCACTCTAATGTTCTTTTAAACATATTTAATTGAAATTGGTGTATTAATTAATGTAACATTTCGTGTTTCAACTCTAAAGGATTTAGAGGGTGTTCAGCATGTTGAGCATGAGGCTATAAGACAAGATCATGAACATGATGTGGCCCCATCAAGTAAAGAGCACCACTCTAATGTTCTTTTAATTAATGAAATACTTGTAACAATAATAATAAAACATATCAATTTAACATTTCTTTGTTATTGCAGCAAACACCCCCTTGTAGTGGCCTCCACATCGTGGGTACATGAATAGGCATAGATTAATATCACAAGCATATGGAAAAAACAATTTAAGGGGGGACAAATGATTTAGAAAATGATACTCCGCTTCTTTTTTTAGCTGCAAAAAATAAACAAAAAAAAAAGTGATTGTAATCATATTATGACAACCATATTTTTGATAATATGTAAAAACTAAAAGAATGAATGTTATATGTTAATGAATGAATGTGAATATGTTAATGAATTAATGGTAAATGTTAATGAATGAATGTTATATGTTAGTAATGGATGAATGAATGATTAATGTTATATGATCAGGTATGGGGAATTGAGAGTGATGTGAGGGGGAGGGGAGGGGCCAAATGAGATTCCACCATCATGTGATTGGCCCTATTAAGTAGAGAATATTAAACTATTCTCGAAACAAAGAGAAGCTCAATAAGGTGATGCACTTTTCAATAAATTTTTTTAAAAAACTGTAGGGTTTAATCACAATTTTGATGAATATAGCCTGACGAACCACAAGAAATTGCGATGAGGTTTTTTTACACGTAACTTAGTTTTCATTGTAATGGAAATGATGGTTTTCTCCACCTCATCAAAAAATGGATGAACGTTTGGTGTTTTTTCAACGATTTCAAATGGGCGTTCTGAAACATTTTGTGATTTTTTGCGTCGATAGATGGATGAAGTTACTTTGAATTTGTGATGGAAACCGCCAAAAAAAATTATGGAGCTGACCGACGATGTTGGGTCATGGTTTCGACATATAAAAATTTGTCGTTAAAGCGACAAAAATCTAGTGACGAAATTTAAATCAGTGTTGCATCAGCAAGTTGACAATAGTTTGTTGATATGTCACCAAACATTCGTCAAAATTTGTATTCAAATACAGTAGTGTCAAATAACATTCCTATACTATTTCAATCTCTTATTATTAGATACAAATCTAGCCTGAACTTGGGATACAATCAATTTAAAATCTCCAAAGACTCTGAGCTTTCTAATTTTAGGTTTATTTTCCATATTCAATCCTAGTAGTAAAGCCTCATTATCTTCTACATTATTTGTACAAGAAAAATTCAAAGAAAATTAGAACTTAAAAGTCTTACCATTAGGTGAAATGAATATGACTCTTGCACTAGAACCTTCCTTTGAGCAAGCTCCATCAAATTTAATCATCCACAACTTATTGTTATTAGCTTGCTTTAATGCTTCATTCTCCATAGGTGCAATATTATTTTCATCTTCTTGTGACTCTCCCACTCTAAAGTTGTCCATGCCAACATCTAAAAAAATTGTATTCTCTTTAAGTACTACCTCTTCAATCAAATGTGATGATCTACCTTCCCTGAGGAGATTCACCTCTTTGACATCAATAGGAATAGAGGCATATGACATATACAACTACATGTTTCCTCCCATAGTTGTAGACCACCTTCTTGATAGAAGAATCTCATAAGTAGGAGGAATATCCACCATAGTTACACTCATCACATAATCCTTTTCATGGTATGTTTCCATTTTAAAATGCATTTCTTTGATGATTCCTATCACAAGAACCTCTCTAGAATCCATAGCATAGCATTTTCCAAAATGACTTGTTAGTCTTTAATCTGAGTTCTTTCATGATCTCCACTGGCATGATGTTTGTAGATGCTCCTAAATCAATCATATAATTTTTAACTAAATTTTCTTCAATTATGAGTCACCTAAAATAGGTCCACTTGATTTGGACATGTTGTTAGTGTGGCACCTGAAAACACTTGAGGAATATCATTGTTGTTTTCCTCAACTTCTTCTTGTTTAATTTTCAACTTACTCATTTTAGGTGGAGTATTCATAGCTACACCATTGATAAGGTAAAGTTCCTTCTACTTGTTTTCTTAAATACTCATCATCTCCAATAGAGGAAAAAAACTTTCACTTGTGACAGTAATTGAAACATGTCTACAGAGTTATACTTGGGAAAACCATGCACTATCACAATTTTCTCTTTTGGTTTATCCCTTTTTATGATCAGGTTTATCCTCATGCTTGACCCCAACATTCTTCTTTTCCTGTTTAACTTTCATTTCATGATATTTGGATTTGATCAAAGGAGATACTAGCTTCTCATCAATATTCAAAGACCTAAACATTTTCCTTGAAACCTTTGCTTCTTTTTCTTTAAGTGCCTAACAATATTATTTGTCTTTACTCTATTCCTTAAAGAAAATGTCATTGAAAGTTATATTTCTCATATTATATGCACTTCAAGCCTGGGAAAAAAAAACAATAGTCAATGTTCTAATCTCTTCTTCTAATGGTCTTCTCAATTTAATATCAAAATGCACATCTTCAAGATTGTATGCATTCTAGTCTTCTTCTTCATCTTCAGAAAATACTTGTTGATGGTATGCACCGGATCTATACATTTGATCATTTACATCAACCTCATGGGACTCTTCATCAATAGAACATTCTTCATAAAAAAGGTTCAATTTATTTTTCAACATATTAATTTCACCATCCTGATCATGAGGCATATCACAATCATCACATGTATCTTGATCTTCCTCCAGGGAGTGTGCTACTATACATTTATGAGGTGAATATGATGTTCCAAGGTGTGCACCCATGGTCTCCTTGTGTTGTGCAATGTAGAGCTCAGGTTCATGAAATGGCTTAACTTCCTCCCATGGATTCATTAACTCTGACAGTTGTATTAGGCATTAATAGTTTGATATTTTGGTGCAAGAAAAACCGTCTATCTAACAATTGGTATTAGAGCTTGGGTCATGGGTTCAAACCCCTCACTTGCACTGGGAGTAATGTTGCAAGGTGTGAACCCTTGGTCTCCTTGTGTTGTATAGTGCAAAACTCGGTTTCATGACATGTCTTAACCACCTCCCATGGATTCATTAACTTTAGCAATTGTATCGATCATTAATAGGTTGATATTTTGGTGCAACAAAAACCATCTATCCAACATGCGATAGCTGACATGCTACACACTATGGAGGATCATCTACAAAATGAGTAGAATTTTTCTTCAAAGGGTCAAGAGTATCTTTTTTTGGCACACTCTTTTGATTTTTATGCACTATCTTTCCATGTTGTATTGTAAGGTTGATCTAATGATTTAGGGAATTATTTCATTCCTTTGAAAATTAGGTTTCTCATTAGATATCCCCTTTTCATTTCAAGTAATCTTGTAGCTTAAGTCCTTAAGGGTAATCATCACTTTGTCCATATTATCCTCAGACATGAAGATTGTTTATCATGATGCCATTTTTGATTTTTTTATATTTTGGAAATCACCCCTCTTGCCAAATTTTCCTAAACTCTCTTGTTTCTTTCAATATGAAAAGTAGTCTTTAATGCATATCTCTAAGTGTGGGTATTTTTATCCCTCAACAAATATCCCATTTTGGAATCAAATACATTATAGTAAAGGACTAAACACATTTTCTCATTTGGTCTCACATATGTAGGGACTCTATGCATGGCCTTAGGAAAATTTAATATTAAAATTAGAGACTAGTTCATTATGAACTTTAGAAATGCTAGTAAACTCATTAATCATAAACTTGGGATCATTCTTATCCCTATACCGTTCTCTGAAAAATATTTTGAAATCTTCCCATGACCCAATGTTTGCAATAGGTAAACCTATGTGCCAATCCCTATAATCTTGAATTAGAGATTGCATAAACAACTTCATCCTCAATTTCAAATTCATCCATAATATTCACAAAATTTCTCAAGTGATCACTTGATATAGCATTATTCCTTAACAATTATTACAAGGATATTTTTGATGTCATTGGGCAAGGAATTTAGATAACCAAGAATTCTAGTGAAAACTAAGTACCTGTACCTTTCCATATGTAAAGGTCTTCTAGCAAAGGGATTCCCTTGAGCACCTTGTTGCTAACCAAAACATTTTCTAACCTACAATATTTAGATCAACTTGTGGGCCAAAATGTGGGGTATTTTTACCTACATAGGATGAAGGTTGAACACCAATTGTAGAGGTAATTGGAATAGAAGTACTAGGTGGGTTTTGATAATTTGAATTATAAGTTGTAAAACTTCTAGGTCCATAAGATATTTTTATAAAATCTAATTTTATATGCAATTCTGCCTTAGAAGCTAATTGTTCTATCCTTGCTAATTACCTTTTCAAAACATCAAACTCTATTTTTAGTTTCTCATCCTTTTGATCAACTACTATAGATGTAGTGACCTTTTGAGATGGTAAATTTTCATGTATAGTAACTCCTTTTTTAGTATTGATAGGATTTTTCCCCTTATCTACATCTTGAGATGTAGTATTTGCATTAGTACTTGTTGCTACTGCTCTGGAAATAACAAATCTATACCATGTATTTGTAGGGGTATTTACCATAGGGGCATTCAATTTATTACTATGGGATATATGATCTATCCTTAAATTATTTTATGGGGTAGATGTCGGAGAAAGATCTTCTTGAGTAGAATTTTGCATTTGTTCAACTTCCTTTTTTAATATATCTCTAAGATACATCGAATTTATGATCTTAATCTCTTTATCTTTAGCCTTCTTAATCCTTATTTTCTCCAGCCTATCCATCTTTCTAAAGTCCTTGGACTTCATTCAACAAATCATCCTTGGATGGTAAAGTAATATCATTATCTAAGGTTTCAAAGACATCATCATTAATATTTACAACATTCATTTTAAAAGAAGGGATGAATTTAGGGAGCTCTTTATTAATAGGGCTACCTAATAAGTTAAATTCCAAAGGAATAGAGGTGTTTTCTTTTGGGTTCAAACTGTAAGAAATTTTTTTAGCCTCATACTCATATTGCGATTATTTTTCCCTCCTCCTTGTTTCTTTAGCCAAGAATCAGGATGTTCTTGTTCTTCAGATGTAGCATGTCTAAGAACTACATTATCCTAATATGTAGAAGGTATTCCAAAATCAAGTAGACTTGATAAATTTTAACTACTACTCTCATGAGAAAATCTAAACCCAAGAGGGGAGGAGGAACAAACTTACGTGTACCTTTCTTCTCCCATGATGGCCAATTATTATGTGGTAGCTTTCCTTCAAGATTCTTTTCAAGATCCTTGTTGAATTGAGATCTTGTTCTCTTCATTATTTATTTAACCTTATTGATATTCTTTTCTTTCTTTCTTTTATTTTTCACTTGCATCGAAAAGGAGACTTTCAGAGTCACCACCCCATTAAGGGAATTGATTTAATTATTGAAATTTCTCTCAAAAACTTGTAAGGGAAAAAGCATGAGACAAGACCAACACGCAAATAGAAGGAACTTCACATGAATATTCAAATATAACCAAATATTCCTAGGGTTTTTCTTGAAAAATAACAAGCATTCCCCAATAGAGTCACTAATTTTTTGGTGTTTTAATTTTTCCAACTAGAATCTCACTACGATCTATATGATAGCTACTATAGATGATTGAAATTTGCAAAGGGTTGGATAGTGAAAAAGAGATGGATTCTACAATTATCTCCTCTAGACTTTAGGATCTGAAATACCTAGGAGGATAATCCTACAATATTCACTTGGATTTTGAAGTGATCAGGTGAATGTAGAAGATCGCAACTATACAAAATATTGTTTATAAAATAGATATGTTCTCATTAATGAAACCAAGAATTATAGATGAACATAGTAATTAGCTAGATTCTTGAGCTATTATATATTTTACTACTCGAAGAATATGAGGAAAAAAATTAAACAAAAAAATATTGCTTGAAAGTAGATGATTCATTTGATTTTCAAATAAATGACCAAGGAATTGTATCAACCACAAATGCTAGAGACTAGTGCCTTAACCTAGGGCACAAAGATAAAATGAATGTAACTGAAATTCATATAATATTATTTTACGCAAACATCATAAATATATGTAATAATACATTACACTCTTACTCTTCAAAATTTCAAACCAATTCTACTTACAACTCCTTAAAAAAATTCATAGCATTCAACATTTTCCTTAAAGCATTTAATTCACTACTTGAGTGAAAGACAAAAGAAAAACACTCACACAAAAAAAGACTGTGGAGATGAGTAAAATTATCCTTGATTAGTTTTTATGCATAAATGTAACAAATATTATAAAATAGGAGAAAATTAGCCTAAAAAATGCCACTATATTCTCATTAATTGGTGCTAGTACTGTCATACAAAATTTATAGACTACATAAAAATCCTATTATTAGAGAATGACTTAGACCAAAACATAGAATCTATTACAAATTCTCTATAGATATTAAATTGCTCTAAGATCTCATGCAATTGGCCTTGAATACGCTTTTATAGAAACAAGTGAGTAAAACAAGCCTCGGGCCAATTTACATTTATCAAGTTTTTATTTGAAAAAATCCATAAAAAAATACAAGTACAACTACTTCATGTTGGAAAATCCCATATGAGACAAAGTTTATTATGTGTAGTTGTAGAAGATCCTTTAGCTTTCCAAAATCACTCAATGTATAAAGTGATGGTACACATACATGATATCCTTTTATCTTGACCTGATTTATCCTCCAAAAACCTAGGAACTAAAACATGTGCATAAAAGACAAAAAGATATATCCCACCTCAAAAACCAAAGAAAACAACTAAAAATAATTGAAAATAGGCTCATTCAATATACTTATCGAACCATGAATGTATTCTTCTTCTATGGGATAGCTAAAAGAAAGTAGCTTTTGCACCTTGGTGTTGTGTGCATTATATCTTGGATCAGCAATAGCTCTGGCCTCTTTAGCAAATACATCTAAATTCATTTCCAACTTAAATAAATCATCAATTGAGTTATTTAATAAAGATAATTTAGGATTTCCATCCTTGTATATGTAAGTAGATAATGAGGGAACAATTCCACCAAATTCAACCTTCCAATCAGCTAGAGACTTCAATTCCCCTGAATCATTTAAGATTTTAGGCATCACTTCTTTCTCCATATCTTGAAACATTTTCATCTTTCCTTTAAATTGGATGTCCAATTTAGTTTTGAAGGCACATATCTCCCCCAATAATTCAATCATTTTAAGGATTTGAGGTATGTTTTATGGGAATTTTGAATTTGCATCGATGGAATTGATCATTTCCTTTATGATACTTCCTCTCATGCACCACTTTTTGTAAACATTCTAAAAACTTTATTGAACTTCCTCGTGCTTCTTATAGGCTTTATGTATTCCTTTGAATTTAATTCAAGCACGTTACAACTTATGCAAAGAACACGCAATTATATGACCTATAATTTCATCAATGAAATATTTCATCGCCTCATTTTCCTCTTCCTTTGTTTTCATGTCATTTTCCTTAGCTTGTCTCACCTCCTTTTTTAGCTTTTGAATCCTTAGATAAATAGTTTATCTATCTTGTGTTGCTAATTTTTCATAGGTAGATGGTGGAGGTGCCTTGATCTAAGGAACTACAAGTTTAGGTGGTGGTAATCTAGAAATTACCTTATTATACTCTTCTTGCAACTTTTTAAATTTTACCAACAAAGTATCATACCACCCCTATGCAATTTTTGTTGTGTCTACACTTTACATTGCAGTGTGAACAACTAGATTTTCAGCTTGTGTAGGTGTAATCTCTTATGCTCTTTTAACTATTACCTCTCTATTAAGCTCTCCAATAGATTCGATAAATATTTTTTTTCCTATGTTGGGATCCATTCACCATATTGTCATTGTATGCATCTTGGGGATAAAAATAGAACCAAATAAAATATTGTTAACTTTCTCTTTTGATGTGAATGCCTCAATGTAATTCCTTATTGTGTCAAGAGAAATTGCAAAGAACAAATCCCATCTAGGCAATAAGAGTATTTCGTTTCATGAATTTTGTTCCTTCAATATGGGAAATGTTGGAAATTTCATTATCTATTTATAGTGCCACTTGTTGTTCAATATCCTCATGTTGGGAAGGATTTTCTCCTTTTTCCTTTTCGATCCTATCCTTATACTCCTCATTTCTTGCCTGAATAAAAAAATCCCTGAATTCTCTTGTCTTAACAAAAGATTCATCATCCATGAATTCTAAAAAATCCTTGTACTTATATCCTTAGGTTCATTTTATTCATCATACACATTTATAATCATTATTTCGTTAGGCACAAATTCATCCATCTCATCCCTAACTTGTGGGGAAAGGAATCTTTGGTGTACTTCCTCATCTCTAGGAACATATTCTACAGATTGTTCTTCCATTGTGTTCCCATCACTATTATCCTCATAATATTCAACAAGTGGATTGACCACTAGTTGATCATCAATTTGCATAGGTTGAATTAAGGAAACATGGGCTAATGATTATGCTAGAATATTTTGAAATCTTACCATATCTTCTTCCCTTTTCTTATTGGCAACTTCCACTACTAGAACAATCATATTCATAAAGTTTCCCTCATCATAAGTAGCCAAGATCTTCTTTGATTTTTCCAACATGTCTATATATTGATAGAATAAACTTACATATCTTGGATTTACCTTGAATCTTTTCTCCTCCACTTCATTGACATGAAGCCAAGATTTCTTTCTACTTTTCACTTCTTCATCAGTAGACATATTTCTAATAACATCTTCAAAGAAGAGGAATTGATTCTCATAACTAGACCTTCCTTTGCTTCTCCTTTCTACATCAAAAATTACTTCAATGTCATAATTTCTAACATGTTAGACTCTCATGTTGAGATTCTTTAGAATATTAGAGAAATTATCTAACCCTTCTTTCGATGTGACACTAAAATGTGAAAATCTAAACTACCCAAGGGAAAATGATACGTTATTTTCCAATCTAAGTTTTTCCTTATCCATGCTATCTATTTTCCACATGATTTTCATAAATTCTAGCCTATCAGATACATAAATAGGCACACAGTGGGTTTGTACACTTGTTGTTGGAACCAAGGAACACTGAGAGGGGGGGTGAATAAGTGTTCTGCAAAATTTAACTTTATTAACTTGATCTCTAAACCACTTATATCATTCAACCAAAAGAAAGATACAAAAACATAAGGCAAACAACCACAACACCATAACACAAGGATTTTTACATGGAAACCCTGTTAGGGGAAAAATCACGATGGAGATTAATCCATAATTTGAGTATACTTAATATAAGTGTTTACAAATGGAATGCACATGCATTCAGGCACACTGCTCAAATACAAAAGGATTTCTGCCCAAAAGAAGACTCATTGTCTTACAGTCATATCCAGAATACAACTAGAATACATGAACTATGAGATAGCATATGCTAATGCCTTATTATAGTTTCGGTTAAGCACATTGGTTACATTCTTCACACTCTATTTGATTCTGCTCTTGAAACTCTCTCTGCTTTAATTCAAATCATCAATATTTTTTCTATTCATGTGAAATTGCACACAATCAATCTATATTCCTTCTATCTCTCACATCATATCACAAAATTTTATGAACAATTGATTATATATATCTTCCACTAGAGATTAGAGCAACTACATGTCGACTTTAACAAAATATGAAACATGCACAAACTGTCAGCCCAATCCATAGACAATTATCAATGTGAATCAACCAATGTCAGCCAAAACATAGTAAAGATTCAAAACAACATGTCTCTAACATGAAACACCTTCAAAAATTATGCCACAAAGATCCACAACATGCTACACTCATCTAGTCGGTCTTTCTGCACTGTTAGACTGAAAATCAATACACTAGATCTTCTAACTTGCACACCAATAAGTGCGAACCCAAATAATTCAAGGATAAGATATTTCATACATCAAAAGACCTTCCCTGAGATCCATAACACAAAATTATAACAAAAAATTACATATGAGTTGATGTACACAACTTTTTCAGATGCCTTATTTTAGCTTTGACAGATAACACATATCTTCACTCTGACTTTCAGTATAATTAATTTATGAGATGTGGATGGGATTATTTACTAGGGTTTCCATCAATGACAACACCAGATAACTTATGTAGTGTTTCATTCCAACAATCTCCCCCTTTGGCATTGATGGTAACACTTAGTGAGAAATGACTAAGTGTCGGAATCAATATCAACATAAATACATTGTAGTCCTCAAAACTTCAAAAAAAGATTTTATTCACAACTCCCCCTGAGATGAATATGAAATTTTTCACTGTCCCACACTCCCCCTTTAACATCAATGGAAAAGACGGGAATCTGCATACCAAAAATCATACAAAACTGTATATGTACAAACATGCTTTTCTAACTTGCATGGACTTGAATATGTCTGCAAAATTGTTCTTCAACAAGCTTAAACTAGTGTCCCAACCCTTTTTGAGACTTTCCAAAATAGTCATGTGACCACAAAATAGGTAGGATTTCATCTTTGCTGACTCAATATTTATTGGATCACTGACATCCATAGCATCATCTACTCCCTTCAATGCACTAAGCATTGTCTACATTTTAGGACCAATTAGTCCTCTGAGCTCACATACCCTTTCAACAATTTTGTCTCTTTCATGCTTCAAACTTTTAATTTTTTCAAGAAGGTACATGATTTGACCTTCTTGCTTACTCACAAAAATGGTTAGAGGATCAAAGGTTTGAGAAATATCTACTAATTGTTTCTCATATTCCTTGATTTTCTTCTCAGTGGCCTCAATGAATTTTGACAAGGATAAGCATGACTTGTAGATATTTCCACCTTTAGATAATGCACCTTGAATGTTATTTTCATAGGTAGCTAATAAGGATTTATCATTAGCAATCATACACTTCAATCTACTGAACATATTTGCATCAAATTCTTTTTGGACCTTATCCTCACCTAAATTTTCAAGAGACTCAAAGTGAGTACTTACAAAGTTGAAAAGTTTCTTCAACTGATCAGAGGGAGAATTAGATGAGTCCTTGACATGTGTGGGCATGATCTTCTCCAAGATACCAGATGCAAGGCTTAGAAGTTCACTATCCTCAATGTGAGATTTCAATATCTCTTCCCTTGCCTTGGTCTGAGCAAATGATGCCACCTACAACTTTTGAATAGGAGATAGAGTGGCCAAGTTGATAGGACCTTCAATCAATTTAGGGTAAAACTCCTCCTATTATTCTTCTAAAAACTTATTTACTGCCTTTGCAATGTCTCTTGCTTCCATAGAAAATTCCTTTGCCTCAACCTTCTTTTCTTCAATCTTAGATTCATTCTTGACTATGGGAATCTCTATTTCTTCAGTTGACATATCTTTAGGAGATTCAGTCTCCATAGGAATTTTAGTATCTTCCAAATCTAGAGGATTTTGAGTGTCCTTAATTGTGTCTTCTTTCACTTCTTCAATATTAACCCAAACATCCTAAAATTTCAAACTAGATGGAACATCTTCATCATGAGTTCCTTTAAAGACAACATTATATCCGTTATTCAACATAACTGCCTTAAGAATTTTCTCAGTGTCTTTTGCTACTTCCTCAGTCTACCAGATCATAAGCTTATTCACCCTTGATTTTCTCATAAAATCATTTTTAGCTTCATTTAGGATTTTCTTCATTTCTTCTATTGTCATTACCATACATAGATTGGCAAGTATGAGTTCTCTCATTCATTCATCTTCAGTTCTTGCATTTACTCTCCTCATTTCTAAGACTTCATATAACCCTTTAGGTAACCCTAAAATTATTTCTATGAGAGTCATATTATAAATATTCAAATATTTTATTGTGGTTTCTTCAAGAGTTATCTGACTGACACTATCAAAAGTGTCATACCATTCAGAAAGTGGTTTGAGATTACCATCCTTGATTAAATATTTTTCCACTTCCTCTATAGTCATACCTAATTTATTAGTTTTCACCTTTTTTTTGGCTTTTTCTTCATCTAAGAGCTTTCCATTAGAGACTTTTGATGCCTTTGAGTCCTTATGATTGATTTCTCTTACTTCTTCATCTGATTCAGTTTATTCAACATATTCAACAACAACATAGACTCTTGTGCTTTTATCCTTCTTCCTCTTTCCTTCTCTTTCAGATGTCTTGACTTGAGCTTTTACATGGCTTGATTTATTTGTAGGATTTGAATGAGGGTAGAGAGCTCCTTGTAGATATAGATCCGGTAGAGGATGTTGTTGGACTAGTTGACTTAGTTCTAGTAGGCTCCCCTTTTTTAGCTTGTTCTCTTTTCTTCCTAGCTTCCCTCACTGCTTCAACTGATATACTGATGCTTTTTGCAAAAAAAATCAACTTCTTTTCTCACCTTCTAGACTATCATAGGCTTCCTTGATTGATCATGCACTTGCATATCCTTCTATTTAAAGGTACCAAACCTTTCTTCTATCGGATCTCAAGGATTACTCAGAAAGTGTTTGACATACAACTCCAAAATGTGTTCTTCAATCTCATATCCCATAGGCATTATCCAAACTATTCTAGGTTCTACTGCTTCCATCAAACACTAATCAATTTCAACCATGAAGCAAATAGTGTCCTTATACTTTTCCACAATAGATTTAGGAATCCTTTCCCTAGATTGCATCACACTCTGAAAGTTTTTGAAGTAGCCCCAGATAGTAGTTTTCCTTTCTTTGATATCTCCAATTCTATATAAGATGTCTCTGATTTGAACAGCTACAGGTTTGTCACCTTCCCATTTCACTTTACCAACTCTCAGAACTTCATTCATGAATTAGAAGAATAGACAAAATAGCATATTTCCATACTTGAAAATTTTATTCTTGTCCTTCTTGATTTTACCAAGGTTTTCAATTAGTTAGCTTCAAAGTAACTCACATAAGTCATATTTATGCATTTTCCTTTATCATTTGATAAGCTGCATAGATTGAAGTACCAGATATAGATTAGCCCGCCTTGAGTGATAGATTTTATATCCAATAACCATAGAAGAAAATTTTACATCCAATTCAATGATGTCATTAATTGTAATGGCTCTTCTATCAAAATTGGAATCGGTTGCCTCAGTGACTGTTTGGTTCTTCACATATTTCAATGTGGGCAACCCACTAGTTGAATTCATACCAATAACAATTCTTATAGCTTCTCTTGTGATCTTGAAGGGTTGATTTAACCACATGAACTCGACATGCACTTGACTTATCATGTATTAAACCCATTCATTTTCATCGAAAACGAGAAACTTCACAATATGTATGAACTTCTTCTCCTCCAAAGTCTTAAATTCAGGCCTTACACATAAATGTTCTCCGACAATGTGATTTGTGTATAGATTTAACAACTGAGAGCTGTCTAACTCCTCAACATTTGCATGAATGTATGCCCTAATATTTTCAATGTGCAAAACACCATACGAAACAGAATAAAATGCACCTAATGGTTCAGTCTCAATGGATTTGAACGAGTGCTATTTTAATTTTGGGAAGGGTCTATCCTTAATATCAATGACTAACGAAGTGGCCATTCCAAAAATTTAAAATTCACAAGTTTTGTAGATAAATACCTTTCACTGAATTGCCTTTATACTTGTATCTCGCCAAAATTTGCTTATAGAGCTCTCCAAAATTCTTCTCAAAATGCAAAGTGGCAAATGAGAAATAGAAGCAAACTTTTATTATTCGCACACCTAAATTTTTATTGCATTTAATTATTTTGACCTAGGTCTTCCGTATACCCTATTTTCATAGTCTGTGAAATAAAAAAAATTGCAAACCTTCAATTTTTCATAAATTTCCTCCACAAGTGTTCTAAAAATATTTGTAGATCATTAATGCAATCGTTGCAATTTTCCACATTCCGGTACCAACTATTGGCAGGGGGGTAAAATATTTTCTTGAGAGCTCCCCCAGGCTAAAGGCCTTAAACTAATTCCTAGAGGAATTTTTAGTACTAGATTCTGGTGCTGATTCATTTCCTACATTATAAACACTCTTCTTCATTTGATTCCTGATCTCATCCACAATCACTTTTCCTTTTCCCTTTGTTTACCAGACCCTTCCTGCTTCTACAAAATCTTGCAATGTGACTGGATTTGTTACAATTATAACACATGACATTTCCTTGTCCAGACCAGTTATTCTATTGATTTTCTCTTGATGTGCACTAGTTAGCAATATGGCCAAATCTATTGTAGGCATAACATCTAACATTTCTATAGAAAATTTTTTTTGTCATATTTTTGAATTCAATTGACTTATGACCATACTTATTGAAATTGAAACACTAACTGAAAAATGATGGACCACTTGGATTGATTCTACTTCTACATTGAGCAACCATATGACCAAATTTATTGTAAATAAAAAAATATCCATTGATATTTTGAGCATTGGGTTGTCTTATCATATTCCTTCTAGCTTTACTCATTTGATTTCCTAACCTAAATTTCCTTAGACTAGATTCGAAGCTTTCTCCTTTCTCATATCCAAGATCTTGCTTGTCACTTCCAATCTTCTGACTTTGAATTAGTTCATCGAGCTTAGCTGAGATAATATTGAACTTCTCCTTGTATTCATTTGTAGTAGTAAGTTCGTCCCTAAGAATAACAATCTATCTTTCAAGCTCTTCTTCATTGTTTCTAGATTGTTGCAATTCAAGCTCCAGTTGATTGAATTTGTTGCATTCATTAGATCTTTCTTTCAAGGACTGAGTAATATTCTCTTCTTTCTTCTTTATATCTTCAATCTCCTTAGTCATCCTCATCACAATAGATTACATCTCATGCTTTAGGACAACATTATCTCTAGTGAGCTTTTCACATTATTCTATCTTTTCCTTCAAGGCTTGACTTAGGTGTTCATCTTCCATGATTTTGCATTCTTTCTGCTTGATCTGATCACAAATTTCCTTTCTCTTTTCCCTGGAATTATTGATTTGATCTATCAATGATTGAATGAATTTATCGGCATTCAAGAGGCTTGTTTGTGATTCCCTGACTTCATATTTGGACTGATCAAGATCATCTAGTGCCACCAAAATTTGTTGATGAAGACTACCAAAATCCATTGAATCATCTTCCTGGATCTTCCCCAAGCTATTAAACTTCTTTCAAGGAACTGGGCTCTAATACCAATTGTTGGAATCAAGGAACACTGAGAAGGGGGGTGAATCAGTGTTCTGCAAAATTTAACTTTATTAACTTTATCTCTAAACCACTTATAGAATTGAACCAAAAGAAAGATGCAAGAACATAAGGAAATCAACCAAAACACCATAACACAAGGATTTTTATGTGGAAACCCTATTAGAGGAAAAACCACAGTGGAGGTTAATCCACAATGTTAGTATACTCAATATAAGTGTTTAAAAATGGAATGCACATGCATTCAGGCACACTGCCTAGAGCTCACTACTCAAATACAAAAGGCTTTCTACCCAAAAGAAGACTCACTATCTTACAGTCATATCTAGAAGATAATTGGAATGGATGAACTATGAGATAGCATATGCTAATGCCTAATTATAGTTCTAATTAAGCGCATTGGTCACATTCTTCACACTCTATCTGATTGTGCTCTTGAAACTCTATCTTCTTTAATTAAAATCACCAATATTTCATCTTCTCATGTGAAAGTGTACACAATCTATCTATATTCCTTCTAACTCTCACATCATATCACAAAATGATATGAACAATCAATTATATATATCCACCACTAGAGATTAGAACAATTGCATGTTGGCTTTAACAAAATATGAAACGTGCACAAACTATTGGCCCAATCCATAGATAATTATCAATGAAAATCAACCAATGTCTACCAAAACATAGTAAGGATCCAAAACAACATGTCTCAAACAAAAAACACCTTAAAAAATTACGCCACGAAGATCCACAACATGTTACACTCATCTAGCCGCCCTTTCTGCACTGTTAGAGTGCGATTAAATACGCCGAATCTTCTAACTTTCACACCAATCAGTACAAACCCTGATGATTCAAGGATAAGATAGTTCATACATCAAAAGACCTTCCCTAAGATCCACAAAACAAGATGATAACACAAATTTACATATGAGTCGCTGTACACAACTCTGTCGGATGCCGTATTTTAGCTTTGATAGATAACACATATCTTCACTCTAACTTTCGATATAAGAAATTTCTAAGATTTGGATGGGATTATAGACTAGGGTTTCCATTAATGACAACACCATATGACTTGTGCAGTTTCTCTTGCCAACACTTGTACCATAGATCCTAAACACTAGAGAGTTGTTTAAATACCAATCACCTCAATTATGATTTATAGCGGACTTGGGGTCAAATTGTAGAGGTCTTAGGGTATTTTTAATATTCATAAATATTATTTCAATAGGCTTGCAGCCTAGATTTCCCAAAATTCTTAGAACTGACTTATTTTGAAAAAATAAAAAACTTGACTCACTATAGTTTTGATTTCATATGTCGGTCCACATCTGCAGTAACAATCTTCTACCACCTTCTCCTTCAATCCTCAACTTTGTGAATCTCATCCATGATTTTTATCCACTCCAAAATATAATGTAAATCAACAATCAATAATGTCTAAAATACAAGGGATCATTAGGTTACCTCAAATTGGTTAACTAATTGTGAATTTCTTTTGCAAGGTACGCAACAAAGTCAAAATCCTTATTAAGATCTCTTTGTTGAATATCCATAGCTAACATCATCAGATGAATTGACATTCTCAAACCATAAGTCTTCCCCAAAAACTAGCACAATATATGATAGGTTTTCTTGAAGTAGTCTCCAAATTCATCACAATTAAAATGCTCAACTTCTTTAGGGGTAAATTTTACCTTGTTCATTCTAGTATCTCTTCTATGCTTTGGAAACCAATATGATCTATAACTATACTTATATTTTTAACAATCTTTATATAATGAACTAAAATTGATTGAAACTCTAGTTGATGGATTCAAACCAAAATTCCTCATAATTTTCTACCGTGAAATATCAAACAAGGGTGTACCCTTCTTTCTCTTAATTATCCTATCATTGGAGTCACAACATTCTACCAGTGCTTTGACCAAATCAAGATCCAAAAACACATTTGACACAAAAATCTTATCCAAATATGGTGTCCACAACTTATTATCAGGTTGGGGCATAGTTTCCCTTCGATATGCATAGTCAAATAATCTCCAACCACTCCGAGGGAGTGTAACATCTCCATTTTACTAGGTAGCATCTTGTAGGTGATCACTTAGAATTCCCTTGCTAGAAACATGCTTACCCCTTTGTTTTGCTCCAAGGAATTGGGCCATTAAATAATCTTCCATGAATCTTACTAAATCCCTCTTGCCCTTATATTTTGGTTTAGCCTTAGATGTACTTCTTATCTCACTCATTTTAAAATATTCTAAGCAAACTAGGTTTTTAAAATAAAAATACAATACAATTTGAAAAACCAAGCGTTCAACAATTTCTCTACGACAAGCCTAGGGTTTTGTAATTTTGTTTCTCAATTCATACAAATAATATAACCCTAATTACTTCATAAAATTCCCTTGTAACCCCTTTTCTTTTGTAATTTAAATGAATTCTTCTCAAAAGAATACAAAATATTGACGTACTCGAAAACCCTGTCTTTTCTCTACTTAAACTTGTTCACTGCCTACTCCCTTTACCAAATTTCTTGAGTGAAATCATGATAATGATCAAAAGAAAGATAATTCACTATTTTATTACCTTATGGATGGATAAAATACATCATTAATGCATGTTGATATATTGCACGCATGAAGCAACTCATTTACCAACTAGATATTCATGTTTGAATGTGAACCTCGATGAAATTGCTTCAAAACTAGATCTATGATTATCGTAGCTTCACATCACATCACATTCACCTTTTGAATATTCTTTTGTAAAATCATGATGTGAATAATCCTAGCACTACAATATAGGAGTGTCATGCATCCATGACTTCCTTTAAAACTTAACCACCACCTTTTAATGGACTAAGAAATAAAATTATGATGCATTGCATCACTACGATACAATTATCTTATGCCATGTCATCTATATATCTTATTTCTATATCTTAGTGCACAACACAATTTATCTTTATTCTACTTGAGATGAAATTGGGATACAAAGAACCCTTGTGATGAGCTGAGGAGACTACACTTGACAAAGATATTCCTTTCTTGAAAACCTTTTTATATGCCTTAGCATCACACATCACAGTTCCTTTATCAAGCCTTCATTATGAAATATTGATGCAAATAAGATGTGTTCTACATTGAGATGCAGCCATGTGTTCATATCTTAAGCACTCACTGCACATCACAAACTCCCTTATCCATTGAGAAATTTAAACTGTGATGCACTAAACATCCACAATGAGCTCTAATGATACCACATGTCATAATCTGGGCAATTTTCACACAAAAATTTTTTACTATGTGTGCTCATCCTTGAAAATGTGATATATTGAAGCATTGTTATGAAACACTAAGTTTCCATGTGTCCATTAGCTTATAAGCTTACAATCCATTGTATAAAGTGATAAGGAAATAAACTATGGGGATGCAAAATGAGATGTGAAGGTTACTTGTGACACAATGATAAGACACCATGTGGATTAAGTAGAGTGGGGTTGATAAATTTAAGTGAAGAATTTTGCATGTGAAAGTTAAGTTATTTTGAAAGATGACCATGCCTAGGTAATATTGAGGAATATGACCTAACAAAAGTAAATAGACACTTAGAATTTTACATATGGGCTTTGCATGAAAAAAAATTGTAAAGAAGGGGGATTCACTACTCATGAGTCTCTTTATTCTCAAGAGAGTCCCAGTGAATGAACTAACCTAAACTACCTTAGACTATTTCAAAGAGACGACAATGGGACATACAAATTCCAGTGTGGAATGCTAGAGTCCTAGAGGCACACTAGCATCTCGTACAAACTAAAAACTAAGAATATCACATAAAACTGAATGTGACTACTAATGGTTTGATTATTAGGAACTTCTAGAATGCAAGAAAATAACAAAATATAACATAACTAAAATAAATTAAAGTAAATGATAATACTTAAGAGGATAAAGAAAGTTATCACAATAATCCAAGTAATGTAGCCTCCAACAAGTAAATATCTTTAACACCTGCACACATAAGGCTGACGAAAATTTTTGGGGTTGTTTAGGGGCTTGCTATAGTCAAACCCCCATTTCGATGTTCCCACCTCCACAACTAGCAAGATAGATAGAGAGAAATAATAAGAAAAACTGAAATGAATGCAAGAGTGATAAAAGAAAACCCTGCTCAAGGAGGAGAACCAATATCACAAAATAGAGATGTGATATATAGGGGATGCAAGAAATCCCAAGATGATCAAAGACACAAGATAAGAAAGATAGATATCACCTACAAGGCGTGAGGGAGCCAATGAGAGAGACAAGGATAGCCATGAGAGCCAAGAGAGTTAAAAAGAGTGTTGTGAGAGCTTGATAGTGCTATTGTAGCAAGTTGTAGAGAGTTGCGCAAGCTTGAGAGAGTGATAAGATAATATCCAAGAAAGGATAAGAGAGTTCAAGATAGAACCCAAGAGGACCGAATGGGTTGAAAAGATAGCTTTTAAAGAGAGAATAGGAGGGAAAAGAAGCTTCTCAAGCCATTACAAGGCATCTCAAGTCGTTACCACTGACAAAAGTAGTTGACAAGTGGCAAGGAAATAAAAAATGATCGTTTGAACATTGAAATGTCACGAGACGCTAGCATGACACACTAGTGTCCAAAAAAATCACACTTAAAAATGATAGGAACATGAAAAGCACAAGGTTTGACGTAAAGCTGACATGCAAAGGTAGCTACTAAAAAGGGGTCCTGAGCATCTTGAGAGGGGAAAATTCTGATGTAGGAGCTAAAATGAGCCCACACAAATGATAAGGGAGTGGACACTAAAGTGGATAGAAGCATGTATGTGAAATTTCATGGGGGTACAATTTTAACGACATGAAATATTTTCTCAAGTATTAAAGGCAACAAATCATAAATATTGTTCGATCAATGGGACTAGTAAATAAATGACTCAAAGAGACACAAGTTGTAACTTAGATAACCGAGAAATAGGAGTATTTTTTGTCAAAATATTTTTAAAGAAACGAGAAATGGATGATTTAAGACTTTAGTTTCTTGAATGGTTTAAGCTGTAAAATGAACCCTTGACATAATTTCAATATTCCCTAGCCATTTAAAATTAACTAGAAAGCTCAGAAACTGAGAAAATGACCAAGAAGCACAATTTTTTTGCAAAGTACTACCAATCTATTTGATATTTGTATTATAAACATTATTTAATATTTTATGCATGATTTTATCTCATAGGGTTATTTCAAAAATTATTTTATAAACTTGTTAATTTTTTAACAAGTGGTATCAAATTCATGGTTATGGTTGATGGAGGTGAAAGATCACTATTTTTTGGCTCATGTTTGAGTAGAACTAGTACAAAATTGAATAATACCAATGTTGGAGATTGTAATAGTTGGTATAGAATGCTCTATAGCATGAAAGGTTTGGATAAATAACTAGCCACTCAATATATTGGATCTTCAATGAAATTATAAGAGAGATAAAATATGAGAGAATAATTATATTCTATAAAATGATGCAAAAATAATACAATGATGATATATTAGGATAATTAAGAATACAAAGAGAACCACTTGGTTATATAGGACAAGGTGAATTATATGACTACATAATATTACCATATGTGTCTTAATATTATGAATTAAGACATAAAGTGATAAGAATCCTATTTTTATCCTAATCAAACTTAAGAAACTAGTGTGATTAGGACCTAGGTGAAGAACTAGCTAGTTAAAACACCCTATTTACACAACCACCCACATTAATTGCAACTTGGGAAGAAAATGTACAAGATGAAATGATATATGGATAGATCCCAACTATGAGGCCATGTTAGGTACCCATTTACAATACAATATATCACAAATAGAGTAAAGGAAAGAACACAATGAGATAAAAATCTTCTCTAAAAGAGAGAAAATACAAAATTATCTCAAAGAATAATGAGAAGAACAAAAACCAATGTGAGGAAAAATTTCCCCCACAAGAGATAAGAAGAGAGATGATGTAACTCCCATCAAATTATAATATTTTTCAATGATATTAAATGCTTGATATTGAATGATAAATGTGAACCAATTTCATCAAACAAGATTTCTACCCTTAGGAAGAAACAAAACCAAGAATCTATGTAGGATGCATTCCCATTCATAAAATGAATATGAGGGTAGAAATATTAAGATATGTGAAGTATATTAACTCTCCTCAAGTGTTCCCATTTCAATGTAAAATCTTCCATAATCAAGTTAGATGTTCCAAGCCACATTGATGAAGATGACAATCCAAAATTTAGTGGAGGTGAATGAAAAATAAGATTCAAAGATGAAAATGGCCCTTCCAATTTTTTTCTCAAGAGTATCTACAATAATGTAAAATTATGATAAATGATAATGTAGAGAAGAATAAAGATGGGCTAAGGATATTCTCACAACATCTATATAATATTATTCAACTCCATAAGAGCTAACATCAAAGAGGAGATAAATATCTTTAATAGTGTCCTAAAAGTCTCTAATACAGGAATCACAAAGAAAAATTATAGTATCTATATACTAAGTAGATATATCTAAAATAAAATTATCATTGTAATCTATGGATGTAGCAATACTAGTCTCATTGGAGTCAATAATAGATACACGATATGGAACTCTATCACATATCTCTAGAACCTTACTCGATGAAAGAACACCAAGATTCAAATGACCATATTATATCTCCTAAAAAGTGTTAACACTAGATACTTGAGTATGTACATCAGACAAAGGAATAATATGCTCAAAATTAGATAAGGCACACACTCAATATTGATAATAAACCTCCCCAACTACAGCTATATATCTATTACATAAATCCCAATTTTATATAAAATCTAGTGCACAAGCTCAACACTTTTCCCTAATATACCATGTATTATTTGATAGATACAAAGGATATTGATTGATAATGATGGAACATAAAAATATCATTAAAAATTAATTCTTCATCTATGTTAATTTATCCTTTCCCAAAAACAAACATATATGTGCTTTTATCTATTAGGATATGTGTCAATGAATAAAACTCAAAAGAAGATAACATACTATTTGTTAAATCTATATGATGTGAAGCTCTAAAATAAAGTATCCACCTCTTTGTGTTATATATAAGTAGAATAGATTATTTCCCCTTCTATTTTTTATGTTTTTTTTTCAGAAGAACCCCCTTACATAGTTGAAGGAAAAATGTTTTATTATTCTTAAGGAGATGCTTCAACTCATATATCTATTTTGAATAACATTGATTTTCATCATGCACCGATTTCTTACAATATGAACACTTGGGATTCTCCTTATAAAATTATTTTTCTTTAGAAGAATAGGATTCTAATTGCTTGTTTAGTTTTTTTCTTCTTTTTCTTATTTTTAATATTCCCTAATTCTTTGTATTTCTTAGAGTCACTAGCCACTAGGGTAAAAGTAAAAAGTAGTGTCACACTTTTGGCCAATTTATCAACACAATTGAATTTTAGTATTTCTAGCTAAAAATTAATTTTGGTCAAACATATGACCTAGTAAGATTAATTGTAGTTAAGTTAGATATGTCATAACTTTTTAAACTAAAATTATAGGATAAATGCATAAGTAACACTACTTTGAGGCCAATTTATTAAAAAAATATGATTATTTGAATAAATTGACGTTTCAACAACTCCTACTCATGTAAGTAATATTTTTTTAAAATATAAAAAATACCCTTTTGTAAATACATAAGTGTAGTTTTTAAAAATATATATGAATTGTTTAATTATTATTTATATTTATTTTTTACTTTTACTAAAAGTAGGTTATCAACACAAAATATTAGGTCGATTACCATGTCAAGAAAAATACTAAAAATTACTCAAAAATTTGACAAAAAAATATTGAAATGCACAAGACAACTAAGAGGGGGGGGGGAGCGGGTCGAGGGAGCGGGGGGGGGGGGGCTGAATCAGTTGTATCAAATTATTTACTTCTTAACTTAATCAATTCCACTTTATCCTCAATCTATTATTAAGTGTGAACATGAAATACAAATAACATAAACACAACACTAGAGACACCAGATTTACCTTTAAAACCTAATGAGGGAAAAACCACAGTGAGGATTAACTCACAATATAGTAGAAATACAATATCGGATACAAAGGCTCACTTCTGGAGGGCTCACTTCCCAAGTACAAAGGATCACCACCCTGATCAAGGGCTCACTACCTTAAGACTCATTGTCCAAAAAGAGAGGCTTATTTCCTACAAAAGAATACAAAGAAATAGATAAAGATCCACCACTAGGAGTTCCACACACATCACAACTTGATCAAAAGATTATAGATACCATAAAGTATTGTTGCCACAATTCACTCTTCCACACTCTTCTCTTGCTCGAATCGAATGATGGATGGATATAATATTTGATACAACTTAACTTGCTTTTATACCATCTTCAACCTCAGGAACATTCTCCAAGGTCGACAATACAATTTCATTTACAAATTCAAACTAGGTCGGCTACTCAATATTCCTGCGGTGGATAAGAATGTGAGGGGACCAAACACATATTTAATTTAGGGCCTAAATAACATCTTGGATCAATTACACGCTTTCTCAAATCAATGCAAAGGAATAATGTATTGTGTAAACACTAGGTCAGCCAAACCTAATGAAAACACTGATGATCTTTGAAGTACACGCATCACTAATCAGATAATCACATGTGGATTGCTCGAAATGCTTCACCAGTAATTTTATCATCTCTGAGAACATCTCAGATACATCTGCAAAAACTTCAAAAAACTTCATTCGTAGAGAACTCTTCACCAGTGCAATTGGAACAACCAACAAAACACAAGAGCAGGTCTTCCGAAGTGCCAAACCGCAAGCGATTTTTCAGAACACATAACTCATCAGAAAGAGTAATCTCCCATATTTGCAAGATCTGAAAACAAATACAAAAATAATACAGAGCCAAAACTTTTCTCCCAGTCAATAACTAGATAAGTCTGACAAATAAATTCACACACTAGTGAACATAAATTTTACTCTCCATCGAACCAGAAGCTGAAACTCGGAATATACAATCCATTTAAGCTTATGAACGCACTTAGAGATCTGGATAGGAATTGGGTCAACATAGGATAAATGCAGACCATAATACCAGAGCATACTCAGAACATACTTCAACACAAATTTTATTATTTCTCAAATTTTCTCAAAGTAGTTGGAAAAATCCAACTTACTCAACCTATAAAGTATTGACATCAATGAAAACATTAATGAAAACACCACCAAATACATCCATACTTGCAAAAATCTCCCCCTTTTTCATTTATGGCAACACATTATGTGAAAAACCATCAAAGACAACATACATGATTTTGAGAAGCAACAACCTACCAAGCATAAAAAAATTACATGATTCTCTCTCCCACATACTACATGATTTTTAGAAGCAACATCCTACCAAGCATAATATTTTCACATGATTATCTCTCTCCCTTTGACATCAACGGAAAAGGAAATTCTTTCCATACAAGGCTTTGTTCACTCCCCCTAAGGATTACACCCACATCACATTCTGCAATAATGCACTTCTCTACTCCCCCTGAGGAGTAGACCTCAATCACTAGTACAGAACAAAAAGGTCTATGAATCCATTGGACTGATGCACTTCTATGTGCACTTAGTTCAAAGAAGGAGGGGTAGAAACCCCTAACTTCCCTCTGAGATACTCAAAAGTATCCTTCAAAAGGAGTTAATATGTCTGCAACTTGTTCTTTGCTAGGTACATATTCAAGTCTAATTTAATTCCTTAATACCTTCTCCCTCAAGAAGTGATACTTGATAGATATATGCTTTGTTTTAGAATGCATCACTGGATTTTTTAAAATGTTTATAGTACTCGTATTGTCACAATAGATAGTAGTAGGTTCATCACTACCCACACCTATGTCCATCAAAGTTTGCTTCATCCAAAGTACCTGTGTACAAAAAGATTTTGTTGCAATATATTCTACTTTTGCAGTGGATAAAGAAATTGAATCCTATTTCTTGCTCAACCATGAAACTAATCTTCCTCCAAGGAAGAGTGCTCCTCCACTTGTACTCTTCTAATCATCTACACATCTAGCCCAATCAACATCAGTGTAGGCATTCAAAGTAAAATCATTTTCCTTAAGATACCATAGTCCATAGTCTAGATTTCCTTTAATATATCTGAATATCCTCTTCACAACTTTAACATGTGCTTCCTTTGGTTCTGCTTGAAATATTGCAACTAAACATACTGCATCCATAATGTTTGGTCTAGTAGCATTAAGATACAACAGTCCACCAATCATGGATCTGTACATGCTTTGATCAACTTTAGTAGATTCATCATCCTTACTTAGCTCGCATCCAGTTACCATAGGGGTACACACCAGTTTAGAGTCACCCATTCCAAACTTCTTTAACAATTCCTTTACATACTTAGATTTTGAAATGAATATCCCTTTGTCAGTTTGATTAACTTGAAGTCTAAGGAAGAAATTCAATTCACCAATCATAGAAATTTCAAATTATTTTTGCATCTCTTCATAAAATCTTTTAGACATACCTTCATTTCCACAAAAAATGATGTCATCAACATATACCACAACTATGAGTATACTGTCTTTCTCAACTTTGAAGTAAAGATTGTTGGTCGCAGACCCTTTGCTGAATCCATACTTATTCAAGTATCTATCCAATCTATCATACCAAGCTTTGGGAGCTTGCTTTAGACCATATAATTTTTTTTCAACTTACAAACCATGTCCGATTTGTCTAATAGTGAAAAACATTTTGGTTTCTCCATATTAAATTAATTTTCCAATTCTCCATTCAGAAATATAGACTTGACATCCATCTAATATAATTTGAAGTCATTATGAGCTAAAAATTCCATGAACATTTGAATGGCTTCCATTCTTGCTACAGGTGCAAAAGTTTCTTCAAAATATATTCCTTCAACCTATGAATATCCTTTACATACAACTATTTCTTTATTCCTTACCACTTCACCATCTTCATTCAATTTGTTTCTGAATGCCCATTTTGAACCAATTACATTCTTGTTTGCAGGTCTAGGGACTAGTTCCCATGTCTCATTCTTCTATATTTGTTGTAATTTCTCTTTTATTTCTCTAACCCAATTTTCATCATCACATGCTTCATTTATAGTCTTAGGTTCTATTTTAAAAAGTAAACACAGATTTACCTCAACCACTTTTCTTTTTGTCTTCACTCCTTCACTTTTGTCTCCAATTATCTGTTCCTCCGGATGATTTTTATGAACATATTTAGGAGTCATAAGTGTAGGTTTTTAAATTTCTTCTTCTTCTTCTTGTATTTACACATAGATAGGCTCATCAAGTTCAACTTCAGTTATTTCCACTGGTCTATACATAAGTTCAACAACCTTCACATTAGTACTTTCAATGATTTTTCTTAGTCTTTTATTAAAACATCTGTAAGCCTTACTATTATTTGAATATCCAAGGAAAATTCCCTCATCACATCTAGCATCAAAATTTTCAAGATTTTATTTATCTCTTCTAATGTAATATCTAATTCCAAATACCTTAAAGTATTTTAGAATAGGAGTCTTACTAGTCCATAATTCATAAGGAGTCTTAGTGTTGTTACCTCTGATTTGAAGTCTGTTAAGAATGTAAACAACGGTGTGAATAGATTCTCTCCAATACACATCAGGAACATTTGATTCTTTCATCATATTTCTAGCAGCCTCTTGCATAGTCTAGTTCTTTCTCTCTACAATTCCATTCTGTTGAGGGGATCTAGAAGCATAGTAATTTATTTTTATGCCATGCTCTTCACATAATGCATTAAACTCACCAGATGTAAATTCTCCACCTCTATCAGATCTCAAACATTTTATTCTCAGGTTTTCCTTATTTTCTACTCTTGCCTTAAACACCTTGAATCTATCAAGAAACTAAGCATTTTCTCTAAGAAATGTAACCCATGTCATCCTAGAGTAATCATCAATTAAAAGAATAAATTATTTGTCACAATTTAGGCTTCTTGTTCTTGTAGGACCACAAAGGTCTATATGGATTAATTCTAGCATTCTGGTAGATGATTGATCATTTTCTTTAAAACTATTTCTTGTATGTTCTCCCATCTGACAACTTCTATAGATTGAATTTGTAGGCTTTATGATTCTAGATATATCTCTCACAACTTCTATAGAACTGATCAAAATTCACATGTCCCATCCTCTGGTGCTAGATCCAACTCTCACTAATCTGAGAAACAAAATATTGACCATCACCACCTTTAAATTGATAGATGTTTCCATGAGTTCTTCTTCTAGCTACAACTACAGTTCTAGATCCTTTTCTGATCCCACAAGTGTTATCCTAAAACAAAATCTTAAAACCTTTGCTGCACATTTGTCCAACACTTAAGATATTATGCCTTAAACCCTTTACATAATAAACATCATCAGTATTGTGTTTTCCATCAATGCTAGAATTGTTCCTTTACCAACAATATTAGCACCAGAATCATCTCCAAACATGACTATACCTCCATCATACTTCTCAAGTTTAGTAAACTTACTCTTATCTCTAGTCATATGATTTGAAAATCCATTGTCAATCACCCAAAAGTATTCATTTTTTCTGGAATGAAAATCAATTACCAGAGTACCTTTTGATTCATCCTTCTTACACTTCATACTAGGTTCTTTTGCACATTTCTTTTCCAAGGCTAGAAACAAACATTCATATTTTTCTCCCTCAAGGTTAGATTCATCATCAAAAATTCCTACATCTTCCTTAACATAATACAACTTCTTGAACTTACTATCCTTCTTATCCTTGTAATTATTGTTATTATCCTTATTCTTCTTTTGTGTAGCTCTATTAGGACATATTGATGCATAATGACCAATAATTCCACAACTGAAGCACTTAAAAGGAAACTTACCTTTTTATTTACCAATACCTTTCTTCAACATCCTTGTGAAATTTTCTTCCAAATATTTTGCATCATCATCATCATCTTCTATCTTCATGGCTTTAAAGGTTGTTTCATTCTTCTCCTTATCTTTTGCAAATTTTCTCATCTCAAATGCAGTCAAGACACCAAATAGATGTTCCTTAATGAATGTCTTTGGATCATACTGTTCTTCAAGAGTAGATACTTTGTCACTATAATTATTTGATAAGGTCATCAAGATCTTCTCATTTATATCTTCATCTTTCATGGTGCCACCTTGATTCTTGATTTCAGTTGCTATAGTTTCAACTCTCTAATAATAGCTTGCAATGTCTTCTCCATCTTCCTTTCTCAAATTCTCAAATTTTCACTTAGCAATTAGTTTCCTTGACAACTTTACTCTCTCATTTCCTTCATAAATGTCTTTCAATTTTGTCCATACTTCATTTTTTGTAGCCAAAGAAATAACTTTTTCTCTTTCATTTTTAGATAAAGCATTAAAGATTCTTTCATTCTCTTCAAAAGCTGCAACCTCATCATAAGAGGAAGGACTGGCTGTTGGTATCACATACTTTGTCTCCATAGATTTTCAGGTATTGAAATTGAGTGAAATCCAATAACTTCTCATCTGCTCTTTCCACTCATTGTAATCAGCTCCATCAAACATAGGAAGTTGCAACTTGTGCACCATTTGATCTAACTCAAGTGGTTAAGCTTTTCATCGAGGAACCAGAGCTTTGATACCAATTGTTGAAATGTACAAGACAACTAAGAGGGGGGTTGAATCATTTGTATCAAATTCTTTACTTCTTAACTTAATCAATTCCACTTTATCTTCAATCTGCTATTAAGTGTGCAAATAATAGAAACACAACACCAGAGATACTATATTTACGTGGAAAACCCAATGAGGGAAAAACCATGGTGAGGATTAACTCACAATATAGTAGAAATGAAATATCGGATACAAAGGCTCACTACCAAAGGGCTCATTGCCTCAGGACTCACTATCTAGAAAGAGAGGCTCAATACCTATAGAAGAATACAAAGAAATAGATAAAGATCCACCACTAGGAGTTCCACAAACTTTTTAACTTGATCAAAAGATTATAGATACAATAAAGTACTATTGCCACAATTCTCTCTTCCACACTCTGCTTTTCACACTTTTGCGCACACTCTTCTCTTGATCGAATCGAATGATGGATGGATATAATATTTGCTACAACTTAACATTATTTTATACCATCTTCAACCTCAGGAAGATTCTCCAAGGTTGGCTATATAGTTTCATTTACAAATTCAAGCTAGGTCAGCCACTCAACATTCCTAGGGTGGATAAGAATGTGAGGGGACCAAATATATATTTAATTTATGACCCAAACAATATCTTGGATCACACATATGTTTTCTCAAATCGATGCAAAAGAATAATGTATTGTGTAAACACTAGGTCGGCCAAACCTAATGAAAACACTGATGATCTTTGAAGTACACACATTACCAATAAGATAATCACATGTGGATTACTCAACATGCTTCACTATTCATTTAACCATCTCTAAGAACATCTGAGAAACATCTGCAACAACTTCAACAAACTTCATTCACAGATAATGCTTCACCAGTTCAACCGGGACAACCAACAAAAACACAAGAGCTTTGGAGCAGGTCTTCTGGAGTGCCAAACCACAAGCAATTTTTTCAGAACACATAAGCCATCAAAAAGAGTAATCTCCCAGATCTGTAAGATCTGAAACCAAATACCAAAAGACTGCGGAGCCAAAAAAATTCTCCAAGTCAATAACAAGATAATTTTGAAAAATCAATTCACACACTGGTGAACATAAATTTTACTCTCCATCAAACCAAAAGTTGAAACTCAAAATTTACAATCCATTTAAGCTTCTGAAAACACCTACAGATCTGCATAGCCATTGGGTCAACATAGGAGAAATGTGGACCACAATACCAGAGCATACTTAGAACATACTTCAACACAAATTTCATTATTTCTCAATTCTTCTCAAAAGTAGTTGGAAAAATCCAACTTACTCAACCTGTACAGTATTGACATCAATGACAACATTTGAAAAAACCACCAAACACATCCATACTTGCAAAAAAAATATGATGCACTAGATAAAATAATCTCTACGAAGATGGTATCATTTTAGATAAATATTTAATATAAAATTTGATGTCTAATGGAAACAACTATGTTTTAATACACAGTGATGGCATATAGTGAAGGAGTGAAAAATTAGGTCAAAGGAACAAAGCAACAAGATATGGGTCAAGATATTAAAGTAGAGGAGCGACTGCATGATGTTGGAGTGAAATCGAAGGTTGATCCCCAGGCTTGGGAAATGGAGATAGAAGTATAAATTCTGATGGAACGGGTTAGGGTTCATGCAGAGGAGGAGAAATGGAGAAATCATAATCAAGATAATAGAAGGGGCAAGCGGGAGGGATCTAATTGAAATTGGTGGCCCTGGAAACCTCTCAATCATGGATAGAGCTCAAGAAATAGGCTTGATGACATGGGGTCAATATGTGACAATGGTGTTTGGCATGGTGGAAGAAACCCTAGGTGCAATCCCTGATAGGAAAGCTTCCATCTTTGGCAAGATCAATCAAAGGAAATAAGAAGACCTTTCTTTCAAAAGGATCTACATCAAAAAAATGCCCGATTTGGTGGGTGAGGCCAGCCCTTGAGAATAAGCAATCAGAAGACCATGGTGGTTGCCTCTAAAAAGCTTCAACCACCTATCAGTCACCTTAAGCGGTTGGATATTTTGGCTAAATGGCCTGGGAAAAACCTAAATTGGAACAACTTGATCAAAGGGTGGTGAGAAAAATGGGGTGAGTTGCTACAATTCAAAACTTTGCCCAATGGCTACTTCATTGTGATTCGCCCCTCCATGGAAATGAGGGAGATAATCATAGAGATGATATAGATTATGGATGAAAGTGGATCTTATATTCACAAAGGGATGAAAGGATTTGGTCCCCTTTTTCACTCCATGGATAGGGTTTAGGATTGGTTCAAGCTTCCTAACCTCCCCTTTGAATTTTTGGAGCCATGCATTTTGGAGGAAATCAAAACTCATTTGGGTAGATTATTATGTGTCAAAGAATGGTTGGATGAAGATGGGTTCATCACCCATGTTAGGATATGCATGGAAAATAGACCAAATAGTGCTCACTAGCAATAACTTGAATTGGATACTGAATGGGGTAACTGGTGTTGGAATCAAGGAACACTAAGAGGGGGGCTGAATCAGTGTTTTGCAATTTTTAAGTTTATTAATCTAATCCTTAAAGCACTTTAACATTCAACCAAAATAAATATGCATGAACATAAGATAAATAACCACAACACCATAACACAAGTATTTTTACGTGGAAACCCTATTAGGGGAAAAACCACAGTGGAAGACCAATCCACAATATGACTATACTCAGAAATAAGTGTTTACAAAAATGGGAATGCACTTGCATTCAGGGACACTGCCTAGAGCTCACTTCTTAGAAATAAAGACTCACTATCTTACAAAATATTAAGATTAAATCCATTTGATTAATTGAACTAAAAGAGTAGAATCTACTAATGCCTGATTACAGTCCTGATTAAGCACATTAGTCAATTTCTTGACCTTTTGTCTGATTCTTCTCTTCTTCTCTAGTCTGATCTAACTCGCATCACAAATCCTTTTATGCACAAGTTAAACTATGCATAATCCTTCTACTATTTAAAACACACAACAAATATTTTCATATATATCAAAATTATATAATCGACTGCTTATATATATCTACCACTAAGGATTTAATCGCTACTTGTCGGCTCCAAAAAAAAAATGAAAGTATTTCCAAATTGTCAGCTCAATTCATAGTTAATTTTTGATCTGCACCAACCAAAGTCAAACATAGCATAGTAATTACCCAAATCAACATTTTTTAAACATGAAAACACCTAAACAGTTACTCCTCAAACATTCGCAACAACTACATCCACCAAGTCAACCTTTATGCACTGATAAACAAAAAAAAATCAATCAGATCTTCTAACTCACACACGGATCAATACAAGGCTCTAAGAGTCAAGAGTAATAGAGATCATATACCAAACAACCTTCCTTGAGATCAATAACTAAAAATGATAACAAGAAACTATGTTGATGGTGTTTTCTGCACAAGAACAACTCAAATAGAATATAATATTCTATGTCTCTTGAAAGGTTGATATCTATGAGAAAGGAGATAACCCCAAGGTATCTCAGGAGTTAGGTCATGAAAATGCAGTGGAATCACTCAGTGATAAATGTGAAAATTTTGGTAATCACAAAGGGACCTTACAAAACAAATGTTGGAGACTCTAAACTTATCAAATTTTGCAATAGGGTGATACTTTAGTTCCTACTTTAAGCACAATTCAAAGAAATAGCAAAAGGTAAGGGTTTCAAAAATCCTAAAATTAATATTACTCCTAAGATCAACAATACCAATGAAGAAATACTTTGAACAAACCAATCCCTTTAAAACTACTTTCTATTTAACCCAAGCTATACCTGCAATCTCACAGAAACAGTGCAATCTTCTAAGGAATTAAAGATTTTCAGATTATGCACATTCATCCAAGCCAACCTTAGTTTTGTAGTTGACATGGAAAAGTGCCCAAAATTGAACTAAGTACATAAATAACAGGTAAAAGTTGACCTTGCACAATAGTCCCACAATCAAGAAGCTACCCAAAGTATGAACCAAAGATTTCTACAACACTCCATGCATTAAATCACGAGCACCATTAAATTATTTACTCTCAACCCAAAATACATTCAAATATTTCCAAGAAATTTGAGAGATAAAATAAGAAACATGCAAGATAAATCAATGTAAAGAAGAAATCAATAATAACACAATGTCTTCACTTGTATTAAATCACCAATAATAACAACAATTCTGATATTTCGTATTACAACATTTTCTTGAAAATGAAACTAGCTCCTAATTCTTCTAATCTACTATCTAACCCTTTACTTTCCAACAATAACTTGCTCTTCTTCTAACTAACCAACCAGCCAACCAAACCTTATAAATGAGGAAAAATGCCATACTTATAGAAATCTTGTCCCATGCTTTCCTGAGCTAGGGTTATAGAGAACGTCGGCCACCAACCTTATCAGCCTAGAAAACCTGCAATAAATCATCATCCTGTAATGAATGCATGAGGCGCCCCTTCAGATTGGCCTAGGATCTCCATAAATCCTGATTCAGATCAAACAAACTTCACAAGTCCCTTCACCATTAATGTCTCACCAACGTGAAGCAGAAAAATGGTAACACGCATATGAGTGTGAATATGAGCCACCGACCAACAACCGATCTGGGCCTCTCCAACGACTTCGATCGAATCAAACCAATTTGAATCCTCCATGTCACTCCCAACTCGGACAAATGACCCTCGAGCGCGTTGACCTATCCGTGTACAAGTGAGTTTGACCTGCCCACAACCACAAAATGTACTTGGTTGCAATCCCACAAATCCCACAACATCTTCAAAGTACACCCACTTCTTCCCTTGGCCTCTAACAGCAACAACCTGCCTGATCCACCTTGCATTCAAAATGGCCACCATTAATATTCATTATGGCATGAAAATCTACGTTAATCCAATACAAACAACATGCTAATCACCAAAGGAATCCAAAAAAACCACTAGAATCCATTAAAATATCATTAAAGCACCCCTATCAAAGTTTGGGATTTTCACCCCTTCACGGAATTCAGGTTAGGAAGGAATTTTGGGAAATTCCGGGCTAGGCATATTTTAGTGAGGGAAGCACAAAAATCACCAAACGGCCAAGCACTCATCAATCAAAACTCCAAAAATGTCTGCAAATATCATTAAATCATCCAAATCCATCATGCAATGAAGAACCACTAATCGTCAACTCACAAATCCCCTCAGTCTTTGACAAATAATAGACTTTTTGAAAAATCCAACAGGCACGGAAATCCGCAAAACCAGCATGACTCAACATACCCCGGGAAAATGAAGTAGGGATGAACTATTGGGATTTTCCCAAGGCAATGAACTCTTACGCAAATCCCCTAAGTCTTTGACAAATAACAGACTTTCAAAAAAATCTGACAAGCACAAAAATCCATGAAACCAACATCACTTAACATACCCTTGGAAAATCAAGTAGGGATGAACTATTGGGATTTTCCCAAGGCAATGAACTCTTACAAAGTCAACACAGTTCTCATGTTGTTGCATGACAATCTGACCTTCCAGCACCTCCAAAGTGACTAAAAACATGTTACAGCGAGCCAAGCACTCGACCACTGAGGTAACGCGCTAAACCAGAGCACTACAAGCCAAGCAAAAAGCCCCCGCAGTATGGCAATGAACCGCAACTAAGCTTGGAGACACCCACAGTATCGAGGTAAGTCGTAACACCGCACCAGATGGACCAACCCCGTGCAACCGCGTCACCAACCAAAGACTCCCGCAGTAATGCGGCACTATTGTGCTACTATGTCGGTAACGAAATCCCTGTGGTAAGGTGGTACCACCACCCAACCGTGACCCAGACACAAAGCCCTCGTGGTATCGAGGTAAAAAATCCCAAAGACGCAAATCGGGGAAATAAAGGAACAAAGGAAAAAGTAAAAAAAAATCAAGGAAGACAAAAATCCACAAAGCATTAAAATCCTCAAAGACAGTGCAGAACTAGCCTCGTCGAGTTTTCCTGGCAACCAGGGAAATCCACTTGAAGGGAAAAATCTTGAAAATAGGGAAAAACCCAAAATTGTCCAAAGGACTTAGAATTTTCAAAGTGTTAGCATAATGGGGGGACTTTATAAGAAAGATAGGCATTTAAGAACATTGTAAAGTAACATGAATCCAGGACCAATGGACCAAAGCATCAAAAAAACAAAAACCCAGTATTTTCAAAGACAAGCTCAAAAAAGGGCAAGGCCACAAAAAAGAGTGTCCCTACTTTCAGTGGGGTGTGTGTGCAAAATTACACAACAAATGGTGACTCCACTGGGGAAATGCTCCAGAGCATTTCAATGACAAACTGGAATCAACCCAGAATCTCTGGTTTCACAGATCAAATATGGATGGATCAGGCTACCTATGGAAAAGGTTTCAGAAATCACAAACAAGTAAACCTCTCATGTACCAAGGTCGAAGTGTGTGTATATGCATTCATTTCCTTTTTCCTCAGTGGCAACAGGGACCAAACTTAGTCTGATAAGGCTACATAAGGATTCCAACTCCAAAAGCAACCTGGATAGAGCCTCGCTGCCAGTCACGCATCCATAGCTTTGACAAGGTTATCACTGTGACCCTCCCTAGCATAGCTCTACTACAAGATAGGCATCCATAGCCTTGATAGAGATACTAGGATACCCCTGATAAAGTGAACATCTCTTTTGATTTTTAGAATTTTCTTTTCTTTTCTTTTCTTTTGATATTCTCTTTGAGATCTTTTAAACCTTCTCTTTCACCTTGCAAGCAATGAAGCTCGCACTCAATGATGAGAACCATAGTGGCACAGAAGTAGAATATAATATTTTTCACCCAATCAGACCTCACAAGGACCATATGCAACCTTGAAAACCTTAAGATTTGTGTGTACGTATGAGACAAAAATACAGTCTGGAATTTGACTTAATCAAGTGATTCTAATTCCGAGCATATGCAACATTAGACAAAGGAAATCCACCAACTGATTTAAAAAAGATGATTGGTGTTTGTAAATTAAATTCCTAGAATGGCCCTATGTAAGCAACCAACCAACAGATGCAACAAGCCCAAAAGAAAGCAAGAAAACCCAAAGCAGGAGCAAAGCATAAAGCAAAACCAACTGAAGTAGTGGAAGGTGTTGAGCCATGGTTTGTGCCATATTTTCCATGAATTTTAGACATCACCCTTCTAGCTTCTTCCTTCCCTAGGCATCTCAAATAAATCCCCTCATGATTTCTCGTGTACAAGACAACTCCTTTCATCATAAAACTTCCACTCTTCAAACACACAAATCTCCTTTGTACTGCATTAAGGTGTTCAGGACACTGCTTGTTCAACAAAGAGTAGATGACTTCATCATACCAGTCTCCTGGAGACACCTCTTGGAGGTGATATTGTTGAGTTGTGACGTCAGGACCTATCTCAACCATTGTCTTTGTTAGTCCCTACCCTCTCACCAATTTCATGGGTTGGATCTCAATATCATATTCCTGTAGCATAGTTACCAACTTGGCTCTGCATTCTCCCAAATTTATTTTGCATTAATAAAAACTTCATTGCAAGATCAGGTACTATAGAAAATACCTTATTTCTCAAGATATAGTCTTTGAATTTATTTACTTGCTCAGACCAGGGCATAGGCCCATTTTTATACATTAGGATATCTTAGTTCTACATCCTTCGGAGGAGGACTCATAAAGGCTATGGGATGTTCATTCCCTTGGTCGGGTTTTTGGGTCAGCATGTCAGCACAGGAATGTTCTAAAGCAAACAAATATATGTAAAAGGGTTTGGAATAATCAAGACTTACCAATATTGGAGCTTCAACAATAGCTCTCTTTATTTCTACAAATGCCTCCCTAGCTTCTGTACTCCATTCAACATTTTCTTCTTGTTTCAGCATGGAATTCAAGGGCTTTACTATTTCTGCAAATCCAGTGATAAACTTTTTGACAAAGTTAATTTTCCCAAAGAATGACTTTATTTCCTTTTTTCTTGCAGGAGGCTGAATTCTTAGTATAGTCTCTACCCATTCTGGATCAATGGAAATACCATGTTCTAAAACAACATTCCCTAACATCTTTCCCTCAGTGACTCTAAAGATGCACTTCTTAGGATTAAGTGAGATGCCAAACTCTCTACACCTTTGGAATACTTGGCATAAATCTGCAATATGATCACTTCTCCTCTTAGCAAAGATTGTCAAATAATCCATGTAAATGATGATGCATCTTCCAATTATATCTTTGAAAGAAATATCCATTTCCCTCTAGAATGTAGCCCCAAAATTGATTAATCCAAAGGGCATCCTTCTGTAAGAAAAAGTTCCCCATTTTGTATTAAAGGCAGTTTTGTGCCTATCCTCATATTGTACTATAACTTGATTGTATCCAGAGTACCCATCTAGAAACAACATCATCTGAGACCCATTAACAATCTGAAGTACTTCATCTAGTTAAGGGACTGGATAATTATCCTTCTCTGATGCCCTGTTAAGGTTCCTGAAATCAACACACAATCTGATTTCTCCATTTTTCTTCCATACAGGAACCAAGTTTGCAACCCATGTTGAATGTCTTACTGGGAATATGATTCACGTTGAAATTAGCTTCTACACCTCCTTCTAAATGATGGGCTCGAACAGATCATTAATTGGCCTTTGTCTTTGCCTGAACGGCTTAACATTTGACTTCAAGGGAATAGTATGTGTAATGATTGAAGTATCATATGCCTTTAAGTCATCATAGCTCCATGCTATCACATCTTGATAAGTGTTCAAAGCATCAATAACTCCTCTCCTTTCCTTTGGAGTGCACACTTTACCAATAAAGACATTTTTTCCACCCTCATGGGTCCCCATATTGTATGTTTTACACTGACTGGTGAGATATTCCATTTTCACTTGTTGTTCTTGATCTTTTATCTTATCTAGATCAAAAATTCATTCTAATTGCACCACCCCCCTTGGGATAGTATTAGTTTTATGGTTAATGACCCCTTCTAGGTCCATTTCAACCTCTTGATGTTCTGCCTCATCAATCAACTAGGAAGCAAGCACATCACAACTGGTGATGAAATCAATAATATGCTTTTTCATCCTCAAACACCTGAAAATTGGTGACATTGTCAGGAACTAAGGGTACTGGGGTGAGCTCCATAGTGAACTTCTTCAAACCTGAAAGTGATAAAGGTTGCAATGTACTTGCTTCTTGTGCCAAAGAATCAGCAATTTGATTCTTACTTCAGGGGATCAATTGAATTTTGAATGCATAAAATCCTTCAATGAGATCCCATACTATGTGCATGTAGTTGTTCATTCTTCTGTTATGGCACAGGTATTTCTTCCTTATTTGTTTAACTACTAGCTCAGAATATCCAAACACTTGCAAGATCCTGAATTCCTTTCTCAATGCCAAAAATAATCCATGGACCAAAGCCTCATATTTAGCTACATTATTAGTGCACTGGAACTAGAGTCTATGAGCAGAAAAATGGATTTTACCTTTAGGGCTGATCAACTCAAATCCTACTCTAGCACCCTGCTTTGATTTGGATCCAACAAATCTCAATATCTAGCAACCATCAAGTCCTGATTTCTTCTAACTAACCATGTCCTTGCTACTGCTCAGAGGCTCTTCAGGAGGCCTTGGGATCTTTCCTTTTAGATCATTTTGATTTCTTTGTATATCTAGCCTGACAGCTAGGGTTGGGTTAATGCATCTTTGTATCTGATCCTTTGTAGTTTGGCATAAACAACATTCCAACTTAGAGTGAGGGGAATTGTGAACTCTGTACCCATTGGGGAGCAACAATTCCTTAAAATTCATATTTCCACACAACTGAAATTGATCCTCCACACACTTTTGGATAAACTCTTGGAAAATATCCAGCAAGCTGAGTTGTCTATCTTCTTGGTCAGCAAGTCCCTTTGTTTGTTCAAGAGTGCTTCAGAATTGTTGGCCTCTAATGTGGATTCATTAGAGAAGATTTGCAACATAAATTTTTTATTTTGTGTCTAAACTAGGGGTGGCCAAGACATAGTTCCCCATGCTGACTTCTGACACCAATATCTCATTCGAATTATTCTAATATTCAGTGATCACATACTTCATTCTAGATTCTCTTTCAATTCTGATTTGATTTGGGACTCCTTTCCAGGGGAGCCACATGTGAGAATGATTTGTATATTTATAACCATTTAGTGCCTTGGTGAAATATTGACCCAAGATCAAACCATAAGTGTCAGAAATATTTGCCACCTGAATATTAAGTACTTGTTGCACTCTAGGATCTGAAGGAACTTGCATGGGGATCATGTTCAATTCTTCCACTATATTTACCTATGTTTTGTCCAATTGGGTGACCTTCTTCTGAGAGGCTACAAGGGTAATACCTAGAGCCATACAGATAAAAAAAGGCATAACATTTGTAGATGCCCCTGAATCCATAAGACAATTGTGCAGATGCTTCCCAAAGATACGAATAGAAATAAGGAAGGGAGGGGTTTCCATCTTGCCCTAGAACAAACTCAATTGAGTGTCAACTTGTGCAACTTGGTTCTTATTCTTTTATTTACCCATGTCTTGAGGTTGTGCTTGAATTGGACCTTTAGGTGCATCTAAACTAGGAGGCATGTTGAATTCCTCATTGACTACTACTCATTGTGGTGTTGTACTTGAATTGAAAGACCCTATGACTAAATTTATGATTTCAGGAACCCTTAACAACTCAAAACAAGAGAGACTCACCTTTACTTTCCTGAGTTCTTCTGTCACATATTCACCTAATTTTTCCACATTCATGTCAGTGCGGGTCTCCTTAGAATGACCAATCTAACCTATCCTTTGTTGCATCTGCATTGCTTCCTTTTGACATATCAGGTTGTCCTCCTTTTGTAAATTATTGTGTTGGCACCTGAGGGTAAGATGGATTATTACTGGCATGTGAGTCTGGTGGAGTGGAAAAAATGTTTGGAGGAATATATGTGGTAAATGGGCCTCTAGCTTTTGGATTCTTGTTAGGCCTATTCCTCAAATCATACTTTCTTATAGGTTGCTGAAACATTTGTACTTCTTCAATACCAACCCCCTCTTCATCTAAGGGACCATTATCATTCTCAGTTCGCTCATTAAATAACTGAGAGATTTCATCTTCATTGAGCACTTGTTCAACCTCCTCATTATGGCTACTTGACTCCTCTTCTGGTTCATTCTCTTCATCCCTTGGAAAAGGAGCATGATTCAACACCAAAACTAGGGAATCATATGGATTTGAGGGTACCAAATCTCGACCAGTCGAGTTGTTTTCAAATTCATAGTGAAAGATGGAAGCAATAGTTTGAAATTCAAAACAATCTAGTTCAGAGTGTTGACCTATCTTGTGAAGCTTGCACCACCTTGACAAAGTTGCTTCAGCTAGATATACTCCACTCAAAGGTTTCTCTTCATTGGAAGGTTGGTCCAATGGGGTGGGGACTCCTCCATTATTAAGTTTGGTATTCCATGGCCTATTCTTCCTAGGTAGTTGTATCCTTTCAGACCCTTGTCCACCTTGTTGACCTCTATCAAATTTTTAACCAGAACATTGGCCTCTTTCAAAATTCTGATTTTTGTCAAAGTGTTTCCCTCGTGCAACATCATGATTCTCCCTATTGTAATTTGATTGCATGCTCCTCTGAGAAGATTGGATTTGGCTATTCTAGCTCCTCAATTAGGTTACCTCCATATTCAGCTTCTTCACTTGCTTGGTTAGCTCATTTAACCTTTCCTTATTAGAACTATTGTAAGGCACTAAATTTACATTGTTTGGGGGGTATCCTGATACTCCTCTAGGACCCACAGACTAATTCAAAACTTATGAGTTCTGTAAATATGTAGGGAAACCACCTTATGGTTGTGGATAAAGGGGTTAATTGGCACCTTATTGCAGATAATTGGGCATTGGTTGAGCCTGAATTACTAGATGAAATGGGTGTGGAACCAAAGGTAGCTATGGAGTGGGATTCATAATGGGAGTGTGATTAGTTAGTTCATGGTTAAGAGCTTGTACTTGCCCAGGGTGGACAGCTGGTCCCAGAGATTGCGGGAGTCCTGAAAAGTGTTGTCTCAAATCAGTACTAACCTTAATAGCCTCTGTATATGTAGTGAGCAGGGTAGTTGGAGGATTAGTTCTCCACTTAAGGAAGGTGGATGTAATACTATCTAGGGCATCAAAATAGACTTCTAAGGCAGTGGTATCATCCACAACATAAGGTGTCTGCAATCTAGTTTATGCACGGTGGAACCTATTATTGAATGATCCTATAGGCTCATTTATTTCTCTCTTAATTCTGGTAAAGTGCATGTAAATCTCATTGGAACTGATAGGAATTTTAAACTTCTACAAAAAAGCAACCTCAAGTTCAGCCTAGTTATGGACAGATGTAGCAAGCAAGTGGTTGTACCATAAAAAACCTCTTCTCCCAAAGAGTAAGGGAAAATCCTACATGCAACATCTTCATGATTAATCCCTCTATCCCTCAGATAGGTCTGAAAAATCCTAATATGCTCCTTTTTTGTTCTATTAGGATCACTCATGTGAAATTTAGCGAAAAAATGTTCAGGGTTGGGCATAACATTGTAGTTGTTGAAGGAAAGAGGCGATTGGTTGTTTGCCAAGAAAGACATTGGTAGAGGTGGAGGTGGTAAAGGCTGAGTGATGACTAGTTGGGATTTTTGAATGCAACTAGCCTCATATGAAGATGAAGATGAGGGGGAATGAGGGTGGGGATGGTGGAAATGATGGATTTGACAATGACTCCTCCCTTCTTCTAGTCCTTCTCAACTTAGTTGGAGGTGGCAATTCTTGAAACTCTTCTTCTTCTCCTGGGGTACATCTGGTTCACCTTCTGAGTCTCTCAGGAGAAAGGGCATTTAGAAAATGCTCCAGCTTGCTTATTCAGGGCCCTCCTTCTAGCGCCAATCCTGTTGATGGTGTTTTATGCACAACAACTCAAATAGAATATAGTATTCTATCTCTCTTGAAAGGTTAATCTCTATGAGACAAGATATAACCCCAAGGTCTCTCGAGTGTCAGGTCATGAAAATGCAGTGGAACCACTCAGTGATAAATTTGAAAATGTTGGTAATCACAAAGGGACCTTACAAAACAAATGCTGGAGACTCTAAACATATCAGATTTTGCAACAGGGTGATACTTGAGTTCCAACTTTAACCACAGTTCAAAGAAATAGAAAAAGGTAAGGGTTTTAGAAATCCTAAAATTAATATTAAACCTAAGATCAACAAAACCAATGAAGAAATACTTGGAACGAACCAATCCCTTTAAAACTACTTTTTGTTTAACCCAGGCTATAACTACAATCTCATAGAAATAGTACAATCTTCTAAGGAATTAAATATTTTCAGATTATGCACATTCATCCAAGCCAACCTTAGTTTTGCAGTTGACATGGACAAGTTCCCACAATTAAACTAAGCACATAAATAACAGGTACAGGTTGACCTTGCACAACAGTCCCACAATCAAGAAGTTGCCCAAAGTATGAACCAGAGATTGCTACAACACTCCAAGCATTAAATCACGAGCACCATTAAATTATTTACTCTAAACCCAAAATACATTCAGATATTTCCAAGCAATTTGAGAGATAGAATAAGAACCATGCAAGACAAATCAATGTAAAGAAGATACCAATAATAACACAATGTATTCACTTGTATTAAATCACTAGTAATAGCAACAATTCTGATATTTTGTATTACAAAATTTCCTTGAAAATGAAAATAGCTCCTAATTCTTCTAATCTACTCTCTAACCCTTTACTTTCCAACAATAACCTGCTCTTCTTCTAACTAACCAACCAGCCAACCAACCCTTACAAATAAGGAAAAATTCCATACTTATAGAAATCTTGTCTCGTGCTGGCCCGAGCTAGTGTTACAGAGAAGGTCGACTACCAACCCTATCACCTAGAAAACCTGCAATAAATCACCATCCTACAATGAATGCATGAGGCGCCCCTTCAGATCAGCCTAGGATCTCCCCAAATCCCTATTCAGATCGAACAAACCCCATAAGTCCCTTTGCCATTAATGTCTCACTGACATGAAGCAGAAAAATGGTAATGCACACATCTTATGAGTGTGAATATGAGCCATCGACCAACAACCGATCTAGGCCTCTCCAATGACTTCGATCGAGTCAAACCAGTTTGAATCCTCCATGTCACGCCCAACTCAAATGAACGGCCCTTGAGCGCATCGACCTAGCTATGTACGAGCGAGTTTCACCTACAAGCGGCCACAAAATGTACCTAGTTGCAATCCCGCAAATCCCACAACATCTTCAAAGTACACCCACTTCTTCCCTTGGCCTTCGACAACAACAACCTACCTGATCCACCCTGCATTCAAAATTTCTACCACTAATATTCATTATGGCATAAAAATCTACATTAATCCAATGCAAACAACATGCTAATCACCAAAGGAATCCAAAACAACCACAAGAATCCATTAAAATATCATTGAAGAACCCCTGTCAAAGTTCTAGATTTTCACCCATTCGCGGAATTCAGGTTAGGAAGGAATTTTGAGAAATTATGGGCTAGGCAGATTTTAGAAAGGGAAGCACAAAAATCACCAAAAGGCCAAGCACTCATCAGTCAAAAATCTAGAAATGTCTGCACATATCATTAAATCATCCAAATACATCATGCAATGCAGAACCACTAATCGTCAACTCACAAATCCCCTCAGTCTTTGACAAATAGTAGACTTTCAAAAAAATCCGACAGGAACAGAAATCTACAAAACTAGCATCACTTAACATACCCCACGAAAATGAAGCAAGGATGGACTATCGAGATTTTCCCAAGGTAACGGACTCTTACGAAGTCAACACAATTCTCATTCCATTGACCGACAATCTAACCTTCCAACACCTCCAAAGTGACTAAAACCACGCTACTACAAGAAAAGCACTCGACCACCGAGGTAACACGGTAAAGCGTAGCACCGCAAGCCAAGCATGTACCCCCATAGTATGGCGGTGAACCGCACAACCACAATAGGGCTCAAAGACACCCATGGTATTGAGGTAAACCATGACACCGCACCAAACAAACCAACCTCGCACAACTATGTCATCGACCAGAGACTCCTGTGGTAAGACTGAACCACCGTTCTACCACTCTGGGAATGAAATCCCCCTATGCTAAGCTGATACCACCGCCCAACTATGACCCAGACGCAAATCCCTCGCAGTATCGAGGTAAACAGTCCCAAAGACGCAAATCAGGGTAATAAAGGAATGAAGGAAAAAGTCAAAAAATATTGGGGAAGATGAAAATCCCTGAAGACAGCACAGAACTAGCCCTGTCGGGTTTTCCAAGCAACTAGGAAAATCCGCTTGAGGGGAAAAATCTCAAAAATAGGGAAAAAACCCGAAATTGTGCAAAAGACTTAGAATTTTCAAAGTGTTAGCATAACGGGGGCACTTTACAAGAAATATAGGCATTTGGGAACATTGTAAAGTAACATGAATCTAGGACCAAAGCACCCAAAAAAAAAAAACCCAAGATTTTCAAAGACAAGCTCAAAAAAGGGTAAGGCCATAGAAAAGATCCAAAAGGCCAAGAAAAATAGGGTCCCTAGTTTCAGTGGGGCGTGTGTGCAAAATTGCACAAAAAATTCCATATGAATCGATGAACACAATTATGTCGAATGTTATGTTATTGCTTGATAGTTAATTATAGAACTTTGGTCTAACTTCTAGTATGAGAAAATGTTTTCATGTGGATCGAATCACTGACTAGGGTTTCCATCAATGACAACACAAAATAACATTTGTAGTGTCTCTTGCCAACAAGTGGATTCAACCTTTGGTCTTGCATCCATGCCTTAACAACACACTGATCAAGTTCTTGTTGTGGGGATCAGTGAAACCTAAGGTCAGGGAGGAAGTAATGAAACAACCAACCATGATCCCCTCTACCAACTCCCCGATAATGACACCTATGACATCTCCTGGGAAGAATCCTTTGGGGTCCATTGCACCTTGCATGACCTAGACCATAAGGATACTATGGTAGCCTCTCTAGTCCTGTTGGATTCCATCTTGGATCAAAAGATGGTCTTGAATTCAAAAATATTAGATTCTTTGGGAATTATTAGATCCAACATCAATGAAGAGTATCTCAATTCATTAATGGAGGTATGGTATGAATTATAGGAGATTTCCAAAGCAGCCAAAGAAGGATCTCTAAAAATAGCCCATGGAGCATTGGATGAGGATTGGACAAAAGGTCCTAGGTTGGAAGAAACTCTTTTGGAGGAAGATAATGATGTCTCCTTGTCCCCATGCAAGCATCTAAAATTTATGCCATCTATGGATCTCTCTAATGAGGGACTCGACATAAACCAGAAGGACCTATGGAAGCTTTCTCTAGATTTGGTGACAGTAGGAGGCATGGAAAAATCCCCAACCAAGAGAAACTGAAATGGGATAGGGAAGATAGTGGCTATTTGAAGATCAATGAGATACTTAAATTAGGGAAGAGTGAGTCCCTTCCTCAAGAAAAATGAAAATTCTAACCTAGAATGTTAGGGTCTTGAATGCCCCTAACAATTGGTGCCTCATTAGGCATCAACTTAAAACTCACCACGAAGATGTTTGTTTTCTCCAAGAAACCAATCTAAGAAGATAAGAGAAGGATCACTTCTGGAAGTATATAAAACAATGGAGAGGCTATGGTGTTAATGCAACCAGTTGTTTTGAGGGTATCCTCACCCTATGGTGACCTCAAAGTGCAATGGTGGAGGAAGTCACCTCAAATGATCACTAGATAATGTGTAAGGTAATAATTCTTGCATCAAATCTATTTTTTTATTAAAAAATGTCTATGATCCTATGTCTTGCATTCAAAGAGGTAATTATGGAGAGACCTAAGCATAATTTTCAATGATCTGATCTTTGAATTTCTAATATTTAGGGAGACTTCAGTGCAATTCTCAGAGCCACTAATAAAAAGGGTGGTAAAGGAAGAGATTAAAAGTCCCAAAATGACTTTGAGAGGTTTGTAGAGTGCAACACATTGATAGAGATTGGTTTGGGCAATGGGAAATTCACCTGGACCAATGGACAGTCTAGCTTTTACAATATTGCTAAGAGATTGGATCAGTTTCTTTTTAGAGGAGACCCGGGGTTCTTTCCCTTCAATTTGGAAGGCCGAATTATTCTTGGATCTAGCTTAGATCAATTTCTTGTATTATTGGAGATAGTGGGAGAAATAACTTTGATCAGATGTTCATTTAAGTTTAAAAACATTTGGTTTTGAGACCTAAATTTCTTCGATCTAATAAAGAAATGGTGGACAAAATATAAATTGGAGGGCTAAAAAATGTTCATAATCATTGCCAAACTCAAACTGATAAAATAGAATTTAAAATCCTCGAACAAGAAAAGCTTCAAGAATATTTTTGAAGAAAAATGGGAAATTGAAGTGGCTTTGCAAGCCCTAAACAAAGATGTCATAATGAACAGGATAGACAATTCTGGGTATGCTCAAGAAAAAGGCCTTTTGAACAAGATGAATGACCTACTATCCAAGGAATAAATATTTTGGCGATAGAAGTCTAGGGAGGTATGGTTAAAACATGGGCACAAGAATACCAAAATTTTCAAAATTCCACCATGGTGTAAATAGACACCAACATGATCACTTGCATTAAGACTGGTGATCGTAGAATTTTGGATGAGATTGAAGACATCAAGGTGGCTACAATGGACTATTTCTACAACCTTCTCAATGACTGGGATGGTTCATTCTTGGAAGATCAACTATTATTCACAAATGGAATTCCATGCCTCTTAATAGATGAACAAAATGAAATGTTGAACAAAAAATTCATAGAGAAGGAGATCAAAGATGCACTTTTTCAACTTTATCCTGATAAGGCTCCCAGTCTTGATGGGTTCCCCATGACCTTTTTCCAAAAATGTTGGGATATCCTTGGTTCAGATGTGATCGAAGCTATGGAGGATTATAGAAGTCAGGCAAAGTTCTTAAGGAGGGAAATAATACTTTCATCACTCTAATCCCCAAAAAAGAGGAGCCTAAATACCAAGAGGAGTTCAAACCAATTTCCCTCTACAACACTCTCTACAAGATTTTTGCTAAAGCCATGGCTAACAGGATTAAAAAGCTACTGCCAGTCATAATCTCAAAAGAGAAAACTAGTATTGTTCCTAGAAAATTGATTCTTGATGGAGTCATCATCGCCCAAGAAGCAATTTATTCTATCCAATGAACTAACAAATAGTCAACGTTGGTGAAATTGGACATCAGGAAAGCCTATGATTGGGTAAATTGGTGCTTCCTTTCCAAAGTCATGGAAGCCTTTGGTTTCAATTGATAGTGGTTAAACTGGATATTTGATTGGGTTGCCTACCCAAAATACTTTATCCTTCTGAACAAAATGCCAGAATTTTTTTTAGTTCCTCCAGGGGATTGAGACAAGGGGACCCATTATCCCTCTTCTTATTCATAATCATGGAAGAGGCCCTAGGAAGGTCTCTCTCCAAAGCTTGACAAGTGGGAATACTGGATGGGATCTAAATTACATGGGGAATGCCAGAAGTGACTCACCAACAATTTTTTGATGGCACATTGTTACTTGGTTTGGCCTCACTAAGGGAAGCAAGGGGATTCAAAATAATCCTAGAAAAATACTCTAGTTCCTCTAGACAAGAAGTCAACAAAACAAAATTGGAAATTTTCTTCTTTAACATTAATGCAGGCATAGAGACCTCGATTTTGAGAATCCTAGATTTCAAAAAGGGAAGCACCCTTGCAAGTACCTTGGGTTGCCTTTGGTTAAAGGTATTCAACCTAGTAAAATTTGGGATCCCTTAGTTGAAAATGTTAAATCTAGAATGTCGACTTGGAAGAGAAAATGGCTCTCTTGGGTGGGAAGGTTGGAAATGCTGAAATCGGTCATCACAATGATCCCAATATATAAGATTTATTGCCTCCCATTATTTGTTGGGACTAGGAAAGTGCTTAATCAGAAGATGAAGAATTTTTTCTAGCAAGGGAATACAAATCAAAGGAAATTTCCATTGATAAAGTGGAAGAAAATCTACAAACAAAGGAAGGAAAATGGGGCTTGTTTAAAATTTTTGCTTCTGCAAAACAAAGAACTAAGTTTCAAAATTGTCTAGGCTATCTACTCTCAACCAAAACTCAAATGGGTTAATATTCTAAGAGAAAAATACTTGGATGAGGATTACATCAATATCTTCACCTCTAGGACTTTAAGAAAAGGTTCCATGATATGTAACTTCATTAGAAGCAACAAAGATCTAGTACTCGGCCATTTAACATGGGAAATAAAAGATGGTGAGTTTATGATATTCTGGGAAGACTCATGGGAAGGCTATAATAAATTGGTAGAAAGAGTAGATTTTTTCCTAATAAGAGTCATCACTCAAAAAGTGTAGGGCTGCAAGGTGGACAACTACATGTGGATATCCATAGAAAATGGGGAACACAAGTTCTAGTAAAAAATCCTATAGGGGTTGGGAATTGATCCCAGATTGGTTGTTGTATACGATGAGGTGATGGCTAATAGAGTATTTTTCCCCTATTTGGGCCATGATAAGCTTCACTAGAATGCCTCCAAATATGGGAAATACAACACCAAGGATGGATACATGATCTTGGTTGGTTCCATAGAGAATGAGTCTAGGATGCCGATAAATCTTTGCTCGAGAAAAGAATGTCCCCCAGATATTGGCCTTTCACATGGGCTACTTCGCAAGGTCAAGTTATCACTTCTAATAGGCTTTCTAGTTTGGCTTATCTTGGAACATTGAGGTGTGTGTTGTGAAAACAAGAGGAGTAAACCAGGTATCACTTATTTATCAACTATCCATTTACTCAAAGTTGATCGTAGTAGCTCTACGCCAAGCTACATTGGATTTCAACTTTTCCAAATGATTTGTTGAGCATGCTAAAGGGGTGGCCAAATATTCAAAAGAATTCCATTTTTAATGGCCTCTGGATATCAAACTTGTCAATTCTAATTTGTTAAGTTTGGAAAGAACAAAATGGGTCTATCTTTCAGGAAAAGGCAATGTCCCATTAATCATTACATAACAAAATTGAGGTGAGTATAACTGAAATAGTAAACTTGAGGTTGATAGATCAAGCCACTAGGAAAGATGAGTTCACAATGTGGGACACGATAATGAGAAAGAACTAGAAGGGTGGCACATCCCTCCCTAGGTCGATGAAGGAGGCAACATAAAACTCATGAAGAGGAAATAGGTTGCTTGACAGCCACCGAAGAGATGATGGTATAAACTAAACTTTGACAGGGAATCCTAGGGAAATCCCAGGATCTTAGGGGTGGGATGCATCATCAAGGATTGGAATGGTAGGTTAGTTGGGAGATTTTCCAAACCTCTTCCAATTGGAAAAAATAATTCTATTGAGATACAAGATTTAATTTTGGGACTAAGAATGGGACATGAATTGAATATCACAAATTTGGAAATAGAAGGGGACTCTTCTATCATTATCAATGCATTAAGAACCAAAAAGATGAAAAATTGGAAATTAGAGGCTATGTTGGAGGTGACATTGGATCTCATGGTAGGTTTTGAACTGGTCACAATAAACCACATCTTAAGGGAAGGAAATTCTAAGGTGGGCAAGCTCTCAAATTTGAGAGCAGACAATATGACTCTCAAAGAACAAATGATCGAGGATTGACTCAATGTGGGTGGTAGGGGGGGAAATTTCCACATTAGATATTGGAAAGTCTGATTGTCAATATGTGCTTAGGCCTTGATGGAATCCATGTCATTCTGGTGGGTGGTGGTTGAGCTAGAGATATCTTTTGTTCCACACTGATATTGTCTAATCAAATAATGGTGAGTAATGATGCCATGATGAGTTGAGTGCATGGTTAATCGGAGCTAATATTTTATTCTTATCATGGGCTCACATTTTTAACTACCCATGATCCCCAAGGATCAACTGGTGGCCAAACATCAAATATAGGTGGGAAAAAGGGTTGTCCACACACTTAGGTACATCAAAATTATTACACACCATTTGGGGTTTGCACCTTAAATTCAACTATGGTGGAATTTCTATGTCTATCATTTTCTATTCTATAGCTCTATATGTTTAGTGTGGTGGGGTGTTTATATCTCTATGTAGGATGGCTAAAAGATCAAAATTCATTACTATGATTTCCGTTGATTCGCTTGTTGGTCTTGGCACCAACACCCCTATCTATCTCGACTATAAACTTAAGCAATAATTTTGTGAGGTCACTGATTAGAGGCTAAAAAGGATATTATGCAACATCGATCATCTTACAATTGTGGAAGTTAAAATGGTGTTGGGAAAAGGGCACTTAGCATACTGTGAGATGCCTCATGTCAACACCCACATTGTTTCACATTTTCTAGCATCACTGTTAGATACCAAAATGGCTAAAGTGGAGGCAAAGTCACTGGTATGTGAGCTCTTCAAGGAAGATTTGTTGGGAGGGATGAATTATGTGCTTCAGGTAGAAATTCCTGGAATGGGTGTCCCATGGTTGGGTGATTTTCCTTTACTCAAAGTCCCTAGTGAGGTCATAAAATATTATCCTTTTTTGTTGGAATTGAAAGGAATGACATTAGTTCGACATAAGCAGTTGATGACGGTGGCAATAAAGTTTCTAAAGTGGGTTCTAAAGTTGGAGGGAGTGGAGGGTTTTGAATGGGTCCCTGAGTTTGAGGCTTTCGCCAAAGCAAATGGGTTTTAGTAGGCATGTTTTCACAAGTCTGTGCAGATAAAATTTCGGTATATTTCATCTGGTTTGTAGTAATATGGTTTACCAGTCAAGTCCATTAGGTGTTCATTTTACTTCTAGCCTCCATTTTTGTATGGAGGATGTTTGTTTTTGATGGTGTCTGATTTTGACCTGCATGTGCAGACGCTTGTAATATTTTGTTGAAAGCAATAAAAACATTACCCTTACATACTAAAAAAAGACTATGTTTTAATATACACACATTTTAATATCTATTTAAGAATATATGTTTATCAAAATTGGAAAAAAAAATATCCATGCAATAAATATTCAAGTTATAAACATGCACAAAAAAATTAAAGGAAAAATAAATAAAATTTACTATATAAAATTTGATGTCTCATGTAACTTCATTTTTCAACATTTTATAAACAACAAAATTATACTACTAATTTATTAAAAAAATTTATAAAATTTTATTTTATTTTTTTCAAAAATTACAAACATAAAATATACTAAAAAATAAAAATTTCATTAGCTTATATCATTTCAAAATTCAAAATATATCTGCCACTTTTTAGTGATTCAAGTTAAAAAGTTGGATTAGTGTTGGTTGTTTCTTTATAAAAGTGTGACACAACTTTTTACTTTTACCCACCAATGATTTTGGGTTAGAAGAATTGATGAGACCCATTTAAATTATATTTTCTTCCTCTTAGAGTAGAATATTTTAAAATGAAACAAAGTATGCTCAATATATGTAGCTTCCATAGAAAACCAATGGGTATGAAAGCTACAATAAAATATTGAATACTTGGAACCAATCTTGGATAACACATTTATAATCAATTGTAAACACTCCTTGTTCATATTCAAATCCTCTAGCTATGTTCAACTTTACCTATATTTTGTGTCCACTTTGGTGTCCATTTCCTTAGTGTTTTGTAGGCTTATTTGAACCCTTGCATCAATCTTTTTCCTTCTCAAGGTGCTCAAGACTTATTTTTTTCTTGTCTCCTTTAATTTTTAAAATAAATATTTTGGACACTAGCATCTAACATAGACAATTGCTCATCATGCTACTATCCCATGATAATTTGTTGTCTGAAATATTTTTTCAAGAATTTTCCACTTGTGACCTTCCCATGTTAGTGGAAATGACTCAAAATGATTCTAGATGGTTTTTATACAACCTTATTTTCCTACTCTTCTCATTTTTTAAAGGAATATTTCATTTGACCAATTCTCTCTTAGCTCTCTTATCTCTCTTGGCTCTCACAAAAATCTCAAGATATTTTACAACATTCTCTCTAACTCTCCTACTCTCTTTGTCTTTCTCAAGCCTCTATTATAATATTGTTCTTTTACTATTACAAGCATTTCTTCTCTTATGCCCCCAAGCACCTTGGGATTATCAAATATCTTATCAACTCTTTAGACACCTAAATTTGACCATTCCCATGTGTTAAAATTTATTACCTATTTTTTCTATTTCATATCTATACCCATATTAATTAAATAATCTCAATGTTTAATTAATATTCACCTTATTCCTAATTTTCCCTAAAATTCTTTAATTATTAAATTAAATACTTTACCCTCTTTCCTCTCAAGATTAAATAAATATGCTAATCTATTTAATCTTGTCATTTATCCAATATGAATTAAAATAAAAAAATGTATTCACCTCCTTTTTCTTTCCTCTTGTCACATCCTTCATAATTCATTCTTAATCCTAATTAACCTAGTTAATCTATGGTTAGGGTGTGCACATTTGTTAATCAGGTTCAATGTCACATGCTCCATAAATTGCCTCTTCCCTTAATACCATCCTTAATCATGTGTACAAGGCCCTTAATTGGTGATTAATTACCCTAACCTAATCCTAATACCAATTATGGCATAGGTATTGTGAATGTTTATTCACGCATCGCTTTTTCCTTCATGGTTTTCTTTTTAGTTCGCAGCTTCGCCTTTTCCTTATCGCTCACAGCTTATTGGCATTGGAACACATGGCATCATGTCAGAGCTTTTTGTTGGGTCGTATAGTTTTTCTTTTGCCGAGCTCCATTTTCTTTATGTGTGGCGCTTGCTTGTCAGTTTCCGAGTTGGGCCCACACTGTGGTTTCTTTTGCTGGGATTTGGAATATGTGGCTTCCTATCAGAGCTTTCTCTTGAGTTGTCTCACCTTTCTTTTTTCGGGCTCCATGTGTTTCACGTGTGTCGCTCGTTCTTGTATCCGTTATCTTAGGTTCGATGCCTATGTTGTGTGTTCTTTTCTCTGCCATGTTTCCTTTTTTGTTGTCGTGTGTTCTCTTATGTTGTTGCATAGTCTAGGTTTCTCAAGGGACATGCTTGTTGGCACAATGTTGGATGATCTTTTTGTTGGTTCTAGCTCGAGAAGATCTAGATCGTTGATGGCTTCTCTTAAGCATATTTCTCATAGGGCTTTCGAGTGGTGGACTGGCTTACTTAAGCAGTCTTTTCCTCATTTTATAGGTTGTTGTTAGATAGATTTAAAAATATTCTCGAGCACTAGGAATGAGCCTTTTGTAGTGTTTTCTATTAAATTTGAACTTGCAGACTGTTCCAGTCAATTCATCCTTTCTTTTTTCATACATTTAATGTGACATTAAACTATTCTTGTATTTTTTGGAGAATATGAACATCTGTCTCAAGCTTTTGTAATCTTGATGCAGCTTAATAAAATGAAGATCATGTTGCTACTCTTTTGTGTTGGTTTATGTTGTATGAGTAATATTATGCAAAGATTGTGATGTTCTTATGTTTGCAGTGTTGGGAAGCATCTATTTGATAAATAGTTGTTACTATTCGAGCCTTTGTCTCAAAATTGTGCTTAGTTATTTCTCTTATAATTTGGTGCATCGCCTTAGTTTAGGTTTTATTATGTCATTTTACTCTTCCCACCCTTTACCTCCCCCCCATAAAAATGAAGAGTCGGCTTTGATAAAACCCGAAGGCCACTTAGCTATGCACACAGGTCCCCCAATAGCTAAATTTCCCATAAGGTTGTTTCCCCTGCAAATTTTTTCATCAACAGGTACCCAGTTCAACCCTCATTAACTCCTTCCTTTTTTGGAGAAGTCACCCCTCTTCCCAAGGAAAATTAAATTCCCATTTATTCCCCCCATAAGAATATGTGGAATTTTAAATTCCCATTTATCTTCCCTAAGCCTCTAGAATAATTAAAAGAAATTTTTTAATTCTCCACTCCGATCCCTAGGCCCTTACAAATGGAATTTTTAATCCCATTCAGTTTTTCCAAGACCTCCAAATTCTATGGATATTTTTGGAGGAATTTTAAATTCCTCACTTGTCACATCCTCCCCATGATTTGGAGAGGATAAGACAATTCCTCCCTTTTCTACCTCCCTCCACTTTCCATCTACCTCATAGCCACATCACCACTTCTCTCACCTTCGGATGACACATATCATCCTCTCATGATTTGAGATGCCTCAAAGCATCTCAACCCTTGGATCCAATCCCTAGATTGAATCCTAGCCCTCCATTTCCTTTTCCCTCAAATGATTAAGGAAAAATGAAATCATTTTTCATTCATGCACATTCAACTTCATGGAACTAAGAACTCAATATCTCACAATCTCCATAGCCATTGCATCCAAAATCAACTTAGAATCCATATTTTCTTGCATTTTAGGATAAAAATCATGTATGTCTAAGGTGTTATGCTGTCAAAATCTCAAGAGGAGCACAAAAATAAAATACAATCAAGGGCCAACAAATCTATCAACTCAATAAGGTACACTTATTTATATTTTAACTTTTCTTGTTTGAGTTCATCTACTTCCTAATCTTGAGTGGTGTCTTTATTTTTTATCTACCTCAAGTGAAAATCAATCTAATCATGATCAAAATTGGTTCTCAAATCTAATCGGGGGTATTATATCAACCAATAATCTATCCAATCCGATCACACTTCCTATCAAATATCTAATTATCTATCCAATCTAATCAATCAACCATTTGATCAATCTATCGATCATCCAATCATCATCATCTAGTCTAGTCCTTGGCTATTACATAATTTGTCATTTGATCATCCTCGCTTTCATGCCCATTGTATTGGATGCTAAGAGACAAATGGAAAAACAACAAAAACCATAGGTTCATCAATCATATTATCCTCCCAATCTACCTACTAACAGAGGGTACCAATAGTCCAATACAAGTCAATTCCTAGAGTCGATTCATCCTATAGCTTCTCTTGAGGATGGGATGGTCAATCAACCTAAGTATTCTATTGAATAGTATCTTAGCAATCTAGTTAATGCACAAATAATATACCATGACATTATTGAATGATCAGGCCACATTCTTGCTTCATTACTCATGTGAGGTACCAAACCACCACCTAGGTTTTATATGACACAATACATTAGTATTACTGGACCTTCTGCACCTCAAGATCCTCCTTCTTCTCAAGCCTCACAACTCCCTCTAGTCTCTCAAGCTCCCTAGGAGTCATGGTATCAACCTAGAATGGGAAATGATGTGTGTGTGCAAATTCCATCTAACAAATTGGATCAGATTTTATCAATGCACTTGGAGCTACTTTGGTACCACAATCTTAAAATTTAGTCCCACAAAATTCCTAATAACAACCACCTCAAACATCCACTCATCCACCACTTTCTATAAATATTAGGGGAAATGTATCTAATTCCTTAGCTTTGCCCCCCCCCCCTCATGTTCCTCTCATTCAAAAAAAAATGGCTTACAACACTTCTAACACATTAATTCCATCATCATCCCAGGCTCCACCTTCCATAAATGAAATTCCTTGATTCAATCCTGGTCATTTCATTCCTCCACCATTTCCATCTTATCAACAACCACCCTCTTATCAACAACATAAACCACCATATTCATCACAAGTTCCACTGCCACAACCGCCATGTCCAAAACAACAACCACCATCCCAGCCTCAAGTTACATGTCAACCTCAAAAAAAAACTTTAATATAACCCCAAGGAAAACCATCATCCCAACATCAAAAATAGCCACTAAATGCATTTTCCAATCCTCCACTTCATTATTTTTCACCTCGTTATCATCAACATCACCAATCATCATCTTTCATGGAGCTTTTCATGCAAGAAATTCATTATCAACCACCTCCACCTTCATCTCTTGCTAATCCATGTCAAGAATACCATTATCAACAACAACCTCAACATAAAGCATATATCATTGATCCAAAAAAAAACCCATCGACTACCTTTCAACAACAATCCAATCCAAAACTACCACCATATAATCCCCAACAAAAAACATATAACTACCAATCTAATCCTTCATACTACTAAACACCTCCATCAAAACCTCCTCCATCTTATGGAGTTATCCCACAAGCCCCATCACAACATCAACCATCATCATCACCATATTATTAACCCCCACCATCACAATTATAAACATATTTGAATCAGTATCAACAACCACCATCCTATCTTCAACCCTCGTCCACATACATTAATCCATCCCTTAATCAATCTCTTCCACTACCACCACCATATAGTCAATATGATCTTCAATATCAATCCAATCTAGTAGCCCCTTCCTAATAAGAATCTATGAATAAGGAATGGGAAGAAATGAGAGCTACTTTGAAGGACTTACAAGCAGGAACCTCATCCAAAAATTCCTTAAAATTTGATGAAATTTGTCCATATCCATTTCATCCATAAATTTCCACTAAACCCTTTCCTAAACATTTTAAAATTCCAAAGTTTGAAAAATATAAGGGAAGGGGAGATTTGTGAGATCATTCACAAGCATTCTATATGCATTATGAGGAGGTGTTATATAACGACAATTATCTCCTACATTTTTTTCCTCGTAGCTTTGGGGGACAAGCATTGGAGTGGTTTTTACACCTATCACAAGGGTCTATTTCTACCTTTTTTGATTTATCAAAAAAATAATGACACATTTCTCCTACAACTTGGAGAAGGGTGTGGATGACATGGACCTAATGAAAAACAAACAAAATAGTGGTGAGAAATTTTCTAGTTGTCTCCAAATATGGAAAGACCAAGCAAGTCATATTAAATATAGCCTTCCTAAAAATGAATTTTTTAATATCTTTGTTGAAAATTTTCATTTTGAAATGGCTTATAACTTGTGTATCCATTGCGTGTCCACCTTTGCAGAGATCATAGAGAAGGGAGTTACTATTAAAAAAATCCCTTATTTCCAAGGGGCTTGTCAAAATCTATAAGGATGATAAAGATAAATAGTTTAATGAAAAATCTCGCCAATAGAATAAAAAATGAATGTGGTAAATGATGGTGTCACTAACACCAAACATGTCCAAGTACCTAACACCTCCCAATGTCAAAACATACCAAACCAACTAGTAACCAATGTTATATTTGTGCCTCAAGGGGAACCACATCCTCCCACTCAATCCAATCAACCAAGTCAAGGGAATGCCAAATGCTCTTTCAATCCTTTAGGAGAACCCTTGGATGCAGTATTTAGAAGGTTGGTTTAAGCCAATGTGGTCACCTATCTAGTTACGCAACCTTTTGATGAGTCAAAACCAAAGCCTAATTGGTACAAGGATAATGAGTATTATGAGTACCATATGATTAAGGGTCACTCTACTAATAAGTGTTTGAAACTAAAGAAATGTATCCAAGATCTCATTGATCAAGGAAACATTTTTGTTGAGGGAAACCAATCTACATCATCTAATGTTTAATTACAAATAATACAAAATATTTTTCCTAAGCATAGCCAACGAGCTAGCTCATCTAATACAAACACTGGATCCAATAACAATGGCCAAAATAACATCACCAATAATATAAATTATAACAAGGTGTCTTTCAAATATAACAATTTAGTTGGTTGCATCACTCAATGATATCCATGTGTTTCTATGATTCATGTAAAAGGAAAAGACCCTCAATGTTCTATTACCACACAGAGAACCCGTATATCAATCTCAAGCCCATTCACATCATCCCAGTCACCTCCTATAAATGATAATTACAATACTCTTGATCACCTAGGAAAGACTCCAAAGTAAATATATATTTTGGATTTGTTAAATTATTCCCCCATACATCAAGAAATACTAACCAAAGCTTTGTAGAACACCCATGTAACCAATGATATAGATCCTACTCAATTTCAATCTCTTGTAGGACACTTCTCATCTACTTATTAGTTTGGATTTATCCAAAATGATATGCCTCCCATTGACCCTACTCATAACTGTGCTCTTCATATAGAGGTCCTCATCACTAGGCATAAGGTTAAGTGATTATTGGTAGATAATCACTCTGCCCTCAACTTAAGTACATTAAATTGCATTAAACAAGTTGGGTACACTCATACTGATTTAGAAAATCAATTGATAGCCATTAAAGCCTATGAAAATGTAAAGAGAGATTCATAAGGCACCATTTACCTTCCTGTTCATGTTGGACCAACAATAAAATATAAAAAAATTCATGTTCTTAATATTGACCTACCGTACAATATCCTCCTTGGTTGTCCATGGCTACATGCCATGTAGGTCATTCCTTCCACATAATATCAATGCCTTAAGTTCCCACATAATGGAATTGAAGTCACCATTCAAGACGATCCTCACCCTTTTGAGTACTTTCATGCTCTTAAGGCTTCACTACCCCATTCTTGGCATTGTCTTATAGTTGAGGTTGGGCCTTACAATACCACTTCATCTTCATCTAATGTCGATCCCAACACTATCCTTTCATCGTCCACCCCATCTTCCACACTTGAATCCTCCATTAAAAAGGTCAAGATAATTAGAAAGGGGTGTGGAGAATATGAGATACATATTGTACTTAATGTGGGCACAATACGACCCTCTCTATGCACATATGGCCATCTATCAGGTCCTCCACAACAAGAGGAAGCAACAACCAGGACATTGAGTTCCAATAATTTAGGTTCTAATACCTTTCAATCCATATGAACCTTAGCACAAGAGAAGCTTGATGATGATATCATTCAATGGGTATACCAAGAAGAACTTGATCCTTCAACTCCTCCCCTAGAGTCTTTCTATGAGGTTTATCCACAAGATCACAAATTGTCACTGAAATTTAATTATCAAGTAGGAGGATTAGCTGTGAATGAGAAAGGAATGTGTAAGCTAATTGATCCACTAGTACATCCAAAGCACCAAGGACTTGGTTATGATCAAAATAAAAAATAGTCTACCTCGTCATCTAGTACATCAAATAATGTTAATATCGAAATCGATATCCTTGAAGACATCCCAAAAGAAGAAACCATGATACTCTCCTATGATGACTTGGATGTATCATCACTATTTGAATCAACCTCCATATTCACTATAAGCCTTTCCCTCCACCACCTTGAGCTAATAGATTGGGACTAATCAGGTACAACACCCATTAACATTCTCCCTTTTAAAGAGGAATATGTGTATTTTATGGGATTAGAATAGGATTATGGTATCTACTTGGGGGAAGATGAGAACCCTAACCACAAAAGTAAAAAATAGAAAAATAAAAAAAGGATCTTCTAGTATAAAACTTTCTGAGGCACTTTTAGATCCATCAAAAGTAAAAATAAAGGGTGTATATTCTAATTAAAACCCCCCTAAGGCATTATAGGATGGGGATGTTCATCTTCCCCTTATGAGTACTCAATGGTCTAAGAGATCTCCTATTTTTATTGAAGAGACTAGAGAGATAAATTTAGGAACTAAGGCCAAACTAAAAATCACATGTGTAGCCAATTCTTTGACTGAAGATGAATAACAGATGTTTTCCAAGCTACTTGAAGAAAGATTCATAAATTCTTTTTGGGATTATTTTGATATGCCTGGATTGGATGTTGCACTTTTCATGCATCACCTAGATGTGCATCCACATGTGAAACTATAAATAAAAAGCTACAAAAGATGCATCCACAAGTGGACTTACTTGTTAAGGTTGAGCTAGAGAAACTATTGGCAGTCATATTTATTAGGCTCGTTGACTATTAAAATTGGATCTCCAATAGTGTTCGTATAGCCAAACCCATTGGGGTAATTTAAATATGCACTTATTTCAGAGATATTAACAAATCCTTTCCCAAAGACAACTTCCCATTGCCTAACATTGACATATTTGTTGATCTTACAATAGGTCATGTCATGATATCCCTCATAAATAGCTTCTCAAGCTATAATTGGATTAAGATTGCAACCAAAGATCAACGTAAAATAACTTTCACCATTCCTTGGGGAACCTTCTACTATAATTTCATGCCCTTCAATTTGAATAATGTAGGGGTAACCTATCAGTGTGTCATGAAAATAATTTTCCATGATCTCATTCATACCATAATGGAGGATTATATAGATTACTTGTTAGGAAAATCAAAGACTATAGTAGAGCATCCCAAGATCCTAAAATAGATATTTAATAGGTTAGAGCAGTATTAGTTGAGATTAAATCCTAAGAAATGTGTCTTCGGTGTCACTTTGAGTAAAATTTTGGTCTTTACTATCTCCAGATGTGGTATATAAGTTGATCTAGAAAAATACAAGGATATCGTGGAGATTCCCCCACCAAAGAATCTAAAATAGTTGAGAAGTCTGCAAGGAAAATTATAGTCAATCTGGCATTTTATAGCTCGAATTTTAGACAAGTGTCAACCATTCACTAATGTCCTTCATAAGGACATAGTCTTCAAATGGAATTCATAATTCCAATAAGGCTTTGAGAGGATAAAATAATACCTTGCCAATCCTCCCATTCTAATTTCTCCTATTGTGGGAAAACCATTGTTGTTGTATATTTGTGCTACATCTATTGCACTAGGGGCACTTTTGGCTCAAAATTATGAGAATGGGAAAGAAAGGGCCATCTACTATATTAGCCACACACTAGTTGGGTATGAACTCAACTATACTCCTATGGAAAAATCGTGTCTTATGATTGTCTTCAGTTCCCAAAATCTTTTCAAAAATATGCTTAGTCATTCAATCAAGTTAATATCCAAAGTAGATCCACATAAGTATCTATTGTCCATAATGTCATTGATAGGTCGAATGGCTTAGTGGGTTATGCTATTGAGTGAATTTGACATAAAATATGTGGATTGAAAATAAATCAAAGGATAGATTATTTATGATCAGTTAGTTGATGTTGCCTTGGTTTATGCATATACTTTGGTATCTAAATTTCATGACGAGTCTATCTTTACCATCTTAGAAAACGATACATGGAAGGTCTACTTTGATGGGTCTTATATACAAAATAGAGCTGGTGTGGGAGTCATCTTTATCGCCCATCAAGGTGAGTTCATCCCTAAGTCATTCAAATTAGTATTTCCATTCACAAATAATATTATAGAATATGAAGCTTTGATTATAGGTTTGAGAATTGTTGTCTAATGGAACATCACTCATCTACATGTTTATAGGGATTCACAAATCGTAATCAAATAGGTTAATGATGAATTCTAAAAAAAATATGACAAGCTTCTCCCATATAAATGCATGGTTGATGATTTCAAGAAATAATTTGGATCTAGTTTGTGAAAGTACCTAGGTTACAAAATAAAGTTGTCAATTTCATGGCTACAATTGGTTCTCATTAGACATGCCTCATGATTAAACTGACTGAGAATTTTTAGTTGAACAATTGTTGGTCCTAACTTATGATATTCCTAGAACTAAGATGGTGTGTGAGATCGTTGGTACCCAATCTCCTTGGTACCATGACATTTACACATACCTTCGTGACAATACCCTCCCATTTGATTTAACCCGCAATTAACGTAAATCCTTTATCTAATGTGTTGATTTTTATACTATCCTAGGAGACACCCTTTATCATAGAGGGTATGATGGTACTCTTCTTCGATGCCTAAATGATTCAAAATCAAAGCTAGAATTACAAGAAGTACATAGTTGTGTTTGTGGATCACATACTAATGGAATAGACTTAGTGAAAAATATTATTAGAATCAGATATTATTGGTTGACTATGGAACATGATGCCTCTGATTTTTTCAAGAAATGCATACCATGTTAGCAACATGTAGATTTAATCCATTCTCCTGCATAAGATTTGCAACCAATCTCCTCATCATGGACTTTTTTGTAGTGGGGTTTGAACTTAATCAACAAGATATAATTAGAAAGATATACCCTCCCTCATCTAATGGTCATACCTTCATTATTACTACTGTCAAATATTTTAACAAATGGGTGGAAGAATTTCCCCTCTCCTGCATCACCGGAACCCAAATATCCAAATTCATCCTATACTATATTCTTTATAGATATGGTGTTCCCTCCACCATCATAACCGACAACAAAAAACCATTCAAAAACTAGTATGTAAGACACTTGTGTAAAACATTTCATATCCAACATTGTTGGTCTACACCTTATTATTCTCAAGGTAATGGTCAAGCTGAAGTGAAAAATAAAATATGCCATTATCTACCTTACATCTCATTTCCTATATGCCCACACATCATCCTATCCAGCCCATGAATTCTATCCTCACAATCCATGTCATGTCCACTATCCATCCATACCCCATTACCCATAGCATGGTATATTTTTCTTGAACATTAGAAATATCATATCTACTATCCCTATTCCTAAGCTTCCTCCACTTGCTTTGGAAGTGATCTTACAAAATTATAATTGGTATCCCAATCATCTATCCTTATATCAATCAATTTTTTGTTAGTCCTCATCATTTGTATATAATTTTTATTTTGGTTGGTCTTGCATCATCATCTAGGATCCATCTTTGTATCTTTTTTTATCATTTGGTCTTGCATTATCTTTGGTCCATCATCTATATTTATTTTTATTTAAGTACATTGCCTTTGCACTTTCATGTAGGCAAGGTCATCATCAATGAGCCCCCGAGGCTTAGTTCTATCCTTTAGGGTGTGTCTTTGTGTATGTCATATCACCAAGATTCCCTCTCTAGCTAGTTTCTACAAAAAAAAATCATTAGTTGCTAGTAGTTTCAATCTATTTTAACTATCCCCATCATGTTGTTCCTATAATATACCGCATCCATCTTTGGTCTTAGCAAGATATATCATTACTCACATCAGACTAAATCAATCCACTCCATCATGTTCATGGAAAAGGATATTTGAGATTTATTGTGATTTCTTGGTGCTTTTTCATTTTGCTTATATTTTGAGCTTCCTACTATACCTGCTCGAGCTCATCACGATCCATCATATCATGGTACACTTTGATTAGTAGAACTAGGGGCATATCTTGGCTCTTTGTGTGATAGTTTTTTCTTGTTTGTCTTGCATAGTACCTACCATGATCCTTGTGGTCTTGTGTTATGTTGGGGCTGTTAGAACCAAAAATTTCCATAAAAATCCTAAGGTATTTTTCCCATTTTGACCCTAATATTTTCACCGTCTTTTCTCATAAAAAATCATTTACTGCCTTTTACAATGCTAAGAATGTCTTTTAACCTTGCATTGTTGCCTTATTTTTTTCCCATATATCTCTTGCATGTTACCCCCATTAAAATTCATTCTCCTACCTTTGTCATGAAATAATTCATTTATTCCCCCTTTCATAAATCCAAATAATGACTTATATTTTATACCGCTTCTTTACATTTGCACCCTTAAAGGCCAACACCTTTTCTTGCTATACTGTGGCCTTTTGCAAATTGGAATATGGTATGGTGGTAGCGGCTAAGGAATGAGCATAAAACGCTTACTGCACCACTACGCGAGGTCAAAACATTCACCGCGGTACCATGGTGGTGGTTAGCAACCGATGAGGAAGCAGTTTGAAGAGTTACCACAGTACCACTGACAGTCAAGATAGTGATCGTGGTAGTGTGGTGAACAGTTAGCAAGCGGTGATGGTGAGGTGGATGGTTAAGGGAATGGTTGCCACACAACCATGTGTGGTTTGCACAATCACCGCGGTATGGTGGTAGCAGTGAGCGGTGGATGATTTAACCTTTACCACTACACCAAGAACATTCACCAAGCAGACCGTGGTGGTGCGGTGATAGGGAAGCAGTGGCTAAGTAGTGGTTAGGAGGAGGCACCGTGGTACCGTGGTGAGGCAACAAGAAGTCCACGGTAAAGCGGTTAACATTGAAAGAAGTTGTTGAAGTCAAGACATCATGATACCATGGGAGGTAGAAATAAGGGCTGCGGTTGAGCGGTGAGGCGAAGAGATAGTGTGGTCAAAGTTAAATACCATTGTACCACGGGGAGATAAAAGGTGACCTGCAGTGAGGCGGTAAGAATAATAAAGGCTATGGGAAATATAAAATAAAAGCCACAAAGAAATATAAGGTAAAGAGCGGCATCACACAAAGTGAGAAAAATTAAAGCAAAGCTATAGTTTAAAATATTTGATTTGGCAATAAGGCAAATTAATCAAATATTTTATTTATGTCATGGAATATTAAATGGTTTTACCAATCAATTGAAGAGTCGTGACTTTTGAAATGTAATGTATAAAAATTGCATTGAAAAATCAGTTAGCGGAAGGGGGCAGTGAATAGAGTAGAATTAGATTTCTCAGAAAATAAGAACTAGGAAACGAAAATAATGTACAGATTTCTCTTCAAGCAGATCAATGGAGAAAATGTTTTAAACTGGTGAATTATTTATGATTTTCATATGTTGTGATATATTAATTTATATTATTTATCTAGTTGTCTCCAACTTGAGGTCTTTAATCATTTAAATCAGTATATCAAGTATATCTCTGATTTATCAAAGTGCACTTTCATTTTGTGTGATTTAGTTGATTGGTGTCTGCAAGTCAGAATTAAATTCTTTTAAATAAATCACAGTGATTTAAGGATTTCTTTTGGATAATTAAAGAAGAACCTTATAGAGAAACATTCCACCACAATTTATGCAAGTCATAAATTAATGAAGTTTTATGCCAGTCATATAGTTTCTTTTTTCAAAGTGCCTAACAACTTGAATTCAGCCAAAGAGGAAAACACATAAAAATTTTGATTTTTGACTCCATTGCCCATGTGGATAGAAGGAACTGATCTATCACAACCTAGATGATAAAATTCATAAACATTCAATATATTCAAATCCTTTCTTTTATGCAGTAGGAGTAGCAATCGGTATTTTATCTATCTACTTTCATTTGCCATAGTGGGTAGATTGTTTGAGCAAGAAATACATTTCAAATCTTCATTATTCATATAGGTTCACCCACCTAGGTCTAGCAGAACCTAAAGAGAAGAAGGTTGAATTGTGTAATTGGCCTTCTACTTTGGCCAAAAGTGTTGTAAGAACTTGGAAAACTCTTCTGGTTAAAGCCTGCATTTTCGAGACCCAACATTTTAGTGACTCCACTAGGGAATGTTAAACTGAACCTAAGCCTTCATCATAGAGTCCTTATTTTGTAGAGGACTCTGCTAGGAACAATAAATTACAGAATTTTCTCACTTTTGGAGAAAGTGAGTGGTGACTCTAAATGAACAAGTGTATTGGAACTGATAAAGTAAAATATAGATCAGAAAGGAATCATCCTAGAGTTTAGACTATCACAATTTCTCACAACATGCAAGGAAGAAGGTCTTTGTATAAAGATGGTGATGGTCCTAATGACAAAAATAAATGGACCCAAAATAATGATAAGGGTAAGAAGGTGACTGATGATATGGGCCCAACAAATAAAAAGAAAACATCAAAAGCACCATTAGAGACACATAATTCATATGGTACACTGGAAAATGAAAAAATTCCTTCTAGAGAACCCCATACTCCTGAGGAACAGAGTAATCTTTTCTATCGACTAGACCCTAAGAAGGTTAAGGAATTCATGGCTGAATTTGATGCTGAAATGGAAAGGAGACAACATGAATATGATCAGAAAATGGCATTTATTGAAGAGAATCAGGATGGACTTGGCTATGAAGCAGCCTCTGAGGAGAACTATGAACATATGGATCAAGATGAAATAAATGCAAGACTGGAACATGAGAGATAGGAAGTGGAGAGAGCCAAAATGGAATATGAGCAAAGGCTCCAAGCAATCAGAGAACTTGAAGAGTTGAAATTGAGGAAAGCCCAATTCAGTACTCAAATGGCTAATTTGCATAAATATGTGCCACCTCATAGGAAGGGTAACAATAATGCAGGCCCAGCCCCACAGGTCCATCAAAATCAGCCAAATAGACATCAAAATGCTCCACCACAACATCAAGGTGTTCAACCACCTCCTTATTAGAAATATGTGGCAAATAATAATCCATTGTACCAGCATCAAAATTACCAAAATCCACCTCCTCCACAATACACAACCATGACCAGGCAGTTTGATTTGGCTAGATTTCAAATATGTCCTTATCCTATGGACAACAATTGGAGAAGTCTAGTTCCTAAGTTCACAGGAAGTAGTGTGATTACAGATGAAAAACATTTAAGAAGCTTTAATGCTTTTATGCAAGATTTGGATATGCAGATGAGGTTGTTCATGATGTCACTAATTGAAGATGCGAGAGATTGGTTTAATGGTTTTCCAACAGGCTCTATTGATTCTATTCATGTGTTTTATGAAAATTTTCTTGAGCAATATGGAAATCAATATGCACCAGAATTTTCTTTACTTAATTTTCTTTACTAGATATGATGAAATGATGAAAATTAAAGAGTATAGGGAAAGTGCTATTCAATTAATATCTAGTGGGAGGAATCAAAATATAAACTATGAACAAAAGGAGAATCTTGGAATTGTTGATAAGAAAGGAAAGTTAAAAGTTTCAAAAGTTTTCCTAAATGTTGCATTGATGAATACACCACAAGTTGATCCATTTTTTACTACCTTACTCATAAATGGTAAATTGGTAAGAAATTGCATGATAGATTCAGGTGCTTCTATGAATATTATGCCAATAGGGGTAATGAAACAACTTGGTATGTGGATTGATATTGAGGGTGGTAAATGTTATGCCATGGATAGTAGGCCTGTCCCAGTTGTGGGGATTATCAAAGATGAAGAAGTGAAATTAGAAACCTACCCAGAGGCAACCTATAATATTGATATAACTGCGATTGATACACCTCCTCAATTTGGAATGCTTTTGTCAAGACAATGGACTACAACAGTTGGAGGTAATGTGTAGTTTGATTTATCATATGTCACAATACCAGTTAATGGTGAAGAGGTGTGAATCAGATTGTTGAATGTGTTCCTCAAGAACAAATTAATTTCATTTGTGATGTGGATTTAGGGAGTTTTAGAGTAGAATTGTCTCAGCCAGAATTAGTGAATACTAACCCAATTGATAGGCTTGTCTCTAGAAATCAACAAGGTGTGTGGAAAATGTATTTTGATGGGGCTTGTAGCCAAGAAGGTAATGGAGCTGGAGTAGTTTTCATATCACCTAAAGGTACAACGTTTAAATATTCATTTTTGTTAGCTTTTGAATGTACAAACAATGTGGCAGAGTATGAAGCCTTGTTGATTGGTTTGAACATGGTTTTCAAGCATAAGATTAAGTTGTTGACTATCTTGGGAGATTCTGAGCTAGTTGTGTCACAAGTTAGGTCAAAGTATTCTGCAAAAAAAAGAGGTTGAAACAATATAGAAATGTTGTGTGGGATATAGTGGAACTATTTGATGCATTTTTAATTGATTGGATAGATAGATCTAAAAATTTGATGGATGATTTCTTGGCTAATGTAGCTTTAAAGAGGGATGATATTACTTTGGCAGGAGTGTCTCAGGTTGAATTCAAAACAAGACCTACTTTCCCTGATAACATATATAGTTGGCAGATTTTTAATGATGATACTGACCTTTTGAGGTTTCTTCATTGTATAGATCAATATGAGGCATAGGAGATTGATTTCAATGCTTTTGTGGATGAAGTAGATGGGGAAAAAACTATATTTGGGAAGGAAGTTTTGCAGCTAAAAACCAACAAGCTTCCCAAAGGGCTAGTAGTGTTGGAAAGAGTGTATGATGGGAGTGATCATTCTCTCATGAAGTAGACACCTGTTAAAACAAAAGATATTGAAGAAATAAATCTAGGAACTGAATTAGTACCAAAAAGGGTCTATATTGGAAAGAAAATAAACCCAACTATCAGGAGAATGTTGATTGCATTGTTGAGAAAGTACAAGCATGTGTTTGCTTGGTCCTATGAGTATTTGAAGGCATATAGAAAAGATCTTTTTCAGCATGAGATTCCACTTAAGCCAGACACAAATCCATTCAGACAAAAGCAGAGGCCTATTAACCCAACTCTAGAACCTAAGATGCAAGAAGAGCTAGAAAAGCTCAAGGATGGAGGTATTATTAAACCCATTAGACATTCAACATGGGTCTCAAATTTGGTTCCAGTCAGGAAGAAGAATGGGGACATAAGATTGTGTGTAGATTTCAGGAATCTTAATGTTGCTAACCTAAAAGATAATTATCCTCTCCCAAACATGAAGGCAATATTGCACAAAGTGATAGGATGTGAGATATTGTCAATGATGGATGGGTTTTCTGGATATAATCAAGTCAAAGTCAAAGAAGTTGAGCAATATAATACAACATTCACTACACCATGGGGAACGTATGTCTATGTAAGAATGCCATTTGGTCTCACAAATGCAGGAGCAACCTTTCAAAGAGCCATGGATGTGGCATTTGTAGATTTAATTAATGCTATAATGGTGGTGTATCAGGATGATCTCATTGCTTATTCCAAAAGGGTAGAGAATCATGTGGGAGATCTAGATAATATTTTCATCAAAGCCTTGGAATATGGTATTAGTCTTAATCCTAAAAATGTCATTTTTCTGTTACAGAGGGTAAACGTTTGGGACATATTGTATCAAAGGATGGGATTAGGATAGACCCTGAGAGAGTAGATGCCATAGATAAAATCCCAATTCCCAAAACTATCAAAGAAATCCAATCTATTTTTGGACAAATTAACTTTGTTAGAAGGTTTGTCTCCAATTTTGCTGAGATTGTTAAACCTATATCTAAAATGTTGAAAAAAGGAGAGAATTTGGATTGGACTGCTAAATCCATGGATGCCTTCATATTTATAAAAAGAGATATCAAAGAAGCCCCTATCCTAAAGTCCCCTGATTTTACTAAGCCATTTAAGATTTTTTATTTTGCTTCATTTCATACCATAGTTGTTGCCATGTTACAAAAGAATAATGAAGGCCATGAACAACTTGTTTCCTTTTTTAGCAAATATTTGCAGGGGTCAGAATTGAAGTATGATATTATGGAAAAGTAGGCTTATGCATTGGTCAAGGTAGCAAAAGCTTTCAAACCTTATCTTGTTGGAGCTAGGATAATTTCTTATGTCCCACATGCAGCTATGAAAGATATCTTTGTACAGACAGAAGTGATAGGGAAAAGATGTAGATGGATTAATAAAATCCAAGATTTCAATATGGAGATTCAAATTACCAAACTAGTAAGAGGACAGGGTCTGGCAAGGCTGATGGCAGAAATGAATATTGAAGCAAACCAAATCTGTTATGCACAAGGTAAGGAATAGGTTGTTGCAAGTATTGAACATACTCCATGGTATACAAATGTGATGTACTATCTCAAACACATGAAGTGTCCCAAGGGTTTGAATGATAATAAGAGGAGAAATTTGAAGTTGTTGGATTCTAAGTATGTTTTTATAGAAGGGGACTTATTCTGGAAGAATAGGGATGGTATATTGCTATTATGTTTAGATGAGTCTTAGGCAGAACATGTCTTGAGTGAAATGCATGAAGCAGTGTGTGGAGGCCATTATTCTGCTAAGAACACTGCACATAAAATTCTCAGGGCTGGTTATTATTGGCCTAAGGTGTTCAATGACTTTTTTGCACATGTGAGGAAATGTGAGGCTTGTGAGAAGTTTTTAGGGAAGTTGAAGTATCAAGGAGCCTTGCCACTTAGACCTTTGCAGGTCGATGCTCCATTTCACCAATGGGGAATTGACTTCATTGGAGAAATACAGGAAAGATCAAGTGGAGGAAACAAATGGATATTAGTGGCCATAGATTATTTTACAAAATGGGTGGAGGCTATCCCAACTAAGCAAGCAACTAGCAAGGTGGTGGTGAAATTTTTGATGGAAAATATTATAACTTGATCTGGCACCCCAGTCAGATTAATCACAGATAATGGAATGTGTTTTAGATCTGATGAGTTTAGAGATTTTTGCAAAACATATGGCATTAATGTTTCTTATTCCACCCCATATCATCCACAAGCCAATGGTCGGGCAAAATCAAGTAATAAAATTCTTTTGAAGATAGTAAGGAGGATGCTTGATACAAATAAAAGGGCATGGGATTCAAAGTTAAGATTGGCAGTGTGGGCAGATAGGATTACAGTGAAGAGGGCAACTAGAAAATCTCCATTTGAACTGGTGTATGGGACACAAGCCAGGATGCCACTGCAAAACCTTTTTCCAGTTTATAATTTTATTCTACAAGAAGACTTGGATATTCTAAACCAATGCAGGAAAGAATAGAGAAGCTTGCAGAACTTGATGAAAGAAGAAGAATGGCTCAAAAGTAGAATGTGAAATTGCAGTCACAGATGAAATATATTTTTGATAAAAAGGCCAAGGAGAGAAAATTTGGAGAAAATGGTTTAGTATTGATGTGGAATTCTTGGTGTTAGGAGAAGGGGAAGCATGGCAAGTTTGAAGCTTTATGGTTGGTTCCTTTTGTGATAACTATTAAAGGAGGTGAAGATTCTTATTTCCTACAGAACATGTCTGGAGAGGAGCAGGAGTTGCCTATACATGGGTAGTTCCTGAAGCATTTCTTTTCTTGAGGAATTGTAGAGGGTTAAGGATTTCCAGTGCATGGACAATTCTTAGTAAACCTTTTTAAGCATTATTTTCCATGCACAGTAGTTTTAGGAATTCTATTGGGCCTGGGTTTTCCAATGCATGGACATTCTTAGGAGTTTCCTTATTGAAAATTATGTTTTTTTTTTCCATGTACAGTAGTGTAGGGTCATCTTCCCTCAATCTTCCATTACCTTCATTTTTCATATCCTTTGCTTGGTCTGCTCTCCTAGAGATATTCTGGATTCTTGCAGTGATTTGCAAAACCACTCATCCCCAAGAAGAGCCACTATTAGAACCAAACAATTTCATAAAAATCCTAAGGTCTTTTTCCCATTTTGAACCTAATATTTTCATCGTCTTTTCTCATAAAAAATCATTTACTGCCTTTTACAATGCTAAGAATGTCTTTTAACCTTGCATCGTTGCCTTATTTTTAGCCCATATAGCTCTTGCATGTTACCCCCATTAAAATCTATTCTGCTACCTTTTTCATGAAATAAATCATTTATTCCCCCTTTCATAAAGCCAAATAATGACTTATATTTTATACCGCTTCTTTACATTTGCACCCTTAAAAGCCAACACCTTTTACCGTTATACCACAACATTTTGAAAAGTGGCCTATGTTATGGCTGTAGTGACTAAGGAACGAGCATAAAATGCTTACCACACGTGGTCAAAGCATTGACCATGGTACCGTGGTGGCAGTTAGCAACTGGCAAGGAAGTAGTTTGAAGAATTATCACGGTACCACTAGTAGTCAAGCCAGTGACCGTGGTAGCACGGTGAACAATTAGCAAGTGGTGATGGTGAGGTGGATGGTTAAGGGAATGGTTGTCATGCAACCACACGTAGTTTGCACAATCACTATGGTATGGCGGTAGCAGTGAGTGATGGTTGGTGTAACCTTTACCACTACACTACGAATGGTCACCGAGTAGACCATGGTGGTGTGGTGATAGGGAAGCAGCAGCTAAGAAGCATTTAGGAAGAGGCACCGTGGTATTCTGGTGAGGTAACAAGCAAACTTTGGTAAAGCGGTTAACATTGAAAGAAGTTGTCGAAGTCAAGACACCGTGATACTGCGGGAGGTAGAAATAAGGGTTGCAGTTGAGCAGTGAGGCGAAGAGATAGTGTGGTCAAATTCAAACACCATTGTATCGTAGGGAGATAAAAGGTGAGCCACGATGAGGTGGTAAAAATAATCAAGGCTATGGGAAATATAAAATAAAAGGTAAAGAGCGGCAGTGCACAAAGTGAGAAAAATTAAAGCAAAGATATAGTTTAAAATATTTGATTTTCCGATAAGGAAAGTTAATCAAATATTTTATTTATGTCATGGAATATTAAATGGTTTTACCAGTCAATTGAAGAGTTGTGACTCTTCAAATTTAATGTATAAAAAATGTATTGAAAAATCAGCTAGTGGAAGGGGGCAGTGGTTAGAGTAGAATTAGATTTCTCAGAAAATGAGAACTAGGAAACAAAAATAATGTACAAATTTCTCTTGAAGCAGATCAATGGAGAAATTTTTTTAAATTGGTGAATTCTTTCTGATGTTCAGATGTTGTGATATATTAATTTATATTCTTTATCTGGTTGTCTCCAACTTGAGGTATTTAATCATCTAAATCAACATATCAAGTATATCTTTGATTTATCGAAGTGCACTTTCATTTTGTGTGATTTAGTTGATTGGTGTTTGCAAGTCATAATTAAATTCTTTTAAATAAATCATAGTGATTTAAGGATTTCTTTTGGATAATTAAAGAAGAACCTGATAGAGAAACCTTCCAGCACAATCTATGCAAGTCATAAATTAATGAAGTTTTACGCCAGTCATATAGTTTCATTTTTCAGAGTGCCTAACAACTTGAATTCAGCTAGAGAGGGAAACACATACAACTTTTGATTTTTGACTCCATTGCCCATGTAGATACAAGGCACTGATCTATCACAAACCAGATGATAAAATTCATAAATATTCAATATAGTCAAGTCCTTTCTTTTATGTAGTAGGAGTAACAGTTGGTATTTTATCTATCTACTTTCATTTACCATAGTGGGTAGATTGTTTGAGCAGGAAATACATTTCAAATCTGCATTATTCATATAGGTTCACCCACCTAGGTCTAGTAGAACCTAAAGAGCAGAAGGTTCAATTGTGTAATTGGCCTTGTACATTTTCCAAAAGTGTTGTAAGAACTTAGCAAGCTCTTCTGGTTAAAGCCTGCATTTTTGAGACCTAACAGGGGCATCCTTTGTATTTATGATTTTCCAACATTGGCCCTACCAAAGCCTTCATGAATTTGGGGTGTTGGATTAACCTTCTTTATTTTTTGTGTCAATCCCATGCTTATGATACTAAGTGGCCTTTGTTTCTCATACCTTGGTGCATAGTATCCTATACTATATTAAAATTCAGTGCTCATTATGTGATAACATAGTGTTCAATTGTATGATTTTGGTCATAATCCCCTCTTATCTATCATTCTATTGCTCATCCCCAATCCATTTTCTATTCCTTAATCATTGATTTTTGGTTGTGCAAATGATATCCTCCCATCCATTCTCCCTATAATGTTGGTTTAGTTTTGATAGGTTCACCATAGTTACCATCCACATTTCATTATCATTGCATTTTTCATTTTCATCTCATTATCATTTAAGTTGTTTAGGATAATATAGATTTTTTATTCTAACCATCTTAATCCATTTCGCATGTTCATCTCATTATCATTTAAGTTGTTTAGAATAATATAGATTTGTTATTCTAAGAATCTTAATCCATTTCACATGTTCATTTCATTATCATTTAAGTTATTTAGGATAATATCAATTTGTTATTCTAAGCATCTTAATCATTTTTATATTTCCATTTCATTATCATTTATTGCATTAGGTTCATCCAATGCATTAGGATCATCCATTGTATTAGGTTCATCCATTGCATTAGGTTCATTCCTTGCATTAGGTTCATTCATTTCATTAAATTCATCTCATTACATTACATATACATCCATTTTCATTTCATTATACATCCATTACATGTCATTATGAATATCCATAACATCTATATCATAATCAAACTCATCATGTATAAACATTATACATTGCATCATACATTTTACATGTTAGTAATCCATACACATAAATCACATCCATACATTTCATGTTGGTATATGATCAATTCTCCCCTCAAGATTCATGACATGGACTAACCACCTCTTGTGGATTCGTTAACTCTAGCAGTTGTATCGGGCATTAACAGGTCGATCTTTTGGTGCAATGATAGTTGTGCGACCGATAATTGGTAACAAAGCCAAAGGTGTTAGGTTTGAATCCCCCTGGGTAACACTGAGGGGGAGTTTTTTGGCAAATGGTTAGCGCTCCTCTCAAGATTCATGACATGGGCTAACCACCTTCCATGGATCTGTTAACTCTGGTAGTTGTATTGAGCATTAACAAGTTGATCTTTTGGTACAACAATAGCTGTGGGGCCAACATGTCCATCATATCACACCCTACATCATAAATAATTAGTACCACATCATATAATCATCATCATCATACACATAATGCATCCCACCTTGCATCACAACCAATTAGTCACACATCTCATATTCATCACATATGTATACATTTAAATCACATCACAAGTCATAATCATCATCATACATACATCATGCATAAATACATCAAAAAAATACAATCATGTCATAAACATCATAATAAACTCCATCATAATATCCTATTGTAATTACCATCCATATATATCATAATAAATTCCATCATAAATCCATCATAATATCCATCCAAATAGTCCATAATGTCCATAAATAAATAATATAACATCCCATGTACATGTATGTCAAAATACAATAATGTATGTACAAGGGATAGATGCATCATGTGGAATGAATCAACATGAATATAGTTAATCACTGAATCATCAAAAAAAATTTACATGATCCATCTATCTCCCTTGCATGTGTATAGCTACAATATATGAATCTATCAAAACTGGGTCCCTATGTCCACCTCTCTCTTATCTAGCCACTGCTGGTTGCATCTAAATGTGAAGTTGTTCCCAACATTGACCCCTCTCCTACTCCTCTCTTGATGATAAGATCCATACTCCCACTCTTATAGGATCTCCTTGATGCTCTTGATCTTGATGACCCCCTAACCTCGATGGTCCTCCCACTCTTCACTCTGGTCTAGACCCCCTTACCTTGGAAAATTATGGCGCTCTTCAATCTACATATACCATCAAATAATACAAGTCCTGGTAATAGGTTTCCTCCTCTACAACATGGAGCATATCCTACCTATCTACTCTCGTCATCCTCACCACATCCCTCTCCCATTTATATCTTCCTTTTTCCACCTATAGATACCCTCTCTCCTGCTCCCACACCTCTTGTACCAATCTCATACAGTCACTCTATAGTCATGGTACTCAGTGTGGCAAGAGTGATGTCTCTCTTTGTTGTAAGGGTTTTGATCACCCATGTACCCTATCTACTTGTGTGCATGAACTTCCCTCTCAACAATGATCATGATAAGCATACCATGTAATGAGTGGATCTCTTCTTGTAGGTTGTCTTACTTTGCTTTGACCACATCACCCTGTCCTTGCCTATCCCCCTACAATATTTCTAGTTATGCCTACAAGCTATCTCACTCTATATTCCTTGTCCCTAAATCATCCTTAGCCTACCTCAATAAACTCTAGAGTTGAGTCATTGTCTCCTACACCCTCATCAATATCGCTACCATTTCATCATCTAGTTGTGACTATCATAGCATTATGGATCACTCTTCCATTGCCTCCTCATCACCTCCTCCCTCCTCCCCCATTAAATCCTCTACATCTACCTCCTCCACCTCCTCCTCATCCATCTATCTACCCACTCATATGAGCCTCTTCTGCACTCTCCTCATGGGAAAATCCTCCTCCTCACCACCACCACCTCTAGCCTCTCCCTCCTTTTCCTCTTGTTCTTGTTGAGGATACTAGACTATCCTCTCCACCAGTATCACCCTCCTAGGTATCCTCTCCCTCCACCATGAAACATACCTATTTGTGACTCCTAGATCATCCACCCCTCCTCCCCATGTCCATCAAGTCTCCTATATTCCATCCCAAATATCTCTAGTTATCCATGCCTGCTCCTATCACCCCTACACTGACCTTGCACGAAACATGTGTGTACCTCTCCTCCAGCTCAAGGATGTCCTATTGGATCTCAAAATGTTGTGTCACCCTGTCTAGGTGATACATCTCCACTATATACTCATACCTACTAATTATGTGGAAATGTGAAAACATATATCCCATAACTAATCTATCATCCTAGTCCAATGTGTGAAATTCATATACCTTGTAGGGTCTCCATATAATATGCTTTATAGTCAAATCATCTATCACCTGTCGCTAGTAGGTGATGTCCCTGACCACTCTATAATATAGTACCCCTCTATACTCAAAGGCAATGGGGTCATCCTCACCTTGTTGTATATCCCCATAATCCATAAACTGTGTAATTTGAATGTTCTACCATGCTCATACCTGTAGCAATGTCACGTGTGTGATTCTCATCATCTCTCTATAATACACCACATGCATTTCCCTAAATAGCTGGTCTAGTAAACATGTGCCCCATGTTTATCTCTCTCATCGCTACATAATCCTCAATACCACCTCTATCAAGGTCAAAATAAAGTATCTCCCATTCTTTTTTGGCAAGAGGATCCCACTAATTAGTCTACATAAATACAATAGAAATGGGGTGACATCCCCTATGCATCCATCTAGATTCAACTGCATCCCCTTCTAGGGGAGATCCACTATCCCAAATGTTACCTACAAACTCTACTCAATGGGTTGGGTGGTCACTCCCTCTTTGTTTCATCCTCAGGCCGGTAGCTACAAGATCCTCCATACATCCTCTAGTATAATTGTCATCTCCCCTATGGGGAAGAGAAAAGTGCATGTATCTAAGGTCCACCACTTAATCAATATAGTCAGCATGGGCCTATGCTCCTTGATGTTGAATAGGACAACTGAGAAGAGGGGTAAATTAGTTTTCATAGATTTAAACCTTATATTCAATTACTAGAACTAACATATAAATTGATTAAGTGATTAACCATCAAATGTCAATGCACAAACACAATAAAACCAGATTTACGTGGAAAACCCAATGAGGGGAAAACCATGGTGAGGATTAACTCACACTATAGATTATATCAAAACCAATTACAAAAAGGCTCACTACCTGGAATAAGGTTCACTGCCTGAACTAAGGACTCACTGTCCGGACTCACTTTCCATAGGGCTACAACCTAGATAACTCACTACCATAAAGATATAAAGAAGACAAAGAAGACTTGTTATAGAGAGACAACAATCCAAATGCAACAAAGGATTCCACCATAATCATTGATCCACTTGCATGAATGATAGATTTTTCCTTCTACTCATTGCATCTGTAAACTCGACATTAAGATTTGTATTGATCAACCACACACATAACTCAAACACTTTCATAATAGCATCAAAGCCATATTTTCTCTTTCACTTATCTTCCTTCTTTTCTTATATACACTTTTCATTGCTAGTGCATTTTTTATTTATACCATCTCCAATTTTGAAAAGATATAAAGTTGGCCATCCAACTTCAAATTCAAATTAGGTCGATGCCAAAAATCCTAGGGTAGAATTAGAATGAGGGTGAACCAAACACACACTTCACCGGGACCCATAATAGATCCAAAATGCTTCATCAACTTCGAATGTAGTGCTTGACACACGATCAACCAAACCGGTGTAAAACACATAGATCAATTAAGCTTGATGCTTCCAAATGTCGAAACCATCTTTAATAGAACTAGGGAAACACAACTCTTGAATCATAAAGATAAATACGTACCAACAACAATTCTTCCAAACCTTAGCCAAAACATAGAAAACATAGTTCACAAGCACCAAACCAACAACCTCAATAGCTGACAACCTACAATCTTATTTTTATACAATTTTCTCAATATCCTCAACATATAGTAAATAACCAACTGATCAGTTGACGTCAATGAAAACACTTTCATTCCTCTTTCTATTCTTTCAACAATCTCCCCCTTTGTCATTGATGGCAACACAAGATGTGAAAAACCATCAAATAAATATACCATCTCTGAAAATACTTCTCAAGATTTTTCTTTTGCTTCTCCCCCTTAGAAGATAATCACCTGCTTTCCTCTCTCTTCTTCACATTTTCTTTCTTTCCTCTTGACATGCTCTTTCTCTCCTTTTTCACATGCTCTTTCTCTCCCCCTTTGACATCAATGGAAAAGGAAAAAAATGATATGCTCATTGAAACTTCCTTTGACATGAAAGAAGAATACCCATAATGACAACACTTTAAAAACTATTTTCTCCCCCTGAGAGGTAACCACCAAAAACATCAATCCAAAAAGATAGAACCATGAATCCACTAGACTGATCCATCTCCAAATGCATCTTAGTTTGTAAAAGGATGGGAAATAACCCATAGCTTATCCTAGAGATACTCAAAAGTATCTTTAGGAAGAGCCTTTGTAAATATATCCACAATCTAATCTTTTGTTGAAATATACTCGAGCTTGACTTCATTTTTCATGACCTTCTCTCTCAAGAAATGATACCTGATAGATATATGCTTTGTTCTCGAGTGTATTACAGGATTCTTTGAAATGTTAATTGTACTTGTGTTATCAAAGAGGATATAAATAGGATCATCATACAAAACTGTGATATCTTTCAATGTCTATTTCATCCATAAAACTTGTGTATAGTAAAATGCAATAGAAATATACTTAGCTTCAGTAGTAGACAAAGAGACTAAATCTTGCTTCTTACTCAACCATGCCAGTAATCTACATCTAAGAAATAATGCACCACCATTGGTGCTTTTCATGTCGTCTATACTTCCAACCCAATCCGAATCTATATAAGAACTAAGTGTAAAATCAATATCCTTGGGATACCATAACCCATAATCCATAGTTCCTTTCAAATATTTGAATAGCTACGGTAACATGTGTTTTATTTCGACCTTAAAATCTAGCCACAAGACAAACCACATGCATAATATCTGGTCTAGCAGTAGTCAAATACATCAGTCCACCAATCATCGATCTATACTTTCTCTTATCAACCTTAGGTGAACCATCATCTTTTCCCAACTTACATCCAGTCACCATAGGGGTACTTACCAGTTTGGAACCATCCATTCCAAATATTTTCAACATCTCCTTCACATAGATTGTGAAATGAAAATTCCTTCCTTTGATTTATTTATTTATTGCCCAAGAAAGAAATTCATCTCGCCAAACATAGACATTTCAAATTATTTCTACATTTCTTCCACAAACATCTTGCACATCTTTTCATTCCCTCCAAAGATAATGTCATCAACATACACAACAACAATCAAGATTATGTCATTTTCAGTCTTGAAATATAAATTATGATGTGTCATACCTTTGTTAAATTCTTGATGACTCAAGTACCTATTTAGCCTTGCATACCAGGCTCTAGGAGCTTGCTTCAATCCATATAAAGCTTTCTTCAATCTGCACATCATATCTAGTTAGTCTGTTAACTAAAATCCTTTTGGTTTTTCCATGTAGACCTCTTATTCTAGTTCACCATTAAAAAATGTTGACTTGACATCCATCTGATAGACTTTGAAATATTTATAAGTAGCCAATGCCAAGAACATCCTTATAGCTTCCATTCTTGCTATTGGGGCAAAAGTATCCTAAAAATCTATACCTTCTACTTGTGAGTAGCCTTTGCACACAAGCCTTGATTTGTTTGTAACAACTTTCCCATTCTCATTTAGCTTGTTTCTAAATACCCACTTTGATCCAATAATTTTTTTGTCTTCCGGTCTTGGGACCAATTCCCATGTTTGATTCTTCTCAATTTGCAAAAGTTCTTTCATTGCTTCCTTCCAATTTTCATCCTTATAGGCTTTACTTACTAACTTCAACTCAATCTTAGAGAATAAGCACAAATTTACTTCAGCAACATCTTTGCTTCTAGTTAACACACCTTTTGTCTTGTCTCCAATAATTTGAATTTTTGAATAATTCCTTTGTACATATTTTGGTGTCCTAGGGTACATCACCAGAGTATCTTCTTCACTTTCATTATGGTTTTCTTGTTCATCTTTATCCTATTCTTCCACAACTTCTTCTATTCTTTCACAATCATTTTCATCAAACATATATCCATCAATATCAATAGAGTTCTTTACTATTTCATCAACCTTCACATTCGAGATTTCTATGATTTTCCTCGGTCTTTTCTTGAAACACCTGTATGCCTTGCTCTTAGTAGAGAATCCAAGAAATATTCCTTCATCACTTCTTGCATAAAACATACCCAAATTTTTCTCATCTCTTTTTATATAGAATTTTCTTCTAAATACCTTGAAATATTTGATTGTAGAGATTCTTTTGTGCCATAGCTCACAGGGAATTTTTGTAATGTTTTTTCTTTCCTAAACTTGATTGAATACATATAAAAAAATTTGAATTACTTATTTCCTATAAACTTTTAGTAATCTAGCTCCAGTGATCATTGACCTAGCACTTCTTGAACTGTTCTATTTTTTCTTCAACAAATCCATTTTGTTGAGGAGTTCTCATAGCAGATATCTATCTCTTTATACCATGTAGCTCACAAAACATATTGAACTCATAGGAGGTGAATTATCCACCTTTGTCATATCTCAAGCATTTAATCTTCAAACTCACTTCATTTTCAACCATAGCATTGAATTCCTTGAATCTATCTAATGCATCTAATTTCTCTCTTAGAAATGTAACCCATGTATATCTAGAATAATCATTAATTAAAATAATAAAGTAGCTTTCACCAAGTAGACTTCACACTCTCATAGGACCATAAAAATATGTATGAACCAAATGAAATAATCCAATCATAGATTGTTCTCTTGATCTGTAATGACTTCATGTTTGTTTTTTGAACTAACAATTCCTATAGATAGCATTTACAAGCTTTGTAATTATTGGTAGATCTCTCACGACCTGAAAACAATTGATTCTTGCCAAGTTATCAAAATTCATGTGACACATTCTCTTATACCATAGCCAACTATCATTTATCTGACTCATAAAGCATTGTCCATCAACACCTTTAAGTTGATAAATGTTCCCTTCAAATTTATTCCCTATAGCAATCAATATTCTGGATCCTTTTTGGATCTCACATTTCTCAGCCTTAAATAAAAGATCATATCATTTTTTGCAAATATGACCAATGCTCAACAAATTATGCCTTAAACCCTTAACATAGTAAACATCGTCACTACGATGCTTGCAATCAAAACTTATTGAACCTATCCCATAGATTTTAGCACTAGTATCATCTCCAAACATAACCAGACCTCCATCATATTTTTAAAGTTTTGAAAACTTAATCTTGTCATCAGTCATGTGATGTGAGCAACCACTATCAACTACCCAAAAATTATTTTCTTGTTTAGCATGTAGGGAAAAGATAACCATACCTTCATCTTTCTCCTTCTCCTTCTCTTTCTCCAGAGGACTTTCTTTTGACTGTCTTTCTAATTTAGTAGAAGTAGGTTCTGTTGATGGTGTTTTTTGCACAAAAACAACTCAGGAAGAATATAAAATATCTCATCTCTCTTGAAAGGTTGATCTCTATAAACAAAGAGATAACCCCAAGGTCTCTCGGGTGTCAGGTCATGACATTGCAGTGGAACCACTTAGTGATAAATGTCAAAATGTTGGTAATCACAAAGGGACCTTATAAAGAAAATGTTGGAGACTCTAAAGTTATCAAATTTTGCAACAGAGTGATACTTGAGTTCCTAATTTAACCGTAATTCAAAGAAATTGAAAAAGGTAAGGGTTTTAGAAATCCTAAGATTTATATTACTCCTAAGATCAACAATACCAATGAATAAATACTTGGAGCAGAACAATCCCTTTAAAACTACTTTCTGTTTAACCCAAACTATAATTGCAATCTCACAAAAATAGTGCAATCTTATAAGGAATTAAAGATTTTCAAATTATGCACATTCATACAAGCCAACCTTAGTTTTGCAGTTGACATGGACAAGTGCCCACAATTGAACTAAGCACATAAATAAAAGTTACAAGTTCACCTTGCACAACAGTCCCACAATCAAGAAGTTGTCCTAAGTATGAACCAGAGATTGCTACAACACTCCCAGCATTAAATCACAAGCACCATTAAATTATTTGCTCTAAATCTAAAATACATTTAGATATTTCCAAGCAATTTGGAAGATAGAATAAGAATCATGCAAGACAAATCAATCCAAAGAAGACACCAATAATAACACAATGTCTTCACTTGTATTAAATCACCATTAATAGCAACAATTATGATATTCTTTGTTACACCATTTTCTTGAAAATAAAACTAACTCTTAATTATTCTAATCGACTGTCTAACCCTTTACAAACTTGTCTAACCTCTATTTTCCAACAATAGCCTGCTTTTTTTTTAACCAACCAACCCTTTTCAAATGAGGCAAAATTCCATACTTATAGAGATTTCATCCCATGCGAGCCCAAGCTAGGGTTACAGAGAAGGTCGGCTAGCAACCAACTCGGCCCAGACAACCTACAATAAATCATCGTCCTAATATGAATGCATGAGGTACCCCTTCAGATCAGCCTAGGATATCTACAAATCCTTATTTAGATTCAACAAACCCCACAAGTCCCTTCACCATTAATGTCCCACCGGTGCGAAGTAGCAAAAGGGTAATGTGCGCATCATATGAGTGTAAATACGAGCCATCGACCAACAACCGAGCGTTACCTCCTCAACGACTTTGATCGAGTCAAACCAGTTTGAGTTATTCTATGTCATGCTTAACTCGGATGAATGACCCTCAAGCATGTTGACCTATCCATGTATGAGCGAGTTTCACCTGCCCGTAGCTGCAAAATGTACCTGGTTGCAATCCTACAAAGTACACCCAATTCTTTCTCTCAGCCTCAACAACAACAATCTGCCCGATCCAACCTGCATTCAAAGTGGCCACCATTAGTATTCATTATGGCATGAAAATATGTGTTAATCAATAATAAACAACATGCTAATCATCAAAGGAATCTAGAAAAACCATCAAAATCCAATAAAACTTCATTAAAGCAACCCCCTGCCAAGGTTCGGGATTTTCACCCCCTCACGGAATTCAGGTCAGGAAGGAATTTCAAGATATTTCAGGCCAAGTGGATTTTAGCAAGAGAAGCACAAAAATCACCAAAAGGCCAATCACTCATCGGTTAAAACTCTAGAAATGTCTACACATATCATTAAATCATCCAAATCCATCATGCAATGCAGAACCATTAATCATCAACTCGTGAATCCCCTCAGTCTTTAACAAATAGAAAACTCTTCAAAAAATCTGATAGGGATGGAAATCACCGAAACCAGCAAAAATTAGCATATCATAGGAAAATGAAGTAGGGTCGGATTATCAAGATTTTCCCAAGGCAATAGATTCCTACGAAGTCAACACAATTCTCACACTATTTACTGACAATATGGCCTTCCAATGCCTCCAAAGTGACTAAAACTGTGCTACCATGAGCCACTTACTCAACCACTGAGGTAAGGCGGTAAATCGTGCCACCGCAAGCCAAGCGCGAAGTCCCCACAGTATGGTGGTGAACCACACAACCGTGCCAGATGGACCGACCCCGTACTACCGCACCGTCGAACAACAACTCCCGCGGTAGGGTGGGACCACCATGCTACTGCACCGGGAACAAAAAGCCCCCCGCGGTAAGGCGGGGCCACCGCACAACCGTGACCTAGACACAAAGCCCTTGTGGTATCGAGGTAAACATCCCAAGATGCAACCTGAGAAAACGAATAGGTGAAGGAAATTTCAGAGGAATCTGGGGAAGACGGAATTCCATGAAGCACCAAAATCTCCGAAGATAGTGCAAAACTAGCCAAAAGACGCAAACCGAAGGAACAAAGGAAAATCAGAAAAAAACCGGGGAAGATGGATTTCCATGGAGTACCAAAATCACCGAAGCCAGGGTAGAACCAGCCAAAAGACGCAAACCGAAGGAACAATGGAAAATCAAAAAAAACCGGGGAAGACAAATTTCCACAAAGCATCAAAATCTCCAAAGATAGCATAGAACCAGCCCCATCGGGCTTTTTAGGCAACCGGGGAAATCCGCTTGAGGGGAAAAACCCAAAATTGTCCAAAAGACTTAGATTTTTCAAAGTGTTAGCATAATGGGGGCACTTTACAAGCAAGATAAGCATTTAGGAACATTTTTAAGTAACCCATATCTAGGACCAAAGGACGAAAGCACCAGAAACCAAAAAACTCAAGATTTTCAAAGACAAGCTCAAAAAAAAGCAAGGCCACAAAAAAGAGCCAAAAGACCAAGCAAAAGAGGGTCCCTACTTTCAGTGGGGCGTTTGTGTAAGACTGCACAATAGGATCATCCTTAATCGTTAAGAATAAGCATTCATTGTCATCTGGATCTTCATATTCTAAATTTCATCTGAAATACTAGCATTCTCATTCACATAGTAAGTTATGTTAATCTTCTTTCCTTTCTTCTTTTCCTCATATCTTTATTTATTCCTTTTAGCTCTTTCCAAACACTTTGCAGCATAGTGACCAATTTCTCCACAACTAAAGAACTTAAAGGGAAATTTACCTTCATAATTATCAGAGCCTTTTCTCATTCTCCTTACAAATTTAGCTTCGATTTCATCAAATTTTTCTTCACCCAGATCTTCAATTTTGGTAGCTTTAAAAGCAATCTTTGTTTCACCTCCACTTCTTAGATTTAGCTTCCTCATTTCATAAGATGTCAAAAATCCTAGGAGTAGACCCTTAGTACAAGTCTCATAATCTATAGTCTACTCAATATCACTCACCTTTTCACTGTAAGCATTAGGAAGAGTTATGAGAATCTTCTTTACAATTTTGGTTTCATCTATAGTAGCACCAAGGTATCGCATTCTAGCCACAACCTCATCCAATATTTGTACATAGTCTTTAACATTCTCATCTTCAAACATGTGTAAAAGATCAAACTATGTTTCTAGATTCTATAATTTTTCCTCTTTTACCCTTTCATCACCATCGTGTGCTCTTTCTAAAGTATCCCAGACTTCCTTAGTTGTCTTCAAATTCTACACCTTTATCAACTTGGAATGTGCCAGACTACTCTTCAAGATGAATTTTTCCTTATTATTTGCTTCATGTGCTCTAATTTCTTCAAGTGTACTCTAACCATTAGCAAGAGGAGTGTAGGATTCCTTATAAGCTTTCTCTACATCAAATTCGCAATACTCCAGATATTCTTCCATCAATAATTTCTAGATACCATAATTAGTTCCATCAAACCTCGAATAATCATAGATCATTTTTCTAGCCATCTCGGATCTTCCTCAAGTGGTCAAGCTCTTCACCAAGGAACCAAGCTCTAATACAAATTGTTGGATAGGAAAATTGAGAGGGGGGTGAATTAGTTGTCAAAAATTTAAACCTTAAATTCAATTACTAGAACTAACATATAAAATAATTAAGTAATTAACCATCAAATTCCAATGCACAAACACAATATCACTAGATTTACGTGGAAACCCCAATGAGGGAAAAACCATGGTGAGGATTAACTCACATTATAGAGAATATTGAAACTGATTACAAAAAGGCTCGTTGCTTGGAATAAGGCTCACTCCCTGAAGTAAGGACTCACTATCCATAGGGCTACAACCTGGATGGCTCACTTCCACAGAGATACAAAGAAGAAAAATAAGACTTGTTACAGAGAGACAAAAATCCCAATGCAACAAAGGATTCCACCACACTCACTGATCCACTTGCATAAATGATAGAGTTCGGCTTCTGCTCACTACATCTAGAAACTTAGTGTTAAGCTTTGCACTAATCAACCACACAAATAACTCACACAATTTCAGAATAGCATCAAAGTCACGTCTATTCTTTCACTTATCTTCCTTCTTTTCTTATGTACACTTTTCATTGCTAGCGCATTTTGTATTTATACCATATCCAACTTTGAAAAGATACAAAGTCGTCCATCCAACTTCAAATTCAAATTAGGTTAGTGCCAAACATCCTAGGGTATAATTAGAATGAGGGTGACCCAAAAACATGCTTCATTGGGACCCATAATAGATCCAACACACTTCATCAACTTTGAATGTAGTACTTGACACATGGTCGACCAAACTAGTGTAAAACATAGATCAATTAAGCTCGATGCTTCCAAATGTTGAAACCATCTTCAATAGAACTAGGGCAACACAAATCTCAAATAATAAATAGAAATATGGACCAACAAAAATTCTTTTGAACCTCAGCCAAAACACATAAAACATAGTTCACAAGCACCAAACCAACAACCTGCAATCTTCTTTTTATACAATTTTCTCAATATCCTCAACATATAGTAAATAACCATCTGACCAATTAACATCAATGACAAAACTTTCATTATTCTTTCTATTCTTGCAACACTTGATTACTAATAGTCATGGCATATGGGACAATCTTGCTACCACTAGTGCTATCCAATCATGTCCAGCTATATCTCATGAAAATACCAGTGTTACCGACTATCACTCCCATGTCCTGAAACTGTCTATATCCTGCATACATCCAAATAACATGTCATATTTCCTCTTTTAGGTTGATTTCTAGCTTTTCTTTCCATTCCAATTCCCCAAATGTGCACTTTTGCACATTCGCTCATCCTCATAACAAGTTCACCCATTGGTGTATTTTCCCATCCTTTTGTACATTCACCCCTGTGTAGAGTGCATTCACTTTTCTTCCATGGTTGATCTATTTTCACCCGTGTTTGATCGCACATTCACCCATTCGCCATTATTTTTGTGCATTCAACTATGAGGGCACACACAATCGCCTATTTGGACCCCCTATTTCAGGGGAAAATTTGCTTCATCCCTGGCCTTGTGCATTCACCCCTATGGAGAATCGTACAACCACCTATCCCATTTCCTCTTTAGAGGTGAATCCACTTTGACCAAGACCTCGTGCATTCTCCTATCCATCACGTAGTTTCCCATGTGGAGCATCGCAAGTTGACCCATCCCCTTTTCTTTTTAGAGGTGAATTCGCTTCAGCCCCAGCCCCACGTATTTTCCTGTCCCATGCACAATCCTCCCTATGGAGCACTGCACATTTTCCCTTTTAGACCCCATCCTATAGAGGAAAATTTGATTCACCTTAACCCTAGCATATCTACCCATCTGACGTGCATTTGTCCCTCCTTGTAGCCTTGGAAAATTTTCCTTTCTAAACCATTTAACCTTGCCACTCTACATGGGTGAATATGCCTTTCTCTAGATTCCAAATGAAAATCAAATGAAAAAAAGTAAGTACGAGGGAGGTTTTTGAGATGTACCTATCTAGGAATCTCATTGCTCTGATACCATGCTTGTACCATGTCCAACCTATGGGGAATGTTGCCACCATGTGCCATTTTTCTCACATGATGTCCAAGCTTTCTAATGCATAAAGGTTAAAATGAATAGTAACTTAGGTGAATTACTATTTATACATTACCCTTTTACCCCCCAATGAAACCCTAATTCACTCTTTTGGCTCCCATTTCCACCCTATTGCTTCATTTTCCTCCATTCAATTTCCATTTCAACCATTTTTATCATGATCCTCATGGGCCTCTCCTTTTTCCTTTATCGCAAAGTCACCAAGGCCACTTTTTCCCCATCCGCCCTCTCAAGGGGGCATCATTCTCCCTATTTCATATCATTTTTCTTCTTGTCATTTTCCCTTACCATGACAGGGCATCATATCCTTGTTTTCTTCTACCGAGTCGCCTATATTTTATTTTTCTTCAAAACATCATTATTTTAATGACATTTTGAAGAGGGGAAAATGCAGACATCTAAAAATTTGGCCATTTCCATGTGGTCAAATTTGTTCCCTATTTTATCTATTTCATATACATGGCCATATTAGTTAAATAATTTCAATTAATTAATATTCACCTTATTCCTAATGTTCCCTAATAGTACTGTTTAATTATTCAATTTATTACATTACCCTCTTGCCTCTGAAGATTAAATAAATATGCTATTTTATTTAATCTTGTCATTTATCTAATATGAATTAAAATGAATTTTTAATTCACCCCTTACTCTCTCCTCTTGTCACATCCTCCATAATTCATTCTTAATCCTGGTTAACCTAGTTAATCTATAGTTAGATTATGCACATTCTTTAATCAGGTTTAATGTCATATCCTCCATAACTTGCCACTTTCCTTAATCCCATCCTTAATCATTTGCACAACCCTTAATTGGTGATTAATTACCCTAACCTATTCCTAATGCCAATTATGGCATATGTACCCAATTCAACCCTCATTAACTCCTTCCCTTTTTGGAGAACTCACCCCTCTTCCCAGAGAATTTTAAATTCCCATTTATTCCCCCCATAAGCCTATGTGGAATTTTAAATTCCTATTTATCTTCCCTAAGCCTCCAAAAGAATTAAAAGCAATTTTTAATTCTCCATTCCAATCCCTAGGCCCTTACAAAATGAATTTTCACTTCCATTTGGTCTTTCCAAGACCTTCTCCAAATTCTATGGAGATTTTTGCAGGAATTTTAAATTCCTCACTTGTCACATCCTCCCCATGATTTGGGGAGGATAAGACAAGTACTCCCTTTTGTACTTCCCTCCACTTGTCATCTACCTCATAGCCACATCACTACTTCTCTCTCCCTAGGATGACACATGTCATCCTCTCATGAGTTGAGATACCTCAAGGAATCTCAACCCTTGGATCCAATCCCTAGATAGAATCCTAACCCTCCATTTCCTTTTCACTCAACTAAATAAGGAAAAAGACTTAGTCATTTTTCATTCATGGACATTAAAATTCATGCAGCCAAGAACTCACAATCTCCATAGCCATTACATCTAAAATCCACTTAGAAACCATATTTTCTTGCATTTTAGGATCAAAATCATATATCTCTAAGGTGTTATGTTGTCAAAATCTCAAGAGGAGCACAAAAATAAAATAAAATCAAGGGCCAAAAAAGCTATCACCTCAACAAAGTATACTTATTTCTATTTTACATTTTCTTGTTTGAGTTCATATACTACCCAATCTTGAGTGTTGTCTTTATTTTTTCTCTTTTTATTGAGTTTATTTCTTGCATTTTTAGGCAAGAAAAGTACTACACACAATCTAATTTTATTTTATCATTATTCTTATTTCTAGATACACTTAGAATAAGAAAAAACACTTTTTATTTTTATCAATATATCTTAGCTATTATGGAGGTGGAAACACCAAAGAAAATATTTAGTTGAAGAAAATACCCAAAAAAACCCAATATTTTTTCTCATCTTGTTGTGTTTGCATGTTAGGTAGAATTTGGAGCTCGAACTTCATGTTTCAAGATTTTTTGGAATGACTACTTATATGAGAAAATCCGAAGTGAGGTCATTTGTGTGATGTGTTAGTTTCCAAGGCAAGGAAATTCATATTTTAAACCCAAGTTCCTTGTAATTCATACTTTTCATTTTTGTGTTTTAGAATTTATCTATTTACATTTTTATTAAGCATCTCAACTATCAATTTATATTTTTATTTAAAAAATTAGTATAATTTTATATAAGTTTAAAAATCTTAGTGTATCTAAGTGAAAGTAGTGGAATTTACTCTTAAAGTAAATTATCTTTCCTTTTGTTAGAGTCAAATTTCCCATACTACAATAGAACATGAAGCTATTTTGTATCGATCTTTCAAACAAAGACATCATTGACGATCATTTATAGGCTGACAAGGTGGGTCTATGATCATTGTGATTGTGCCCACCACCATAATTATTGCCACATGACACTTGTAGTTGATTGCATAACCTAGCATAGGCAGATTCCTACATTGACAATATATATGAATTTAAAAGATAATTTTGCAAAAACAAGATTCTATATTAAAAACCACATCATCAATTTTCACACATATATACCACCAAATATTCTTCTATATATAGAATATTACTTGTGATCCATACAACCGAGGGGAAATTGTCTTTGATGGCCCAAGAAAAAGATGTCATATTTTGATGAATTGATAGTTAATCCTTAGGTTCTTGGGTCTTTTGAATATGATGGTAAGGTCATATTTGACACAAAATTCTTTAAAAACATAACTAACTTTTGGATTTGGTAGCCACATACCAACTTAAAAACCTTGTAGATCTATCCTCACATGTCTAATGTGGAAAAGTGAAAAGGATAAATTGACTCTCTTGAACAACCTAAACTCAATGGTGAACTTATATTTACACCAACATGCTACAGTATGAACCTAGAATACAAATACATAAAAAGGAACACCCAAAAAAGTTGGTATTTATATCAATTTTTATTCTTTAGGTTAGTATATGATGTAAGAGAATGTAATACTCAAAATTCCAAGAGAAACCAAAATTTATAGTCCTATATATTTCAATAAGAGTAACAATATGTAATCCCACAAGCTACCATGTAAGATTTGGTATATAATTCTCTATACCATGAAATATTTGGATGAAGATGTAGCCACCCAAGATCTAGGAGATTCAATGAATGTAACATTGAGATAAAAATGAGAGAATACTATTATTCTAACAAAATATGAAAAAATGATACAATAATGATAGATTGAGATGATTAAGAATACAAAGAGAACTCCTTAGTTATATAATAGAAGGTGAGACATAATACTACATAATGTTATGACATATTTCCTAATATTATGACTTGACACATAAATTGATAAGTATCATATGTGAAACCTTAGTAATCTTAAGTAACTAGTATGAATAGGACATAGGTGATGAACCAATTTCATAAAACACCATATTCGCAAAAATAGAGATATTTTAAATATTTCAAGATATGAGATGTGTTGTACAAGTTGTGAGAGTTATAGATGTTTGGTTTAGGTTTAAATAATTTTGGTTATTGTTATAGGAATGGATTTAAAAAATATATGATAAAAATAATTCTTTCTAGGTGTTCACCACAAAGGTTTTATGGAGGAAGCTGCAAAAATGCTTCCTAGAACAAAATAGAACAAGCATCGTTGAATCCAGGAGGAAAAAGACATGAAGATTGATAAAATTTGATATATTTTGGCTACCAAGGCTTGATGCACAAATAATTCCACTTTTTATTTTCATACTCTTATTCACTTATTTATATTTATTCATTGGTTATATTTTATTAGGTTTTATTTGCATTATTCTATCCTTGTTGATTTTCCATCGCTTAAGCTTAAATTCCTTCTCTATTAACTGATCTTCCTCACATTTCTTCATCACTCTCTAGTACTCATAGCACTTATTCCTCTACCTCTCATTTAAGGACTATATCTGTAATCCAATTCTTCATTTTCTCTTCTTGATGATGGATTGTTGAGTGTAATTCAAAATATTGATACTAATGGAAATATTATTGTACAATTATAAGTTTAAAAACTAAAATATATTAAAATAAAAAATTAAAAAATATTAATAAATATAATTTTTTTTCTTAAATATGGGGGGTGCTACAATATTCATAGGTGTGTATCATTACTACCCCATATAACACAAGGTATTAAGTGGAATACGTAGTAGTGATAGGTGCATGGGGGTCATCCTTATTTGGTCCCTATGTAGTGATCAACTAGATGACTAAGTCCCCTCATGGGCATTTCTAAAAAAATATATTAAAAATTTTAAACAAATTTAAAACTATTCCAAATCTACTATCAATTTTAGCTAACACTACTTACATGTTGCCACCACCTAGCCACCATTAATGATTCCAACTAAAATCGTAAGTCATATAAACCATACAAATAGGGTCCTTTTGGATCCTTTTCTATCCCTTAGAGGGTATTTTTTCTTCCATGAGGCATAACTTTCACCCATGGTATTATATTTTTGAATTCTTACAAGCATAAGAAAACTCTCTTTGAGAACTACATAATGGCACAAATTTGGTTGTCATAATTTGTTGTTTGTTTCATAAATTAGTGCCTATGTTTGATATTTATCTAAAATATTTTATGGTCCATATATTTCACATATATAATCATGTTTTATATCTGTATCATGCAATGGAGATAATTTATAGTGTACTACATATTGGATCGCTAGTTTTAAAAATTGGATGAGAAGAGAGAAGTTTTTGCTTTTTTTAGCACTTTTAGGAGCCTAAGATTTATGGTGTGATTTTATGAGCATCTAGATGAATTGTGGGAAATATCATGGGAGAACATAATTTTATGAGACCAATATGATTAAACAATCACAATGGTAACATAATTAGTTTTTAAGGCTATGCAACTCTCTTCAAGTGGTGCTACATTTTCAAAATTTCAGAAGGTGGGAACACCTAGTTCTCAGGATTGCAGTAATGGTGGTAGGTATGTTGTTGGTGTGGTGGTGTCAGTTGACAATCTGACTAATGGTAGGGCTAGTGGGACCTTATCTTTGGTGGTACCTTTGGATTCCTCTATCTCTGTTGTCATCTATTATTGTACTGAGCAAGTGGGGGTCCAAAAAGACTTTACCTATGGGGGCTTGTCATTAGGTTTCATGCTCAATATTCCTACCAATGGTTCTATAGTTGATAGTCAAAGTCATATTGAAGTCTTGTTTGATGGTCCCCGATGGTCTAATCTCTTTGGTGCTAGGCCAAAAGGAAAAAGATCATCACCTCCAACCAAATTTTTTGCTAATCCTAGCTCTAATGAGTATTATTTTTCTATTCCTAATTAATAATTGAGAAGAGTGTGGAAAAATTGGACACATCTCTTGTTGGGAATTTTTTGGGTCCGCACCAAAATATTGAATTTATATACAATATTTCTCTTAATTGACGGTGGCTTAAGGGCCAGGTGGAGGTGGTAATAATGGATAAAGGGATTTTCCTTTTTTTTTTTTACTTGTGAAGAAGACTTGCTAAGTACATTAACAGGAAGCCCATGGATGATTGGTAAATCAATGTTGGTCTTAAGAAAGTGGGAGTCTGGTTTTAATCCAAGTGCTTTCTTGTTTTACTCTACTCAGGTTTGGGTCCGCTTACCTGGTCTCCCTTTAGAGTTAACGCTTGGTGGTTGGTTTGGTGTTGCCTTAAATGTGGGTTCCTTTTGAGGAGTTATAAGGTCACTTGGTCTATAACCCCATGGGTCACTTCTGTCATTTGTGGTCTTCCCTGGGGGCATACTAGAGCTACGTTTTTTGGATTCCATATTTTGTCTATGTTGGGATCTCGTAGTTGTCATAAACAAGTGCCAAGACTTTATGAAATTTGGCGATTTCTAACTTATGTAATGAACTAATGCTTTGTTTTTTAGGATTTTCTATTTTAAAGAAATGGTGTTGTGTTTGTTTTTGGATTTTCTATTTTTTGTGTGTTTTGATATTTTCTCTTTTAGAAGGATGGTATCTATTTCCATGTAGGAGGTGGTAATATAGGCCTTCCAACCACAAGATTTTCTTTTGGTTCCTCTTTGTATAGGATATTAGCTACGTTACTCCACTGAATTGGTGTTTCCTTTTTCTTGATTACAAAACTTCTCAAACTACTAATGATGTTTGATTGTTCACCTTCAATTTGTGTGAGTTTTGGTTGTATAATGGGTTCTATAATATTTGATTGTTGAACTAGAGTAGCAGGACACCAAATGGTCATAAAGTGAATGGTGTTTTGATATGGATTTTTTCATACTCAAGACCCTCAACTTTGAGTGATGTTTTGGAGGATGTTATTTTTGGGACTCAAAATGTTGAAAACTTGGATCGATATTTCACTTTTTTTTTCTAGAGGATATGTTTTGAAAAAATCTACTTGAACTAGCCTTGAGGTTTAAGCAAATGTTGATATCTTAGAATTTTGAGTGAAGGAATAATCCAAAGTTGTGTTTTGATTTTGAATCCTAAAACTAGGTTGAGGTATTTGATTTTTCAAATGGATTATGACATGTTTTGGGTGTCTAACTATTTTGTTCTCAAAAATATTTATAACCATTTTTGTATTGATCTTCTGATTTTCACCAAAAAACAGAGCAAAAGCGGCAATTTTAGAATAGTAGCGGTAATTTATGTCAAATGCGGCTAGATTTTAGTCAACTACGACTAAGTCTAAAGGATAATTGTGGTAGGATTTATCAAAAGTGGCCTTTGTTTGTATTTTTTCTAACTAGTGAACACTAAAGGGAAACGAAGCCATTTTTAAGTCAACTGTGGGCAAAAAATAAGTCAAGTGTGGCACTGTTAGAATCAATTACAACAAGTTTATGTCAATTGCAGTATGATTTCTCAAAAGCAACAAGTATTTTGATAGACACTGTCAAAAACTAGAGAGAAATAGTGGCCTATATTTGATCAACTGTGGCAATATTTAGTCAATAGTGGAAGAAACAAAAGCAGTAGTAGTTTTCTATGCAATTTTGTTTTTCTAGTTTCTATTTTGGTAGCAGTTTGAACAAGTTTGCAGTTTTTGATGTTTTTGTTTGATCTGATTTTATTTTTGATATTTTGGCAAGTGATACAATACAACACAACAATCAAAACTAGTTGACCCTAAATGTTTATAGCTTAAGCAAGTTTCTTTCCACAAAAGGTCAAAGTTTGTGAAAATTAAAATACTAAAGCCATAGTTCCCAACATTGACTTTGTTCTTAATGTGACTTGAAATGTAAGCCTAAATATTCAGAAAACTTTAGAGATATTTGTTTAAGATATATTTTAAGTAGTGAAAATATAGGGCTCTTTTCAAAGGTATTCACACTAAATCCAAAGTGTTTTGATGTTTGATAACCATGTTTCATGCTTATTTTGATGTGTTCATATTGAAATCAAGCAAAGTGTTTATGTCCAAAGTAATCGCGAATTTTGGCAAGTTTGTGAAGACAATTTACAACCTAGAAATAGGCATGTTCTTTTAGGTGGGCTTACCTCATGCCTCGAAGGGATGATTTTACATGCAACTTATGGAGAGTTTTTTAATCTCAACCATAAATCGGACTTGGTAAGTAACTTCTCAGAAGTAAATTCCAATGCACCACTTTAAAAAAAAATGGCTAAAAATGTGGCCTCTACTACATTGGTTCTTAGTCATGCTCAGGGGATCCAATTCTTTTCTAACATCCAGCAAGCCGCTTAAGGCTTTAACCAACTTACTCGGGGCTCTATATACACAATGGTACCTCCCCTTTCATGAATGGCATTGACAAAAAAGTAATTATTGATTAAGTCATTTGGCATTTAGCCTTGACCATTTATATAGTAGCCTGAGTGAAAAACCGCTTTGAGTCACCTATGAGTTCTCCAATGCAAGATGTGTCTCAAAGGGAAGCCCTCTAAAGGTAATGCTTTAAAAATGAAATAAGTGTGAAACTCAAAATTCTTTTCATCACCAAAGATTACCAAAAGATGTGAGGGGAGAGGATAGACACTTAGTTTTCAAAACATGGAAGAAACAACATACAGTTCATTGCAATATTATTTTTAAGCCCCTCGAGTGGTGCTATCCAAAAAAGTGGATGAAGTGTGAACAAGATAGAAAATTATTTTTATGTGCACCAATTTGAAGTGTTCTATATTTCAAGAAAGTAGATAGCAGTACGCAAATCAGAATGTATTTGTCCAGTTTTAAGCACAAATTCTTGAGTGTTTCTAACAATCTTACCTTAATGCAGTCAACAAAATAAAATCATTCATTTCATCAACATAATAAATTTTTTGGTCAGAAGAAAGCATTCAATTTTAATGAGCACCAAAATAAAGTGTTGTTCTAATCTATGAAATCTTTTGAAACTTATTTTTAGGACACCAAATCGAAAGCATACAAATCATAGGTTCCAATTGTTAAGCACCAAATCGATAAATTTCCCTAAACTAGAAATCTTTTGAAAATTTATTTTTAAAGCACCAAATCAAACACATGCAAGTTGTAGGGTTCATTTGTTAAGCACAAAATGAATAAATAAATCCTTAACTAGAAAGCTTTTGAAAATAATAATTTAAGACACCAAATTGAAAGTGTGCAAGTTGTAGGGTTCATTTGTTAAGCACCAAATTGTCAAATTTCCTTAAACTAAAAAGCTTTTGAAAAGTTCTTTTTAAGGCACTAAATTGAAAGTGTGCAAGTTGTAGAGTTCATTTTTTAAGCACAAAATTGAATTTTTTTCCTAAACTATGAAAGCTTCTGAAAAGTTGGACTTGGACTGTTCACCTTCTTTGCAATAAAATCACTAGTTTATTTGTAATGTGGAGTGTACCATATCCCTGCAAGAGCTTCACAAACAAAGTCAACACCCTCAAAAAACCCAAAACAAGCACCCATTAATGTTAGAAACCAACAAAATTACTTGAATATTTTCAAATTAAAAAAATAACAAAGAAAAAGTGTAAACTTTAAGCAAAAGTGGTCTTGTTATTTTTAGAAAATGTTATCAAAAAAGTCAAAAGTGGCCCTGTTATGTTCAACTTCCATCATCATTTTCAAAAGAGGCCCTATTTTTGAAGCATAAGTAGTTGGAAAAAGTCAAAAGTGGGCCTATTATGTGCAACTACAGTTGAAATGAAAAAAATGACCACATGAGGTTTTTGTAGTGTTCGTGTAAATATTTTTCAAGTGTGTTTTCGGAACCTACAACTACTCAAAAGAAACTCAAGGAAATTTTAATGTCAAGGACCGAGGTCCCACTGGGTGTGCCAAATTTTGTAAGGGGGAAATTGATAATCATAATAAAATCAAAATGATTGAATTAAACTAATCTAATTCAAACAAAAGATTAAGATTCATACCCATTACTCATGAAATGAATGATATGAGATTACTGAATTCAATGAACTTAAAGCAATGCTATCAAAGAACATACAAAGAAGTCAATTAATTAATATCATTACCCATCTTATGTCAAAGTGTATTTGCAAATTATGTCAGATCATTGTATCAATATGAAGCCTCCATTTGTGCATTGCAATAGCTTTAAAATGGTGTGATGTTGATTGAACATGTGTGTAAAAGCTTGCGAGAAATCTATTGTCAATTTAGCATTACTTCATTGTGCAAAATATGTCAATTCTTTGATCATTTTTTAGGATGAAGATGATTGTTATATAGATTTTATGTTTTGAGATGAATAATCGAGATCGCATAGTAGAATATCCTAATCAATGGTTGAAAGATGTTGAGGAATTAAATTGCTCGATTGCCTTCTATGATTGAATCAATTAAGGATATTAATTGATCAATTAGAGGAAATAGATTGCCTAATCAATGGAATTGAGGAAATCAAGTTGAACCTTTAGTGGGATTGAAGAATAGCTGAATCAATTAGGAAATAGATGGATCAGTTAGGAAATAGATGGATCGGTTAGGAAATAGATGAATCAGTCAGCCAATCAGAGTTAGCAATCGAGGGTTCATAATTTTCTCAATCATAAAAGTGGTCGAGGGTTAATTAATTCAATTAATTAATTAATCCTTTTGAGTTGAACATGCAAGTCATGTTTTACTTTTACAAACAAAGTTGCATTTGTTTGTTTTGACCTTTTTGAATGACGTTTGAATAATCTATTTAATTATTCAAGTTTAGGGGAAAGTGATTTAATTAAACAATTAAGTGATAATAATTGAATTGACTTAAGGGAATAGGGTAAATTAATGACATAATTAGATAATTGATGTTATTTAATCAATCATGAGGAATAAAGTTGGATTGGGACTTTATTAAATAAATGAAATTTATTTAATTAGTCAAAAATGATGAAAAAGTGAATTAATTAAATAATGTAATATTATTCAATTAATAGAGTAAATTAGGGTTTTTGATGTAATTGATGTGAAATGCAGTGATATTTAGATGATAATGATGTCGATGATGAGAAAATCTTATTTAGGATGTGTGATAAGTGTTAGGTCATTTTTACATGTCTACATCACCAAAATGCATAGTTTGATCCATCAATGGGAGATGATTTGTTTGACGATGAACCTTATTAATTAGCCATCTTGTGTTCACTATCCAAGATCTACTTAAGTTGATTAAGCTTCTCTAAAGGAACCAGGGATCTAATACCAATTGTTAGAACACAACAATCTACTAAGAGGGAGGGTGAATCAGTAGGTACAATAAACCTTACTTTTTAACCCTTTTAATGCAGATTAAACAAACATGTAGAGATCACACACAAATAGGCATAACACCATATATATGTGGAAAAACCGATATGGGAAAAACCATGGTGAGAATAGCTACTAGGATCTACTATCCTAATCTAGCCTCACAATAGAACCTCACTTCTTACAATGTTTATGGGCGCCAACCCTAAGGAGACACCAATCCCTTGATTTAAGAGAACCAACTCCAAGGAAGCATCCACTCCCTAATTGAGCACCAACCTAGCTATCTAATGACACCAAACAATCAGATTTACAACATAAGAGTTATGGAGCTACAACTCCAAATTATAAATGATTCAAACAAATCTAGTTCTATGTTACAAACTTATTCTACAACTGGTCAATCTCTGCTTTGCTTCCATGTAAGCACTCTCTCTATCTTTGTTGCTACTAACTCAACAACTCATACCTCTACCTACTCTTCTCTTCTTTGCATTTTATACTTTATAAAATCATTTATTCTAACTCTCTCTCTCTTTGAAAATTTTATCTCAACATTTGCATCCTCACTTCTCTCTGTTCAACAGTCTCTCTGCAGTGCTTCACACTTGATGCATACCCTAGATGATTTTCTAAGTTACAGTCCAGGTATTCTTCTCATAGCATATGTATACTAAACCCACACATTGCATATTCATTTTTTGCTCCACTTTACATACTTTCCTTCATTGGAAATTATCTTCTACACCTCAAGCCCAACACCACCTACAACATTTACTTCATTTTCTATATTCGGCATATCACAATCAGGATTTGATCTCCAGTTAATGTCATATTCTTGCATGATCAACCTCTTTCGGATTTGTAGTTGTTATTGCATTATTTGTGTCACTCATTTCTTCCAGTCATCAACAACAAAGTAGCTAGTGTGGTTACTCCATTTTTTCACCATGATTTAATTCATCTAAACTTGGAGTTCTATCATTTTTATCCAATAGTTATTAGAATTAGATATCCAAACTTTGCACCTTGATCTCTTAAATTACACCACAATCTATCGACCATGACTCAACCATAATTATATCTAAAACACAATCATTGATGTGATCATTTTAAATCGGGGTTGTAGATCTTTAATGATTCATAACAATGATGTGAATCATATATTTTATGCAATCAATGAATGCCACTTGTCACCATGAACACATGTCACCTTTCCCACATTTTCACATTGTTCAATGCTAGTCAAGACAAGCTTCCTATGAAATGGTAGAAATACTTCATTATTGTTGACCTTGTGTTTCCGTTCCTTTGGAGGTCGGTAGTCACTAATCCCTCTTACCTCATACTTGAAGTGCTTAGTAAATATTAATAAGAATTCCTTAACAACAATGTTTGATGCTTCTTACACCTATCAAGGTTCAGTAATTGGCCTTCCCCTTTATCAATTACCATCTCCATTCCATCACAAACCATCATGCAAAACTTTGAACTCCAATGCTTCTTAAGGTTGTCGGATCTGAGGGTTTTCCCTTTCATCTTATTTCTTACCAACTTTGTTGTAAGCGGTAAAGCATCCTTCTAATCTATGATTCCCACACACTTCCTTTCTCAAGTATTTCCAGTCATAACACTTTCAAGTGTCATCCTTTGGGGATTATTCTTACTACATACTTAACAAACTATTAAGCCATAAGCCTTAATTTTGAACTGCAAACACCAAATTTATTTTGGGTGTTGGGTTTTGGGGTTCCTCCATACCTATTTCACCACTTTATTAACATTAAATTAAGGTTTAAGCCTTAATGTTGAGGCCTGATTCTTGATTCCTTCAGCATATAGTAATCCTTAAGTCCAAAGTCTGAAGCTTGATCGGACTTAGCTAAAAATGACTAACTCTTTCTCTACTTAACAAGTAGTATAGAGTAAGTGTGAGGCCCGAAGCCTAAAACTTCTGCAATTCTTCAAAGCTTGCTCTAATGATGCCCTTTTGACATCAATCACCAATCTATCTGTTTGATATTACATAGATCTCCTATTGACATCATAAAGATAACCTTTTGACATCAATGACAATCAAACTGCCAACAATATAAGATTCATATTATTTACATTGTTCTTATGTGATAATTAAATAATATTGTTTAAAGAGTTGTTAATGTAAAATATTAGCATTCACATTTTAATAGATTTTATCTACATTAAACAATATTGATATAAGTTATTAAAATTCTATGCAAAATCCCTTTAGTTCACATTCTAGTAGAGATTTGATAAGTATTAGTATACTCATGACCTAAACATAAGATACTCAATTTGTTTATATTATTTTATATTTTAAGAAGTATTATCTTCTTATTAGTAGTTGTATAATGCACACACTTTCTTTGAGTGCATATCCCATTGTTTTTGTTTTGATTAAATCATGTCTATCAAATGGATAATACATTCAAATGTGTTTTGTCTAGTATATCATTAAATTTTTAAATATTTAAATAACTTTCAAGTTTGTAAAGATGGGTTGTTATGTAGAATTTGGTAAAAAAAATATTGACAAATGTAATTATACAAAATAAATTTATAAAAAGGTATTCAATATTTTTATTAAAAAAAATTGTTCACAATTATTTAAGTACAAACTTAAAAAATATATTTATTAATGAATTATAAGAATTTTTAATGATTCTAATAGTAATATGTTATTTTAGAAAAAATTATTAATCAATTATTCTATTGAAATAACAAATTTTGCACCTAATAATATATTAGATAATTAATTTTGATTTATATAAAGTACTTTAATTTATATCATGTGATGATATTGGGACCAATATGTCTATGAAATTATATATAGGAACTATTAAAGTGTATCTATTTACACATTTAGTAGTTTTATTTTATAAAAAATATTCTTTAGACATTAATATTTATTTTTATTATTATTTGTAAGATTTATAATATTTTATTTTTATTTATGAGTCAATAGACAAGACAAAGGAATGCAATTCTATTTTGAGTGTAGTTAAAATTTGAAAATACTTATTAGCAATATAAACATTTTACTTAATTTTTAATCCAATATTTGATGTAAATATTAAAATATGATTATAAATAGCACTTGCATCTAAAGGAGATTCAAGGATTACATCAATAGAAAACTATATGTATGTTAATATGTTAGAGAGTATGTGTTTGTGCATACAAATTCTAGTGCATGTGGGGGGAATTAAACAATTAATAATAGATGCTAAATAATGGAATGAAATAAACTTAGACAGATCTAGATTTTGTCTTAGAGAAATTAAGAATTATCTGATTATGAAATATTTGCATACAAATTTAAAAAATAAAGTTGCCATCAAATTGATAGAAAACATTGCAAATAGAAATAGAATGTTCCCATTTAGTTTTCAAATCAATACTTATATGTCTTTTATGTGATAAGAGATATTTTGGAGTCTTTTACCTAATATTTTGGAGGATTTTACCATTAAATGACAGTCAGTTTATCGTTAAATGGTAGCTAAAACTTGTTTTATGATGACTCAATATTCATTTGCAGGTGTGAGACTTGTTTCAAGTTCAAATCACACTATATGTAGCCTATCAGCTAATTAGTACTAGAACTTGTACCTAAAAGAGGTTCAAGGATTACGCGGATAGGAAACTATATGTATGTTAATATGTTAGAGAGTATGTGTTTGTACATGCAAATTCTAGTTGCATGTGGATGGATTAAACAATTAATAATAAATGCTAAATAATGGAATGAAATAAACTTAGATAAATATATTTTCTTAAAGAAATTAAGTATTATTGATTATCAAATATTTGTATACATATTTAAATATAAACAATTCAAACAAAAAAAGAAAGTTACCATCAAATTGACAAAAAAACATTGCAAATAGAAATAGAATGTTCTCATCTAGTTGTCAAATCAATATTTATCTAGGTTTTATGTGATAAGTGATATTTTCAAGGATTTTACCTAATATTTTAGAGGCTTTTCCCATTAAATGGTAGCTAGTTTACCATTAAAATGTTTAACACACCAGAATGTTGACAGGGGGTGAATTAGTATACTTCAATTTTGATTTATAATCCTTAACTGGTGAAGCTAAGTTATACTGTTAAAGCATTTGACTACTTAATAAAAATAGGAAAGAACATAAAAATAAACACAAGAACACAACTGGCACTAGATATACGTGGAAAACCTCATAGGGGAAAAACCATGATGAGAAATGTTAATTGGATCTATTGTCCAAACCCTGCCTCATAAATAAGAAACAAATACAACTTTTATTTAGGGATACAACCCAAGGAAGCTACAACTACTTGATTATAGTTGTAGGGTCACTCGCATGGAAGATACAACTCCTTGATTAGAATAATTGAAACTTGATTGACTTTATGGCTTCAATCCACTGATAGTCATCAATTTTACACATTAGGTCTATGGAAAAACTTCTCAAAATCTCCCCATAGACTTACATATCCTTTCTCACATCCTTACATCTCTTCTCATCTTTAATCTTCTATTTATATCATTCACATGATTTTCAAAATAAATTAGTTCGACCATAAAAAAAAATGTAACTCGTAGCATTTCAGCCTTCATATCCATTTTTGGTATATCAAGATTGATAAAAAAAATATTTATATCTTCCAAATGATTCAGCATTACCCATACAACATTTTCAATCAATCCTTAAAATCCGCTCAAACTTGAATTAGTGGTGCACATCATCAACATACCTTTTTCAACATCAACAAAAAGAATAAATTCACATAATGACTTGAAACACCTATGCAATACTAGAAACAAGAAAGATCTTGATGAATTTCATACCTTAGATAGTATAAGACACATGGAATGTTCACACAAACTCATACTACTGAACCTCACAACTTTTTTCCAGTGCAAGTATTCAAACACTTGTTCTGATGAACACTAAGCATACATAACCAATTGTATCATTCTGACACTTTGAAAACTAAACTTGTGGAGAAGTAAATGACTTGAAACTTCAATATAACACACTTTAGACATTACTAAGCATGTCCTCAAAACCACTTGACCATAACTTCATGTGTGCTGGAATGTAGAGCATTCCAACAAGCCTTTTGAACCAATTTTCACTACCTTAACACAATCTGGTACTCTGTCACTTTTAAATTTCTTCGTTGAAGGATTAATAATATGAAACTTTGGATATAACCCCTTCACATATCAATAAACTTAAATTTTAAACCATAGGACTAAATATTTCTCTGCAAACCAAAATATTGTCTTTTCCTTAGAATATATATTATGAATGCCTTAGACTAAACTTTTGTAACTTTCCACTAAGTGTGGTATGCCAAATAGACAAAATATCATTGTAGGAACCTTGAAAACGCATCAAGATATGTGTACCCACAACCTCATAAAACTTGGACAACATATTGACCAATGATATTCTATATCATTGTAGTGTTGACCTACACCATTAGATGTCTCTACACACTAACAATCTCCAAAGCATATACAACCTTAAGCATACTTTTGACATCAATGACAAACAAGCTTATCAAGCTACAATAATCTCACTCTTTGTCATTGATGGAAAAACTAATTGATATACACAAAATCTCCCCCTTTGATGCACATTTCTCTCCCCCTTTGACATCAAGGGAAAAGGGTAACTAACCTTTCTCTGTACAAACAAAACTTATAGGCTCCCCCTTAATCTAGAAAAATTTTACTCCCTTTAGGATGAAGTCTAGTTAATTCATAAAAAAAAGGTAATATCTTTTTATCTATAGATGATCCTACTTTGCATAGATACACAACATAAAAAAGGAAAGATATTTTACATCAAAAATCAAACCAAGATCAATTGGATGGAAGAATTTTCTTATAAATTATCTTCAGTTAGATCAAGTTGTTGTCCCATTATTTCTTTGTTGTGGTTAGGGTTCGGCTTGACATATCAACTACACATATGTGTCTTCTCCTTCCTCAAAGGAAGTTGGTGCATGGTAATTTTGAGTTACACCATTTCCTTCTTCTAGAAGTCTAGTGATTGATGTCAACCTTAGGCTCTCTACCTCTCTTAACTACTTTACCTAACCCTTAAACTACTCCCTTTGATCTTACAGTTGTCGAATCTAGGAGTGCAAACTCTCCAATTATTCCCTTATGGAACCATCACTTTTTTGCATAGGATCATAAGTTACAACCACATTTATGATATGTATTTCAATAGCATTAATATGATCCTTTATGTTCTTTTTTGTAGCAGGCCACTTAAGAAAAAAAAACATAGTATTTTTGCTTCCTCTATGCTCTTCAAAATGTCCTTGATGCATGATTGTAACTTAGCCAACATGCTGCCACACTTTTTAGAGGCATCTATCAATCTCTTTTCATTAATCTGTTGTTTTACCTACATCTTGATATGGGATGAATAATTCTCAAAATAATTCATGAGCTACTTCATCTATTGTGTAGGGGGCGGGGATGCATTTATTTTTGCTTCAAGAAAATTCTCTTCCAGTGCCTTTATTTCCTCTTAAAATACCTCTACACTCTCCACTTATTGTTGCAGAAACTCTTTCCTTATTGTGGAGTGGATTACATCTCCAAGCTTCGCCTTATGAAGGGGAGACAAATCATAAAAAAATGACTTGTCTATATATTCTGCAGTGGTGGAGACACCATTGGTTGAATTTTCATCTCTTGTGCCAAAAACTCCTTAATTGAGTCAACTAGAGAGGAATATACTTTCTTTGAGCTTTCTCATGTATCTCCCTTCTCCTTCTCCTTCTCCTTCTCCTTCTCATTTTCCTTCTCCTTCTCCTTTTCCTTCTCATTTTCTTGACCAAAGACATCTTTCTCCTCTTGTTGACCAAAGACATCTTTCTCCTTTATACCTTTTGAAGATGGAATACAATTATTATCTTGTACATCTAGTGGCTCCTAAGAATCCATTTTAGCATCAGTCTACACCTCTTCAACGATTTTCTTTGTGAATTTTTTTTTCTCCTTATGAATCTTTTATCTATCACCATCATCCATGATCATAAGAATTTCTACTCTATGTTGTGTGTAGAGCTCTTTAGATTTCTTATGAGCTATCTTCTCATTTTCTTCTTGGGAGACAAAGGACCCAACCTTTTTGATGGCCTATTGTCTTAGTTCTTCATCTTCTTTGCTTGCATTTTCTCTTCTTTGTCTCAAAGCCTGAGCTAGGATTTTTTAAGCTTTTTTAAGAACCTCACTCAAAGGAATGTTACACTTAATAATATACATGATACTATCCTTCTCAATGGTCTTTTGATCTTCTGGAGGGACTTCCAAATGGAGCTCTAAGTTTCATCCAATAGGCCATGATGAACAATTATATTGAATATGACATCAAGCTTGAGGAGCTCATGTGTAACTGTTACCAAAGGATGTTTCTCTATTTTATTCTTCTCTACCTTATTCCCTTTCTTTTTCTATTTGGAGCTACCTTCATATCTAACTTCTTCCTCCTCTTTTGATTCTTACTCATCTATCTTTTTCATCTTTTCCATTTTCTTAGGCCTAACATGCCCAGTTCATGTGGTCTTCTTCTATGGTGGATTTTCTCATGTAGCTCTTCATATTGCAATAGTTATTTTGGTATAATTAGAGGGCTACATAGTAGATCCGCAATAGAAGTAGATCTATCAGACCTTCTTAGCTCTTTTTTGGATTTCAAAATAATAGATTTGGCTTTAGAACTCTCCACAAGGGAATCAAATGTAGAATTTGGAGGAATATCCATTTCTTGTGAATATATTCTCTATGTTTTGAAGATTCTCCTCTACATTATTCTGAACATCTTATCCATTATCTCCTCATATGTGCTAAATCATTCAACAATTGTATCTTTTTGATTTTTTAGCAAGATATTTGCATATCCTTGGACATATTCAAGTTCAACCTCATAAGTAAATGTAGAAATCCATAAGGTTTTGGTCTCCACTGCTTCAATGTAACTATGATCCTTTTCCACCATAAATCATACCTCATTCTTATATTTCAGGACCAAATAAAATGGAATTCTCTCTCCTACATCTTTGTTTGTAGATTCTTAAAGAAACCCTAGTACAAAGTATTGTATACTTTCTTATCTAGAATTCCTTTCATATGTTTCTTGATTTGAGCTACTACTAGAGAGAACATATCCCATATTTTTCCTTTAAATCTAGATAATTCATTCAAGAAAAATAATATAAGATAATCAATGATCCAAACCTAAAATTGTATTTAGTTTCTTTTGTTCGCTTCAAATTTTCCATCAACTTCTCCCTCAATAGTTCACAAAGATCAAATTTGGAACCTTCCTTCACCATTTGATACATAGTGTGGATTGCAATGGTAGTGGAATATCCTTCTCTATTTATGTAGTAGATTTTGTAGGCAATCCCCATTGTGGCATAGTAGACTTTGGGATCAGTGATATCTTTCATTTTTAGGGTTAATTTATCAAATTTAACACTGGTAAGCTCAATAACCCTCTCGTTCTTGATTGAATTCAACACTGAAACTTTTCTAGTGGCACAAAGACTAGTAACAACAATAATTTCCTCTTTTATTATCATGTAGGGCTTATTCAACCAAATAATTTCCTCGTAAATGTGAATTAGGATAATCCTTACCTATTCTTCATAGTCATAGAATTTTGGGAAATCTTTCCAAACATCTAACCCTTTCACCACCAAATTTTCATATTCAATTTTGTATACACCATTATCACCTAGGAGTTTGAGTCAAGGCACTTCAAATGATGATGTGTAATCAATTTCATTGAGTGGGTAATGAACATATATTCTTACAAATTTTGAATACACCACATCTACAAGAACCTTCAAAACTGTGCCATTTTTATCCACCTCCATCACCTTGAAGGGAAATTTTTTGTACTTTGGCCTATATTTCTCCACAACTACCAATTGTGGGGTTTCCAATGATATTTATTTTGAATACTTCAAAAAAATTCACTAGGGTTTGGCATGAAATCACAAAGATAGGTTGATAACCCTCTTCACCTTTCTCTGCTTCCAAACATAAGCACTTTTGATTGAAAATAAGAACAAATTATTCAAATAAAACATAAAAAACCTTTCATTTTCTCAAAAATTTCACCATTAATATATTTGTACTTGTTAGGTAAATTTTTGCTAGAATTCTCTATTTCATCACATGGATACAAATATTCTTAGAAAACCATCACATATCATTCCTTTACTCTAAAACCTTGATCAACAGGTTCAATCTTGCTCAACAAACCCAGAGGAATTGACCCAAATCAACTTTTGTAATACCTCACCACGTAACCCTAGAGGATGACGCAAACACAACGGAAGCGAAACAAATTTTTTTTAAGTGTGATAAATAATAAGTTAAGTAAACTACACTTAACACATACATCCTCTAAGGTATGTGAAAACACTTATATTTGAATTCCATAGCATACAAAAGTAAATAATCCATAGAATATAAATTATACTCATGAATAAAGAACATACATCTAAAAGCATTACACACATTCCATAAGATACAAAGTACATTAAAGAATCATTCATAGATTGCATTCATTCCAAATAATAGTTACAAGGCTAATTTCCAAAATGAGGAAGACCATACAATAATATTACAATTACAATGATACAAGAATCCTCCTCGAATACAAATGAGGAGTAGTACATATACAAAATATCCAACTGATCCATAAGAACATAAGATATGGTACGAAGAAATTACAACATGCGAGCTCTCTAATCTAGAAGATCCCGCCATCAAGAAAATGAAGTGGAAACCCAATGGTGTGAGGTGCACATTCCACCTAGCCAAGTGGTACCTGAAGGCCCACCCCCCTGTGCTAGGAGATAGTAAAAGGGATTCCTAAGTAAAACCAACAACCTCTAGACACATGCAATCACATGACTATACAAAACAAGTACAATACAATACAAGAAGGTTACATTGCTTCTAGAGTAAATGAATCAAGTATATCAACTAACCAAGCATATTGTTATCATAGGAGTAGTTTCATCACAAAGCAACATGGGTTATCCTAGCAGATCTTCCTAGGCCTCGGCCCCCATCTTGGGTTACCTTGGTAGCCTCTCACGACCCCCGACCCCACATGCAAACTGATGTGTAATCAAATATCTTTCAAAGGGAAAAGATAATTATCTTTCCATTCCAGGCCTTCTCATCTCATCCCAATTCTAAACAATCCCTTGAGTCCATGAGTGAGGCAAAATTAATAAGCTATATGTTTTAACCTACCCTTTCTCCTAATACATTTACTTAATTTCCACTGAATTAACTAAATCTCACATGAGTTACCCTGGCACCACTTTGTGCACCGGCCCCCATTGAGAGCCACTCCCCTACTAACAACACAAGGATCTAATCCAAAAACCCAAGGGTAAATACAGTGTACAAAACTAGATAATAAATCTCAATAAAAAATATAAGAGGCAACACATCCCCATTCATAGTAACTGGGTGTTTAACTGAATTACAACCAAGTGCACTACCCAAGGGAAATCAAAGGGCTAAACCATAAATCACAACAACCCCCTCATAAAATAACATCATTTGGAAGACTTACATACACAACTAACAGATTTCCCCAACTTACGTGAACAAAAGAAATCATAAATTAAATAAGTAATTCAGGCAAGAAATAAATCTACCATTAGGATTTCCTAAATCTAATTTCCATTTCAATAAAATACAATAGTACATTTCTCAAATAAACTAACTTAATACAACTTCATTTATAGACAATAAAGAAATTAAATCCATTTGTTTATTTCAATTTCCCAACTATATCAATATAAAAATCAATTTCATCTTTTGAAACAATTCATTATAAATCATCTAACTTGTGCATTTAATGCACCTAATAAAGAAAATTTATTTAAATATATATATATATATAATTTAACTATTCACAATTTACTAAAAAAATTCCAACAAATAGTAAATATAATATATATAAATATATATATATACATATACATACATATATATATATATAAATATGTAAATATATATATATATATATATATATAAATATATACATATTTATGTATATATATATATATTCATAATATATTGTATATATTTCAAAAATCAAACAAAAAAAAATAGACCCAAATTTAAAAGGCGGACGAAAAGGTTTAAAGAGCCATTTATAATGGTTGTGTCAGTGGCTGCCTAACACAGCCGAACCCCCATTGTGGAGGGGGATGAGGGGTGGTTGTGGGGTACCCCTGCGCTCCCCCAAACTCAAAACACTTATAAATACTTTCCTAAAACCTGCGAATAAATAAAATTCATCGTACGGGTTTTCATTCCATTTTTTTTAATATGAAATTTTTAATCTGGTTTATTTTCAATATAAATATATATGCATATATATATATATATTTGTATATGCATGTATATATATTTGTATATGTATGTATATATATTAATATATATATGTATATATAACTATATCAAAACGATTGCTCTAGAAGAGAAAATTATTTTCACAAAAATTTCTACAGGAGGATTTCACAATTTCACCAGAGGTTTCCAATTTCCTAGCCAAATAAATCTAATTGGGAAAACAAAACAAAAGAATAATCTTCTACAGGAAGATCTTCTTCAATACAAACAATATTTTCCACAATTTTAACAAGAAGATTTTAAATCCATTCCTACTGAGATTTTCCAAATCTTCTATTGCTTTCCCTCTAGGATTTTTATTGTTTAAAAACAATTTCCTCCAGAGGATCTAAAGCTTTTATGACAATTTTTCAATTCCAAACAAATCAAAGCTTAAAAAAAATTCTACAAAAGCTCTAAGCTTTCACAAAAATTTTCCAAACATGACCATTCTTTCAAATTTAAAAAATATATTAAAGCTTCTAAGCAAATAACATATTCTTCTTGTACAGGAAATCTTTCCAATTTGCATATAAATTAAAACAATTTAAAGAACCTATTTTTGGATGCTTGAGGAAATGATGTTCGAAGTAGAGCTTTGCCTTCAGATTCCAATTTACCAAAGCTTCTTCCAAATTATCGACTTTTTCAGAAAGATGAAAAATAAACCAAAGCCAAAATTTTCCTAAGAACTTCTTTCCCCAATTTTCAACAACCTCTTTCAATTTTCATCCCCCCAAAATATATTTCTTCATTCCATGAAGTAGCCTCTTTCCTCTTTTAGTTAATGCAAATATTCTCTTTGAGAATTAATTCCCAACAACGGTGTTTAATTTTTCTAACACATGTCACAAATAAAATATCTTTTCAACCAAATCATAGATATTTCCTCTAGATATTTCCTACATATTTGTGCATATAATAATTCAAAATTCACATATTAATTTCTATTGAAATTTAATCTAATTAATTTAATCACTTTATAAAATAAATTTAATGTCAAATATTAAATCACTTTACAAAATAAATTAAATTTAGCTAATTAAATCAAATATAAAGTTTCCAACAACATTAATCAAGATTAATTAAATAATCACTTAAAACATTAAAAGCATTAATTACCCCACAAAACATACCTTGCAAAATAATAAACGACAAGGCAAACGTGGAAAACATAACAACAAAGCATACGGAAACAAGGACTGATGACACACTATGACTATGGTTGTGGTTTGACAAGGAAACCCACTTACTATCTCCCAATCAACTATCCATTGGGCAATGGACACGCTCAAACATGTGAATCCAGGTGGAGTTGATGTCTTGTACCTGCAATCCTGCAATCAAAATATATGTCGTACATATTGTTGTGTAGTTTGCACACATGCCCCACTGAAAGTAGGGACCCTCTTTTGCCTGGCCTTTTGGCTCTTTTATGTGGTCTTTCCCTTTTTTGAGCTTGTATTTGAAAATATTGCGTTTTTGTTTTTTGGGTGCTTTGGTCCTTTAGTCTTGGATTTGGGTTACTTTACAATGTTCCTAAATGCCTATCTTGCTTGTAAAGTGCCCCCATTATGCTAACACTTTGAAAATTCTAATTCTTTTGGAAAATTTCAGGTTTTTCCCTATTTTTCAGGATTTTTCCCCTTAGGCAGATTTCCCCGGCTGCCTGGAAAACCCGATGAGGCTAGTTTTGCGCTGTCTTCAAGGATTTTGGTGCTTCATAGATTTTTGTCTTCTACGGTTTTTTCCAATTTTCCTTCACCTCTTCATTTTCTCAGGTTGCATCTTTGGTTGTTTACCTCGATATCATGAGGGCTTTGCATCTAGGTCATGGTAGCACAGTGGTCCCGCCTTACCGTGTGAGTCTTTAGTCAGTCGCGTAGGTGCACGGGGTTGGTTAATCTGGTGTGGTAGTGCAGTTTACCTCGATACTGAAGGTGTCTCTAAGCCTGGTTATAGTTATGCGGTTCACCGCCATACCGTGGGGGCTTTGTGCTTGGCTTGTGGTGTTGTGGTTTACTGCATTACCTTGATGGTCGAATACTTGGCTTGTGGCATCATGGTTTTCATTGCTTTGGAGGCATTGGAAGGTCAGATTGTTGGTCAACGGCCTATGAACTATGTTGACCTCATAAGAAGTTTTTGCCTTGGGAAAATCCCGATAGTCTGTCCCTGCTTCATTTTCCCATGATGTGCTAAGTATTGCTAGTTTTGGTGATTTCCACCCCAGTCGGATTTTTCCAAAAGTCTACTATTTGTAAAAGACTGAGTGGATTCGCGAGTTGATGATTAATGGTTTTGCATTGCATGATGGATTTGGATTAATTGATGATATGTGCAGACATTCCTAGATTTTTGTGCTTCCCTTGCTAAAATTTGCCTAACCCAAAATTCCCCAAAATTCCTTCCTGGCTTGAATTCTGCGAGGGGTCGAAAATCCTGAACTTTGACAAGGCTACTTTAATGAAGTTTTAATGGATTTTGTTGGTTGTTTTGGATCTCTCTAATGATTACCATGTTGTTTATGATTGATTAACATATATTTTCATGCCATAATGAATGCTAATGGTGGCCATTTTGAATGTAGGTTGCATTAGGCAGGTTGTTGTTGTCGAGGATGAGGTAAGAAGCGGGTGTGCTTTGAAGATGTCGCAAGATTTGCGAGATTGCAGCTAGGTACATTTTGCGGTTGGGCAAGTGAAACTCACTTGTACGCAGTTGGGTCAATGTGCTCAAGGGTTGTTCATTTGAGTTGGGCGTGACATGGAGGGTTCAAACTGGTTTGACTTGATCAGGGTCGTTGGAGAGGCCCAGCTTGGCTGATTGGACTCTGACTTGTATTCACACTCATGATGTGCACGTTCCCTTTTTTTTCTACTTCACGCCAATGGGACATTAATGGCGAAGGGACATGCGGGGTTTAATCGATCTGAATTGGGATTTGTGGAGATCCCAGGCTGATTTGAAGGGGCGCCTCATGCATTCATTGCAGGATGGCAATTTATTGTGGGTTGTTTTGGCCGATATGGTTGGTGGCCAACCTTCTCTGTAACCCTAGCTCAGGCCAACACGGGACAAGATTTCTATAAGTATGGAATTTTTCCTATTTGTAAGGGTTAGAAAAATTGGTTGGTTAGTTAAAGAAAAAGTAGGTTATTGTTGGAAAGTAAAGGGTTAGATAGTAGATTAGAAGAATTAGGAGTTAGTTTCACTTTTCAAGCAAATGTTGTAATACATAATATCAGAATTGTTGCTATTACTGGTGATTTAATACAAGTGAAGAAATTATGTTATTATTGGTGTCTTCTTTGCATTGATTTTTCTTGCATGGTTCTTAATCTATCTTCCAAATTGCTTCAAAACATCTGAATGTATTTTACGTTTAGAGTAAATAATTTAATGGTGCTTGTGATTTAATGCTTGGAGTGTTGTAGCAATCTTTGGTTCATACTTTGGGAAGTTTCCTGATTATGGGACTGTTGTGCAAGGTCACCCTATACCTATTATTTATGTGCTTAGTTCAATTATGGGCATTTGTCCATGTCAATTGCAAAACTAAGGTTGGCTTGGATGAGCATGCATAATCTAAAAATCATTAATTCCTTAGAAGATTACACTATTTCTGTGAGATTGTAGGTATAACCTGGGTTAAATAGAAATTAGTTTTAAAAGGATTGGATTGTTCCAAGTATTTCTTCATTGGTATTGTTGATCTTAGGAGTAATATTAATTTTAGGACTTCTGAAACCCTTACCGTTTACTATTTCTTGAACTGTGGTTAAATTAGGGATTCAAGTATCACCCTATTGCAAAACCTGATAAGTTTAGAATCTCTAGCATTTTTTTTGTAAGGTCCCTTTGTGATTACCAGTATTTTCACATTTATCACTGAGTGGTTCCACTGCATTTTCATGACCTAACACCCGAGAGACCTTGGGGTTATCTCTTTGTTCATAGAGATCAACCTTTCAAGAGAGACAATATATTTAATATTTTGTTTGAGTTGTTGTTGTGCAGAAAACACCATCAACAGGATTGGCGCTAGAGGGAGGGTTAAACATGAGTAACATTGGTGGAAGTTGAATGAGCTTTCATGTTGAAAATTTGAGATATGATAGATCTCTAAATCTAAAGTACAAATTTTGAGTCCAGATGAAAAAGAAGCCTTATGCTTTCCATGATGGAAGCAAGCTTTAGATTGATTTCCCTCAACTTTCTGTGTCTCTGAATAAGAGATTGAATCTCTGGAATGGTAAGGGTTTTCATCACTATGCATTATCAGACCAGTGTATAATTCATAATACTTGTAGGCATAATGAGTTTGAATGCTTAACACTTTTGGGTAAAATCGAGATGGTTTTGCAAATGGATATTCTCATATGGAACTGTGCCTGAACCACTCGCCTCCACAAATTTAGAGCTTGTTGATGTTGCACTTGAGGCCTTTATAGAGATAGTTAAATATCAGCTCAGTAGTGGTAGGTGTTTACTAGATTTTATCTCATCTAAATGGTGTAGAGTTCATAGTGCATCTCATTCAAAATTCAGTTGCCCTTCATGTGTGGATATTATCATTAAAGTTGGGAGATGTCTGGAATGGAGAGAGCAATTAGTTAAAGAATGTACTACAGAGGAGACAAATTCTGAATCTAAAGAAGGTGCAACAAGTGTTGATTCATCCACGAATCAAGCAAATTGCTAGAAGGAAGAATCTGAAATATCTAAGGCAACGGAGGTAGTTGATGAACATTCAAGTGAAGAATAGCCTGAAAACACAATGGATGTTGGTCCTATAGAGGCTAACCAAGGGTCTAAAATGGAAATTGTAGTTGAGAGTGAACAACAACAGGAAGAAGAGATAATTCATATTTCCTTTGTTCGTGATGAAGATCTAATACAGACTAGATATGATGAATTTGTGGCAATATTTTTGAAGGACTGGTCAAGCCTAAGTTATCGAGTATTCCTAGAGGAGTTGTTGTTACCAACTTGGTGCAAGATACATGAGGAAGAAAATTTTGAATTCACCTGTTTCTAGTGCCAGACAACTGTAAAAGTGGTGGAAGAACAAGTGCAATTTCTGCAACATATAGGAGATACACAAAGAGATACATCAAACAAGTCTCCAACGAAAGAATTTTAACAAGTTGTTGATAAACGTCTTGAAGAACATGAGGAAACACTTAATGGAGTGGTCAACTTTCCTGATTACTGTGATCAAGATTCTGAACCAATGCCAACAAAAGATGAATTTAGGGAGTTCTCTCATTTATCAAATTATGTTTCTTCTCTATCTGTTGATGAATTAAGCACTGAAAATTCACAGATTTTATGTATTAAGGGTGTGGTAGCTAATGTGGTTCATACTGATATGCAGGAAAACATGAATTATGTTGAAAATAGTAATGTTGCGGTCATTACTGATGAGCTAGATCACAATATGCTTGAAGACCAGTCTGTGGTGCCTCTTAATGAACATCCTATTAAGGAATTCATTGTGCATGATGAAGCTGCTGCATTTTTATTGTTAATTCTTCATGAAGAAACACAAACCAGAATGTTGCACCATCAGTGGAGACCTCTTGATGATACTAAGATCAACTCTTCACAATTGGGAAATGATGAATATAATATTCAGTCTTTAGGAGTACAAAATCAGGTTGTTTCTTTCCTTACTATGAATTCTGAAGCTTATCAATTTGATTATGGAAGCTTAGGAATGACAACTTGCATATGGATTGATCATGGTCCTAATGAGTTACCTCAATTGCTAATTACTCTTGTCAATGAGGTTAAGGTTGAATGTTGCATCATTGAGCCTTATTTTTCTGAACATAGAGATGAATTTGCATTATTGAGGACTATTACCACTACATTTCTGCTTGTTTGTGCATTATTGAACCGTTTAGGGATGGGTCTTAGTCTTCCTTGTCTAATCATGAGCCATTTTGAGTCTCTTTGTACATAGTTTCATCTAAATAAATGCAGCTTTCCTTGTTATTCTTTTGCTTTATTCTATTTTGTTTTCTTTAGGATAGATTTCTTTTAGAGTAGTGTACATAAGTAGATTAGGTTTCCTTTCTGTTCTTTTTTTTTTTTCGGTTAGGGTAGGTTTGCTTCGGTTGGTTTTTCTTTCTGCTCTACTCCTACTTTGGGTTTTCTTGCTTTCTTCTAGGCTTGTTGCATCTATATGATTGGTTGCTTTCCTGAGGCCATTCTGGGAATTTCTTTTACAAACTCCAATCATATTTTCAAAATCAGTGGTGGATTTCCTTTGTCTTATGTTGCATAGGCTTGGAATTGGAATCCCTTGATTAAGTCAAATTTTGGAATGTATTTGGGTCTCATATGTACACAAAAATCTTAAGGTTTCCAAGGTTGCATATGGTCCTTGTGAGGTCTGATTGGGTGAAAAATATTATGTTCTACTCTAGTGTCGATGTGGTCCTCATCCCTGAGTGTGGGCTTCATTGCTTGCAAGGTGAAAGAGAAAGTTTAATAGATCTCAAAAAGAATATCAAAAGAAAAGAAAAAAAAATGTTGAAAATCAAAAGAAATGTTCACTTTATCAGGGGTATCCTAGTATCTCTACCAAGGTTGTGAATGCCTGGCTAGTAGTAGAGATATGCTAGGGAGGGTCACAGTGGTAACCTCGTCGGGGCTATGGATGCTTGACTGGCAATGAGGCTCTATCCAGGTTCCATTTGGAGTTGGAATCCTTATGTAGCCCTATCAAACTAAGTTTGGTCCTTGTTGCCACCGAGGAAAAAGGAAATGAATACATATACACACACTTTGACCCTAGTACAAAAAATGTTTTCTTATTTGTGGTTTCTAAAACCTTGTCCATCGGTAGCCTGATCCATCCATATTTGGTCTAAGAAACCAGAGATTCTGGGTTGATTCCAATTTGTCATTGAAATGCTCTAGAACATTTCCCCAGTGGAGTCACCATTTGTTGTGCAGTTTGCACACACGCCCCACTGAAAGTAGGGACCCTCTTTTGCCTAGTCTTTTGGCTCTTTTATGTGGCCTTGCCCTTTTTTTGAGCTTGTCTTTGAAAATCTTGAGTTTTTGTTTTTTGGGTGCTTTGGTCCTTTAGTCTTGGATTTGGGTTACTTTACAATGTTCCTAAATGCATATGTTGCTTGTAAAGTGCCCCCATTATGCTAACACTTTGAAAATTCTAAGTCTTTTAGACAATTTTGGTTTTTTCCCTGTTTTTAGGATTTTTCCCCTTGGGCGGATTTTCCCGGCTACTTGGAAAACCCGACGGGGCCGGTTTTGCACTGTCTTCAGGGATTTTGGTGCTTCGTGGATTTTTGTCTTCCCTGGTTTTTTCTTATTTTCCTTCACCTCTTTATTTTCCCAGGTTGCATCTTTGGTTGTTTACCTCGATGTCATGAGGGATTTGCATCTAGGATGTGGTAGCATAGTGGTCCTACCTTACCAAGAGAGTCTTTAGTTGGTGGTGTAGGTGCACAAGATTGGTCCATCTGGCGTGGTAGCTTGGTTTACCTCGATACTGCGGGTGTCTCTAAGCCAGTTCGCAGTTGTGCGGTTCACCACCATACTGCGGGGGCTTTGTGCTTGTCTTGTGGTGCAGCAATTTACTGTGTTACCTTGGTGGTTGAATGCTTGGCTCGTGGTAGCGTGATTTTGGTCACTTTGGAGGTGTTGGAAGGTCAAATTGTTGGTTAACGGTGTGTGAACTATGTTGACCTCGTAATAGTCCATTGCCTTGGTAAAATCCTAATAGTCCATCCCTGCTTCATTTTCCCGTGATGTGCTAAGTATTGCTAGTTTCGGTGATTTTCACCCCTATCGTATTTTCTCAAAGACTGAGGGGATTCGCGAATTGATGATTAATGGTTATGCATTGCATGATGGATTTGGATAAATTGATGATATGTGCAAAAATTTCTAGAGTTTTGACTGATGAGTGATTGGCCTTTTGATGATTTATATGCTTCCCTTGCTAAAATCCACCTGCCTCGAAATTCCCTAAAATTCCTTCCTATCTTGAATTCCGTGAAGGGGTGAAAATATCGAACTTTGACAAGGCTGCTTTAATGAAGTTTTAATGGATTCTGGTGGTTGTTTTGGATCTGTCTAATGATAATCATGTTGTTTATGATTGATTAACACAAATTTTCATGCCATAATGAATGTTAATGGTGGCCATTTTGAATGTAGGTTGGATCAGGCAGGTTGTTGTCGAGGCCAAGGGAAGAAGTGGGTGTACTTTGAAGATGTCACAGGATTTATGGGATTGCAGCCAGGTACATTTAAGGGTTGCAGGCAAGTGAAACTCGCTCGTACATGGTTGGGTTGACACACTCGAGGGTCGTTTTCAGAGTTGGGCATGACATGGAGGTTTCAAACTGGTTTGAGTCGATCAATTTCATTGGAGAGGCTCATCTTGGCTGATTGGTCGGTGACTCATATTCACACTCATGATGAGCGTGTTTCCTTTTTTTTCTACTTCACACCGGTGGGACATTAATGGCAAAGGGACCTACAAGGATTGATCGATCTAAATCAGGATTTGTGGAGATCCCAAGCTGATCTGAAGGGGCACCTCATGCATTCATTGTAGGATGGTGATTTATTGTGGGTTATTTTGGCTGATATGGTTGGTGGCTGACCTTCTCTATAACCCTAGCTCTGGCCAGTATGGGAGAATATTTCTATAAGTATGGCATTTCACCTCTTTTGTAAGGGTTAGAAAAGTTTGTTGGTTAGTTAAAGAAAAATAAGGTTATTGTTGGAAAGTAAAGGGTTAGACAGTCGATTAGAAGAATTAGGAGTTAGTTTCATTTTCAAGCAAATGTTGTAATACAGAATATCAGAATTGTTGCTATTACTGGTGATTTAATACAAGTGAAGACATTGTGTTATTATTGGTGTCTTCTTTGCATTTATTTTTCTTGCATGGTTCTTATTGTATCTTCTAAATTTCTTGGAAACATCTGAATATATTTTAGGTTTAGAGTAAATAATTTAATGGTGCTTATGATTTAATGCTTGGAGTGTTGTTGCAATCTCTACTTCATACTTTGGGCAGATTCTTGATTGTGGGACTGTTGTGCAAGGTCAACCTATACCTGTTATTTATGTTCTTAGTTCAATTTTGGGCACTTGTCCATGTCAACTGCAAAACTAAGGTTGGCTTGGATGAGCGTGCATAATCTGAAAATCTTAAATTCCTTAGAAGATTGCACTATTTTTGTGAGATTGCAGGTATAGACTGGGTTAAATAGAAAATAATTTTAAATGGATTGGTCCATTCCAAGTATTTCTTCATTGGTATTGTTGATCTTAGGAGTAATATTAATTTTAGGATTTCTGAAACCCTTACCATTTGCTATTTCTTGAACTGTGGTTAAATTAGGGATTCAAGTATCACCCTATTACAAAACCTGATAAGTTTAGAGTCTCCAGTATTTGTTTCGTAAGGTCCCTTTGCGATTACCAGTATTTTCACATTTATCATTGAGTGGTTCCACTACATTGTCATGACCTGACACCTGAGAGACCTTGGGGTTATCTCTTTGTTCATAGAGATCAACCTTTCAAGAGAGATAGGATATTTTATGTTCTGTCTGAGTTGTTTCTATGAAGAAAACACCATCAACACATGTATATAAATATCATGAACAATCACACCGTGAAGACAAAATCGTGAAATTGCAGAGCACTTGCAAGTGAGTGATGCAATTGTTATCACTAAAATCTACACCCTGTTGAATTTAGAATTCAACAATCTAGTGAAACATGGGAATGATCCCAAGTTGTGGGTACCTTAAATGAGACCAAACCTTCGGAGAAGGCTGGCTTCCTATCTAGATATATCACCTAACTACTGATTCTTGAGGGGGAAAAGGAGAAGGATTATAATAAAGTTGAAAATGGCAAAAACTACTTTTATGGTGATACAGCTAATTGAATCAGGACTATGAAATTCAGAAAACTCAGCACTTAAGTACAATGACAAATTTATATATTGCATGATTAATTGTTGCATAACCTACATAAGTGTTTCACAAAAAATTCACAATGTTTAAACTTCTAGGAGGAATGACAATTTCACAGCTAGAGGTTATTTTCAATGTTTGACACAATCTATAACCTGAAGTATCATACTCTTGCATAAAAGGTGTTAAAACTGAGACAAAATTATTAGGGAATGGACAATACTTCTCAATATAACTTGATCCATCAAACAAATACACACAATAATGCAAGGAATTAAAAGGAAAAACCTCAAAGTCAATGATATCCAAGGTTTGAACTGTATTCCATACTCCAAAATAAGTTACAAAAAAAAATACAAAATTCTATCAAAGGACTGAAAATTCATTAAGTACATAAATGCATATCAAGAATTATCTACATTAAGGTCACTCAAGTGACTATATTACTCAAATCCCTCCAAAAACCCCTAAAAAGTGGTTCTTGAAACATTTGGGGTTGGATGCAACAAGAAGCCCCAAATTTAGTATGTAAATCCACCTCCAAAAGTCATCAATAAGAAATAAATGATCAATGTTGACCAATTCCACCATCAAGGCAAGCTCAAAATACTCTAAGGTTATCTCCAAAGCCATCAAAAAGGAAAAACACCTCCTGAATTCTTGCCTAGTGTTTGCAAACACTTTCCACCATCCTAAAAGCGTGGCATTTGGTTAGTATCCAATTACATCCTTTGACTTAGCCATATATATTAACGCCCTCTATCCCCTTTTACATAATAAATAACATTTAAATAAGGTGATTTATGATCCCATCACCTACCTTAATGTTTTACATTCAAAATAATGCAAAACTAAGATATATGGCTCGACACTTAAGAGTCCATATAACAAATACAAAAATCAAATCAAACATGATCGTGGGTATTAGTTTAATGTTGCAATTATTTAAAATTAAAGGCAAAAAATGCCTTAGTCAGCCAAAAATAGGGTTGAAACCCTAAAAGAAAACCCGACCCAAATGCATTCTCCACTCCACTTTACTTTGCATCTTCTAGAAATTTGCAGTGGTGCCATGGTTGAGAAATAGAGTCGAGGGTTTCTGGAAACATTTTCAAGCTCCTTCTCTACTACAATTCATGAGCTCATTGGCCTACTTTTTCCATTGATCTTCTTCACTTTAGAAGCTTCGGGAACTCACATTGGTAAGAATTTTTATGATTTCCTTGAGGAAACTGGAAATATTTTCATCTATTTTATGCTTGTATAGATCCTCCATGGCTGCAACATTCTATAAATTTGGTTTCTCACTGAGGGTTTTCTGGGACTGGTCTCGAGCCCAAATACTTTATCTAACCCTTCTAAAGCAAGATTTTTTTGTTCAAGGCTTTATTTCTCTTCATGAGAGGCTATCATTTGGGACACTCCTTCAAATAGTCTGATTGCTTTACTTTGTTGTAGCTGCTTTTGGCACTAATAGTTATGTTATTTTTGTAAGTCTTATGGCCACCATAGTTGACACCTCACCTTTCAATGGCCACGTATATTTTTGGTAGATAATTGAAGAACATGTTTTATCATTAGTTATTATGGCCTATAGACTCCATTTTTCTGATGAGACATAGTTGTGGCCACATTTCTCATGCTAGTCATGAAAATTTGTATGGAATAGGAATTAACAAAACCCATATCTTTCATTCATGCTTTATGATTTTTCCCTTTATGTATAAAAAATCACAAAGGTTTCATTGGCTGAAGATATCTTTTAATTCCTTTCTCTTTACATTGATAAAACACAAATTTGGAAACATGAGATATATGACTGTCACTTCAAAGGAATATGAACTTACTTGATTATTTTCTTGTAAAAACATCAATAATCCCCATAACACTATTATCAGGTTATAATAGCATATTTTGGCATATAGTCTTAGCCACCTACCTTCAATAGACTTATATTGTCTACTTATTATCTCATTTGACACTGGAATGAACTTGTGGTGACTAATCTCATACCAAATAGATAATGAGAGAACCATTATAAACTAAAAAACCTCAAGAAAACTCTAAAATCTGATGGCATCTATATCAATCTGCATCTGTACATATGCCCTACCTTTTATTGTATAGTGCTAACCCTCAAGATTGCTAAAGACTGTGAAATGCATGAAAACTTGGCTTATCATTAAGTTAGTGACCTTGAAGCCCTTTTATTTTCTATTCAACATAACACTTGTGATTGTTTTCTCAAAGACTCCTTAAAACCTTGTGATTTTCTTAACATTATTGTTTTTACTTCATAGCTGCACCTATGCCTATTCTGAAATCCTATGAATATTGTCTTTGGTTTGTAACACTTAATACCAGTGATATCACTCTATTCCTTTCTTGTCTTAGCATCACAAAACTGTAATACATGAATTCATTACTCACTAAACCTTTGTAATCATTATGCTCCATTAAATATATACTTGTTGTTTGTGATAGTAATCCAATCAATTCACTGTCACAATTAATATATATATATATATATATGTAATAGAACACAATGATTATGAAGCTTGTGATATAAAAATTCATTGTCATCATGCTTTACATGATTGTCACCTAATTGCTTACTTCATGTGACTTAAGTAAGCCCTTTTCAGCTCTTGCAAACATGGTTTCTTTTTAGCTTTGAAAGTTATTATATTCCAATATTTTGTCTTCATACTATGAGACTAATGTTTAGTGTATTGCCTTCACAGTAATCAAAGGATGTTACCTTTGAATACTCATGATGCCTTTATGATAATTCTTGTGTAGCTTTCAAAGACACTGTAATTTCATTGAACTTGCATCATTGTTTATACCAGTAGATATAAAAACTTCATTGTTATGAATAATAAAATGTATCCTTGATTACATTATACTGTCATGGAAAATTTAACAAGTCTATCTTATCAAAATACATAAAATAATGCATTCTAGGCTCAACCCTTGTGGGAGCCACATTTATCCCCACATGCTGAAATTTGATAGAATAGTCAGAAACACAAATGCACCTATATCTGCACATGAATAAAACATGTTAGGAAACCAATGCATGACTCATATGTGTATGATGACTCTATTGTTCCCTAGCATCTAAGACTTGCATACTTGTTCAATGTGGATAGAGATTATTTTACACATGCATGATTATTTGTTTATGTAAATATCAAAACCTTTCATTGCTTAGAGCATTGATCTAACATGGAGTGAGAAAGGACATAAAGAGATTGGGACAACAATAGGATAAGAAGACAAAGCAAAACCAGTCATTCCCAGGCAATGATTGGTTCCTTTCTTTACATGCACATTCCTTTACTTATTCATTTATTGACTTTTAATTATGTGAATTGAATAATTTAAGTCAATCTCATGGCTTGTGTGAGATAATGTACATCTTACATTCAATAAAGATAACCTCATTGTTTAGAAAAAGATTTGAATCTTTCTTCTATTATATGCACTAGTATGAATGCAATAATTTGCAAAAATGCAATCTTTTCTGGATTATTTCATTTATGCATCTAAATGTAATGTAGGAATGATTTGAATGCACCTTTTCTCAGTTTTAAAACAACAAGCTCTACCTGATTGAGCTAGAGTGAAAATCTGGTAACATTTTTGGCAACCTCTGCGGAGTGTTTGCCTGCTAAACATCTTGACTAGTTGCCTAGACCTATCCTTGGGCATAGAGTCACTTAGAAACTAGGCATATGACTTAGGAAATAGATTCATAACTTTTGTAACTCAATTGATAGTATGAAAGATACCCTAAAACTTATTCAAAATAAAAAACAATAGAAAGGAAACTAACTAGCTATGCTAAAAAAGCACTTAGGGAATTGAAAACTATATCTAAACCTATTCTAACCTAAACTAACCAACAAAGAAGTTGGTCAAACAAAACCACCGACTGAATTTGTGAAGTAACATCCCTTTCTAATCAACATTTGATGCATTACATGATTATGTATTGTTGAAAAAACATGAAACACATGTAGATATTCAACATATTGTTGCAATGTTTCATTAAAGATAATTCAAATAAACTCACTTGCACCCCGATTTTGATCATTCTTATTATTGTCCTAGCCTGGGAAAGTGAGCCAAATTTGATCAATCTTAGCTACAACTCCAAAGTCATCTTTTCCTTCAATTGCATCCTCATGCTTGGGTGAAAGAATGACTTCTAGTACTTCAGTGACCTCCAAACTGGCTAAATATCTGATAGGACAGCCTCAAGAATGAACAAAATTTGAACTACCATTGATGACCTCCTGATTGAGATCTACTACTTCAACTTCATCTTGAAGAGCAGTATTCGGCTCTTGCTCTTGTTCAACTTGAACAATACTTGCATGTGGCTCAACCTCTTGGACACCCAAGATAAAAAAATATTTTTCAAAAGAGGAAGGCAAATGTCCAAACAATGAGATAGCCTCTCCCAGCACACTTTCAATCAATGCATCGGCCTTTGGCTCTTTTATACACCAGAAAGGAAGTTTCTTATAATTCTCATTATCACTCAAAGAATTACACTTCAAAACACCATTTTCTCCTTCCATGAAGGAAGGAAAAATTTCAACTAGTAATGTAGTCTCAAGCTCCTCTACACAGTAGAATGGAAGCTCTTCCAACTAGTAATGGCCTTGCAAATTAGGCTCATGAGACTCTTCATGTTGTTTCAACACCTCTTCAAGCTTGTGAACCTATTGTTCCAACTCACCATGATTGTCAACTTTTTCCAACAGGTCTGGGTCTTTGTCATCCAACATTGAACAAAACCGTTCAACTATACCTATGCATGCCTCTTCAAAAATCTCAACATTAGCTTTCCCATCCATAACATGCTCAAAAACATCAAAGCTCTCCCCTTGGAGGATAATATCAGGTTCAATTTTAGGCTTTCTTTCTTGAGTTAAGGTCCCATTGTCTTGTTGATTATCATCAATCAATAACTCTCCAATGTCTTCATTTTGTTAAATCCTTTTTTGTTGTTGCTTTCTATATTCCTCCATAGCTAAATGCAGCAAGTTAATATTTTTAGTCTCCTCCAAGATGAGTGAGTTGTGTCGGTCAAAGGTATGCCCTTCTTTTACTTCTTGGATGCTAGATCATGGTTTCATTTGCATGATAGGTGAAGGAACCTCACAAGGTGGTAGAGATGGGACTTTCCAACTTGGAATCTTGAGGGTAGAAGGCTCATTAATAGGCTCACTAAAGGGCTTGAAAGGTTTCTCTTATTTTAAAGCTAGGAAACCTATGTTTGGAAATCTCCTCCTTCACTGGATGATTCAAATTTACAAGAAGAGGTGAGCTAAAACTAGGAATGGAAAGGGCTACTTATGTTTTGTACCTTTGTGCTTGATAATCTGAGTAAGCCTGACTACCTTGTACCTGAGAAAATAAGAACTTCATTTTCTCCTCTTTGGCTGCTATCTCTCTCTCAAGACCTTCAAACTGAAATCCCAACTCCTACTATTGTGAAATAATATTTTTTTGCTTCTTGACATTGACCAACGTGCCATACATGTATGAGAACACCTTATTGACATCATTAATCTACATATGTTCAAACCTTTGGCTCAAAGCCCACAACACATGGTCAAATTGTTGGAGCAGGTCCAATACAGTTTGGTAAGGATACTCTTGAGGCTGATTATGTAAACAGTCATTCTGGTTAGCATCAAAAACCTCCTCTTGGGGTTGATTTTGATCATATACTAGCTAATAATGAGATTGAGAAATGATGGGAGGGTGAAAAACATGATGAGAATACTGGTAATCTGTTGTTATAGGTCCATTTTGAGTAAAACTTGTTGCATCCACAATATGATATGGCTGATAGGAATACGTAGGCCTAGTATTTTCATGAAACGGTGAATGGTAAGACATATTACCATGAAACAACACCTAGAATGCTAAAACTAGTTGCTTTGGGTATGGAGTCACCAGGTATGTTAAAAACTTGCCTCTAAAGGTAGAAAGTACTATTGAACACATCAAACAACAACACTTTGTAGTACAAAAGAGACTAAAAATCAGTTATTTGTCCCACCGAGCATGCCAAAAATTGTTATCACTAAAATCTGCACCCTATTGAATTTAGAATTCAACAATCTAGTGAAACATGTGAATGATCCCAAGGTGTGGGTACCTTAAATGAGACCAAACCTCTAGAGAAGGTTGGCTTCCTATCTAGATATATCACCTAACTATTGATTCTTGAGGGGAAAAAGGAGAAGGATTATAATAAAGTTGAAAATGGTAAAAACTACTTTTATGGTGATACACCTAACTAAATTAGGACTATGAAATTTATAAAACTCAACACTTAACTACAATGACAAATTTATATATTGCACAATTAATTTTTGCATAACCTGCATAATTGTTTTACAGAAGGGTCATAATGTTTAAACTTCTAGGAGGAATGACAATTTCACAACTAGAGGATATTTTCAATGTTTGACACAATCTATAACCTGTAGTATCATACTCTTGCATAAAGGTGTTAAAACTGAGACAAAATTATCAGGGAATGAATAATATTTTTCAAAATAACTTGACCCATCAACCAAATACACACAATAATGCAAGGAATTAAAAGGAAAAACCTCAAAGTCAATGATATCCAAGGTTACTCTTGTTGGGTTCAGACAGTTCTCTTTGAGGACCCTCCTGGCCGTGATTGCACTAAAAAAGATCCAATCATGCTGAAATATTGGAATAGAGAAAATGAACATGTCCATGATGAAAACATAGATCCATAGTGTTTGGTGAGAAAATATGATGAAATACCGAGTCTACCAACTTGAACTGAACAAGAACAGAACAAGAACAAAATTGAAATGGAAATATTTTTGGTTAATGCAGGATTGCAAAGAACCAAGTATGCTCCTACATTAGACATCTAGGGTTATTTGAAAAGTGAGTCCCTCACTTTGTTGGGGCTAAAGGAAAACCACTATGATCTATCTTAGCCTGAGAAATCCAAGAAGAATCCTCCATTAGTCTATCTTTCAACTTCACAATATATTCTTTGTACTGTCTTCCACATGTTGTCCTCCCATCTCTGATATCCAAAACCTCTTCTATCTCATTTTATTGTTGTTTAGGAAATTGTTTCTCTTTAATATCTTCATTGAATTTTGATCCATGGTACTGATGTAGATCTACGATGTTGAATATAGGTGATATACCCATGCCATTCGGTAACTCTGCTTCGTATGCATTTCCTGAATCAAATTTCTTCAAAATATTACAAGGTCCAAATTTCCTCATCTTGAGCTTATTGTATGTGCCAACTAGAAATATTTCCTTCCTTAAATACACCATCACTTCATCTCCAAATTTGAACGCATTATGTCTCCTCTTTTCATCTGCTCACTCATTATGCTTCTGGTTCATATCTTCCAATTGTTGCTTTACTTGAGTATGCACTTTCTTAATATGTTTTGTAAATTCCTCTACTTATGCACTCATTTTATCTTCCTTACTGATATCCCGCAACTCTGATATACCTCTAAGATGAACTCCAGTAACAATCTCAAAAAGTGTCTTTCTTGTGCTCCTGTTCATTGAATTATTGTAAGAAAACTCTGCTTGTGCAAGGACTAAATCCCAACTTCTGGTCTTCTCCCCAACAAAACATCTCAGTAAATTCCCCAAACTCCTATTTACTACTTATGTCTATCCATCAGTCTATGGATGAAAAGTAGAACTAAAATTCAAATCTATCTTTAACTTCTTCCAAAGTGTCCTCCAAAAGTAACCAACAAACTGTGTATCTCTATCTGAAACAATACTCCTAGGTAATCCATGCAATCTAACTACTTCCTTCACAAAAAAAATTGCTACATGTACTGCATTTGTTGTCTTCTTACAAGATATGAAATGTGCCATTTTAGAAAATCTATCCACCGCCACAAATATAGAATCATTACCTCTTCGTGTATTCGGCAAAACAAGTATGAAATCCATGTTGATATCATCGCAAGGTCTCTCTAGAATTGTCAAAGGCTTATACAATTTAACATTTTGACTACTCCCTTTTGTAACTTGACAAAATCTACAACTTTGCACAAATTTCCTAACATCCTTATGAATTTGTGGCCAAAATTAACTCTCACTTACCAATTCCAAAGTGTCCTGTCAATCCTCTAGTATTTTTTTATTTCACCAAACTATCCCTCATTGAACTTCGGGGTATACACAACTGATTCCCTTTGAACAAAATATCCTCCTAAATGAAATAATCCAACCACTGACTCATAGCCTCCAAGATTGGTTCTTTACAAGCTCTCCAAAGTTCTACAAAATCTGGGTCTTCTTCATACAATTTCTTCAATTCATCAAAGCCTAATACCTCCACTCTCATCTATGTTAGTAAATTACTTATCCTAATCAAAGCATCAACAACTCTATTCTACTTTCCACTCCTATATTTCAAAAAAAAAGTATAACTTTGCAAGAATTCCACCCATCTCATGTGTCTCTGATTCAACTTATCTTGATTATTCAAATACTGCAATGCCTGATTATCTATATACAACACAAACTCCTTAAGCAACAAGTATTGTCTCCACTTCTTCAAGGCTTGAACTATGGCATAAAAATCATGTTCATACACTGAATACCTTTTCCTAGCATCATTCAATTTCTCACTGAAATAAGCTACAAGTCTCCCTTCTTGACTCAATACTGCTCCAATTTCATTTCCACTTGCATCGCAGTCTACCTGAAATACCTTATTAAAGTCTTGTAAATCAAACATAGGCTGCTCAATCACCTTCTATTTCAACAACTCAAAAATCCAGTCTGCTCCAGATGTCCACCTAAAATATTTCTTATCCCCCTCATTGTTTTTGTCATAAGACTACAAATAGAACTAAAATTCCTAATGAACTTTCAGTAGAAACTAGCCAATCCATGAAATGATCTTAAATCTCCAATGATTTATGGTGTAGGAAATCCAACAATTTTTCTCACCTTCTCAAGATCAATCTTCAATCCATCAGCAGATATCAAAAATCCCAGATATACTAATTCTTCCTTCATGAAACTACACTTCTTAATATTTATTAGCAACTGCTCTTCTCTCAACCTCTGTAAAACTTGTCTTATATGCAACAAATTTTCTTCTCTAGTCTTACTAAAAATCAATATTTCATCCAAATAGATAATCACAAACTTACCCAATAATTTCTTCAATACCTCATTCATCAACCTCATGAAAGTACTCAGTGCATTTGTTAGTTCAAAAGGCATCACCAACCATTCATACAATCCTTCATTTGTCTTGAATGTTGTCTTCTACTCATCCCCTTCTCTAATTCTGGTCTGATGATATCCACTCTTCAAATCTATCTTTTTATTTAAGTATTTAGCATCACTCAAACAATCCATAATGTCATCCATCTAGGGAAAAGGAAATCTATACTTCACTGTGATTTTTTTTATGGCTCTAGAGTCTATACACATCCTCCATTATCCATCCTTCTTAGGTGCTAGAACAATAGGTACTACACAAGCACTTAAGCTTTATCTGATCAAACCCTTCCTCAACAACTCTTTCACTTGTCTATTCAACTCTTCATTCTTTGTCGATGTCATCTGGTGTGCTGATTTATTAAGAAAAATATCTCTAGGAATCAAATCCATGCAATGACTAATACTCCTCATAGGTGGCAATCCATCATGTACATAATCTAAAATGATAGATTCATATTCTGCCAGCAACTCCTTTATCTCCTATGATTGTTCTTCTACATGTTGCAAGTCTTCAACCTTATTAGGAACCAAGGCATAGCACATGTTCTCATGTCTCAGTCCATCTAGAAACCTCCTTCCATCAACCAAACAAATTCTAGCACTCATGTGAACCTCAACTTTAGGAACATCCTCCAAGGGAAACAAAGTTTGCTTCATTCCATTAGCAACAATGGTATATGTGTTCTTCTTTCCATCATGAAGAGCCTATCTATCATATTGCCAAGGCCTTCTCAACAAAACATGGAATACATCCATAGGCATGATATCACACAAAACTTCATCATGATAATTTCCTATCTTCAATCTCACCAAACATTGTTCACTTACTAGTATCTTATGCTCCTCTTGAATCCATGCTATCTGATAGGGCTTTGGGTGTTTCAATCTTTCCAACTTCGATTTGGTCACCATTTCTTCAAAAACTAGGTTCTCAAAGCTTCCACTATCAATAATTACTCTGCAACATTTACTAGCTACCTTGCATTTGGTTCGGAACAAATTATTTCTTTGCAATGGTTCCTGCTCCATCTCACTTTGACACAATACTCTTTTGTTCACCAACACTTTTCCCTCTTCCTATTTATTATATGATCTGACATGATCCTCCTTAGAAAAGGTTGTTCTTATACTATTCTTTGTCTTTCTACTTGCCTCTCCTTGATTACATTCAAAGGCTCTATGTCCTTCTCCACCAAACTTAAAACAAGTTCCCCTAAATACTCTTTTCTCCTGTCCTCTATCACCTTTTCTATAACCCTCATTCTGGTAACAACCATATCCTCCTCTCTAGTAAGAGTTTCCATCATCTCTATGGTATGAATTATCATTCCTATTGACTTCCTTATCTTTATTCTAATTTGTAAAAGATCCTCTTCCTCCTCTAGTAAAAATTCTTCCTCTCTGTAATCTTCCACCTCTTCCTCTCTGTCTCTGCTCATTTATTTTATTCAACTTCTCTTATGCTTTTAGGGATAATTGATATGCCTCCTCCACACTCAAAAACTTAATAAAACTGATCTCATCCTATCTAGATGACCTTAAACCATTCACATATCTGGCTACTTTCTCGGTCTCATCCACTGAATGTCTAGATCTGATATTCAACTTGTAGAACTCCTTAGTATATTCTATCACACTTGACTCCTTCTGCTTCAAATTCTGCAACTTTTGGAACAAACTAATCTGATAGTTTGTAGGAATAAACTTCGTCTTTAACTTATTCGCCATCTAATCCCATGATTTTATCTTCTCCTTTCCTCTTCTTTTCCTATCTGTCTACAAATGTTCCCACCAAAGGGATGTATGTGTTGGAGTGAACAAACACTGAGAGGGGGGGGGGTGAATTAGTGTTATTAAATTGTTTACCAAATTTAACTGAAATTGAAATAAATCAGATATATGCTCTTATTTATCAATGATAGAATCATTCATGTATTGAATGCAATCACATAAACTAAAATGAGAATCGTGAAACCTATCATTTTAAATAAATAAAGCACTAAACCAAATGAATCACATAAACTCAAATAGACACAAGATATGTCGAGTGGAAAACCCTCCTAGGGTAGAAAAAACACTCCTGAACCTGCTGCCTTTTTCAGGTTTTCATTTCAATAATTATTTTTGGCAATGCCTCATTGGTTGATTTATGAGCACCAACTCAAGGAGCACCAACCCCTCTGTTTAGAGACACCAATCTCAAGGAGCACCGACCCCCTTTTTTTTTTCAATAGAACATACAATGATACAAAGGATCTCTTTGTTTCTCTTATTTTTGTCAAGTGCCTCTTGTGCCTCTTGACAGATAATGCATAGAATTCTCAAGAGTCAAGAATGACTCTTCAAAATTCCATTTATTATCAAATCTTGATACATCTTGAAGAAAAATAAAGTTACAGTGTCAATACAGCTTCTCATCAAACTTCATTATAGTGATATAATCTTTCTTTCTTTTTCTCACTCTCTCATTTTCAATCTTTCATGATACAAAATATAGAACAGACAACATACTGTGTTTTCCAAATTTTCGGCATCAACTAAAGAATACCCTATCTCACCAATAAATAGAATTGCACTCCTCTCATTTTTTCTGTTTGCATTTTCTATAATTATTAAAGCCCTAATCTCTATGTTTTTGTCTTTTTACAGAATACATTAAAAATTACAACTTTCGGTTACAGTTGAAACTGTTTGTTTTTTGACAAAAAAAAAGGTGACCTTTTTCACTGTTTTTACATCTTTAACAAGTTATTGTTCAGGTAATATAGAGGATGTTTTTGCATAATCTTTTCTCTAGTAAAGGCAGGTAAACATAGCATGTAAAACTAGTAGTGACAGAGCCCTATCCAGACGAGCAGCCTACAGGGGTAAAGCTTAACCAAAAATAGAATCAAGACATGCATCTGTGCATGAATAATGACCACAGAAAAACAACTGCATAAATAGTAACTAAAATATATTTTTAATAATTTAAACCTCATAGAGAATGTACTCAAAGCGAAGTTACCCACAAACATGGTGAAGCTGAGAAGATATTCAAAGAACAATACCCATTATCATAGCTACAAAAACTTAAGTAATTGAACCAATAATTCTCAACAAACCGAGATCATTATGATGTGAAACTGAAACAATAAACTGAAGCATTCAAGAACGGTTACCAATGAATCCAACTATGAAAGAGAGTAGATTCTTTAGGTTTCACAAATATCCACTACCCAAAAATTCTATTCCTTAAAATAGATATGATAATACTTATTTAAAATCAGATCTAGGCATGCGAAATCCACTTTAATTCTGATTGAGAAAAGAATTACTAGATCTTCTCACAAACCTCTTGATTTTTCATTTTTCATTTGCCAAATGGAAGAAAAAACATATATCTCTAACAACCTTTCCAATAGAGGTAATGCAACTACACTATAGACATAAGAAGGAGTACCTGTGATTAATGATGAAGCTGATGTCATGAAAGAGATTACCAGATCTGCATACAAAAAAAATGGCCAAGACACCTTCCAAACTCGTGCCTTCACCCAACTACAGGAAGGTGACACACATAACGACCATTGTAATGGTCTTACAAGAATCCACAAACACAGTCGAAGGACAGTCAAACAACAACATGCACTATGAAACGGCCAAGGGAATGATTCCATGGTGGCAACTAGTAAAGGGTTCGAGACCCTCGAGCAAGGGAAAAATGAAATAAAGACCTAAACTCCCAAGAGAACAAACTTGTGATTTCCTTTGCCAAGAATGATAATTGCTTGGAGTCTGAAAGGACAGTCATAGTAATCTAGAAGAAACAAATGATGATGTTTGAAATCCGCGGCCAATTCAAGGATAATCATGCCGACAGGCATGATAACATTTGACTATTTTAGTCATTTTGAAATCATCGACCAAGTAGTATTTTGAGTAAATTGACATGACCACATTTCCCATCAAATGTCAATTAAATGATGCCTAGCATTATTGCATGTCAAAGGTCGAATGCTTAAGACTTAATGTTCCCAAGTAATCAAGGCTAAGTTCCATTCAATATGACATAAACAAAATCAATACCTTTACCTGTTGATGGCCTTAAGGCCCAAATAAATATCAACCAATTTGACCTGATGTGAATGCAAGTAAGAGAACAATTTGAATACCTTTAGCCAAAACTGATTTACCATCACATTGAAATCCAATGCTTTAATATGTCCAATGGTATCCAAAAATTTATGAAAAGATAAAGACTGATTTCATGTAAAGTTCACAAAGCCATAAACACAATAATGATCAAACCCTTATAATATGCTAAAAACTAAATACCGAGAGCTTCAAGAACATTAAAAAACTATTCCTCATACCCATGCCATTGATTGAAAATGGAGTAATATACCTTTGACGAATATCAAGAACATGTTTCAATTTCAAGATGTTTGTAACTAATCAAGCCATAATTAATCAACCTGTAGAAGAACTGAACAAGCCAAACACATGTAATCAAGTGAAATTTTGAAGCATAGAATATTAAAAAAGAAACATGTCACCTGAATAATGGAACATAGAACCTGTAACTAGAATGCCTCAACTGAGATCTGCACTTGGAGTTAAAATATCAAAACCACCATATACAGTAACAATTGTGAAGTAAATATGCCAATCAGGAAAGTAGAACAACTAAGTGAGTAGCCAACAAGATGCCAAAGTACCATATATTGTCATCAAGGAAAAATTTGCACAAGAGAGATTCAACAAACTCCCCCTTTTTCCTTGATGGCAAAAACTAAGCCACCAATCCAAGATGAAGTGCAAGAACCAAATGCTCATAATTCTCCCCCTTTTTGTCACAAGGATAAAGGGAAGTCAACATAGATAAGCCAGAGTCAATTGTGAAATTCCAACAAACTACAGATGTAACCTTTGAGCAACAAAGTATGAGCTACAAGAAGAGCTAACCAACTCCCCCTATCACCAAGATAGACTGATTAAGATTACAAAGATTGAGAGACAACTCCCAATTTAGACTGAAGTCTTTCAAAAATCTCTTAATAACGGTTTTGTAAAAATTTCATAAACTTGTGCTTGTCTAGGAACATATTGCATAGATACCTTGTTATCCAACACCTTTTCATGAAGAAAATGAAAATTTATAGCTATATGTTTAGTTCGAGAGTGCCTAACAGGATTTTTTGAGATATTGATTGCACTAGTATTATCACATAGAATAGTAATAGGTTTTGGAATTTCAATACCCATATCTGATAATGTCTGTGACATCCAAATTACCCGAGTGTAGCAAGAGGTGGCAGCTATATATTCCACTTCAACAGTAGAGAGTGAAACAAATTCTTTTTTTTTGTTGTGTCAAGCCACTAAACAATCACCAACAAAGAAAGCAGCACCACTGGTGCTTTTCCTGTCATCTAGACAACCTGCCCAGTCAAAATTAGTGTATGCCACTAAACAGAAATATTTTCTTCTTGGATACCAGATCCCATAATCAATTTTGCCTTGTACATATTTAAGAATCCTTCTCATAGCATTGATGTGATATTCCTTAGGAGATGCCTGAAATCGAGCAACCATGCAAACAACTTGCATTATATCAGGTCTTGAGGCTATTAGATATAATAGGTTGCCTATCATTGACCTATAGTCAGTTGGGTTGACAGTAGGAGATTCATCAACCTTGCTAAGTTTACAGCATGTTGTCATTGGTGTGCTAACTGGATGACATTCATCCATTTGAAACTTTTTTAACATATCTTTTGCATATCTTGTTTTAGATAGAAAGATGCCAAATTCAAGTTTTGAAATCTGATGACCTAAGAAGAATGACAGTTCTCCCAACATAGACATTTTAAATTCAGATTCCATGATTTGTGAGAATTTTTGACTCAAGGCAATATTATTGCAACCAAAAATGGTGTCATCAACATAAATTTCAACAACAAGAATATCATACCCTTCAATTTTAACATACAAATTATTGTCTACTCCTCCTCTAATGAAACCTTTTGACAGTAAGTGACTGTCCAATCTGGAATACCAAGCTCTAGGAGCTTGTTTTAAGTCATATTGAGCCTTTTTCAGCCTATAGACATGATTGGGTTTGTTTTTATAGGTAAACCCTTTAGGTTGTTCTATGTAAAATTATTCTTCTAAGTACCCATTCAGAAAGGAATTTTTTACACCCATTTGATATATAGTAAAAAATTTGAAAACAAAATATGCCAAGAAAATTCTAATTCATTCAAGCCTAGCAACTAGTGAAAAGGTTTCACTGAAGTCAATACCTTCTTGCTAAGCATATCCTTTGCAGACATATCTAGCCTTGTTGCGAACAACATGGTCACTTTCATCATGTTTGTTTTCTAAAAATCCATTTACCACCTATGACATTTTTGTCATCCGGTCTTGGGACAAGTTCCCAAGTCTTATTTTTCTCAATTTGATTGACTTCATCCTGCATTGCATTAAGCCAGCATTCATCAGTTAGAGCTTCATCAAAGTTTTTGGGCTCAAACTGAGTGATTAAACAAAAAGCAGTAAGCTCAACTATGTGAGATTTTTCATCATAGTTAACAGTTATTTTCCTTGTTTGAACTTCTGTTGATTTATCTCCTATGATCAAATCTTTAGGATGGTTTTTAGCAGGAAATTTTGAAGGAGTTTTAGTTTCGCATTTTTCTGAGCTGATTTCAGTATCTTCAAATTTTTCTTTAGCTAGTTTAGGACTTGTTGGTTTTGTTTCAGCCTTTGCAGTTTCAAAGCCTTCAGAAATTATATCAAGTTAAAATTCTTCCTCTTCATCATCCTGCATAGGTTTAGCATCTAAAAGCAGATTTTCATCAAATTTGACATTTACTGATTCAACAATTTTATTCAGCCTATTGTTAAAGCATTTAAAGGCTTTGTTATGAGTAGAGTATCCTAAGAAAATACCTTTATCTATCTTAGATTGAAAACTACCTAAGTTTTCATCGTCTCTCTTGATAAAACACTTATAGCCAAATATTCTAAAATGTTTTATTGAGGCAGATTTATCATACCATAGTTCATATGGAGTGAAATTTGATTTCACTATGATCTGGACTCTATTCAAAATGTAGACAACTGTATGAACAACTTCTTTCTAGTACATGTTTGGCAGATTTTCTTCATTCAGCATAGTTCTTTCCATCTCTTTTACAGTCTTGTTCTTTCTCTCAACTACCTCGTTCTGTTGGGGTGTTCTGGCAGCAACACACTATCTTTTTATGCCATGTTTGTCATAGTAGTCTATGAATTCTTGTGAGGTGAATTCACCACCTTTGTCAAAATCTTAAACATTTCAATTTTAAATCTGACTCTCTTTCTACCAGTTTTCTAAAAAATTTAAAAAGTTCAAAAGCTTATGATTTATTCTTGAGAAAGGTAACCTATACCATATGAGAGTAGTCATCAATGAATAGCATGAAATATTTCTCACCATTGATAGATCTAGTCCTTGTAGGACCACATAAGTCAGTATGAGCAATTTTTAGAGGTTTAGTAGAGGAGTGTTCCTTGGATTTAAAGCTTACTTTAGTTTTCTTTCCTTTCAGACACTCTTTACAAACATCATTGTCAGGTTTTCTAAGAATGGGCAGACCTCTTACATTCTGATTTTTGCTAATTCTAACGATATTGTCAAAATTAATGTGACCTAGTCTCTTGTGCCACAACCAACTTTCTTCAACATGAATCATTAAGCATATAAATTGAATTTTTTTCATGTCCAGAGCTGTCAAGTAAGTTGTAGACATTTCCTTTGGTCCTTCTTCCATCAGCAACAACTTTTCCATACTGGTTTTTAATTTTGCATCCCTATGAAGTGAACAAGACTTGATAGACACTGTCACAGATTTGACTAACACTCATAAGGTTATTTTTTAATCCTTCTACATAGTATACATTGTAAATAGGAGTGTCTTCATTCAAAAAAAGAGAACCTCTACCTTTGATTTGAATTCTAGAGCTGTCTCCAAACTTTACATATCCACCAACATAGTCTTCTAGATTAGTAAATTTTTCTTTGTCACCAGTCATGTGGTTTGAACAGCCATTGTCCAGGACACATAAGTTCTTTTTCTTGGAGTGGAAAGTAGTTTGAACTAGCATAGTATATTCAATGTTTTTGACAGCTTTGGGTTTCTAGAACTTGATAGTTTTCAGTTCTTTATTATGTTGATCAACATTGCATTGCTTAGAAGAATGACCCAAAGACTTGCATGTGAAACATTTAATCTGTCTTGCAAAACCATGATTCTTCCTAAAACCAAATATAGGAGTTCTAGAATTCATAAATCTGCAAGAGTTCACTTTGTGACCAAATTTATTGCAGAAGTAACAATACCCATAAAAGAGAGGGTAGGAGTTATAAACCATATGTTGCTCCTAAAAGGATGAATATGATCCTTGTCAAAATCAGGATGTTTGAGTTCAGGACTTTTGTTTCTAGCAACAAAATTGTCCTTTGCACTATTATTTGAACATTCACCTTTCACAAAGCCAATACCAGTTTTATCATTGTTCAGTTTTTGTTTACTGAGCATGTCATTCAGTTTAGAAAGTGCTCTCATATTTCTCAATGGTCTTTCTGAGATCTACAATCTCATGTTCCAGTTTTTGAATTTCTTGATCTTTAAAGCTTATGCCAATACGGAGACAGTCTTCAACTCTTTTATATTCTTCAAGTTGCATTTTTAATGAGACTGTCTAGAGATTTATGAGTTGCTCCTCTGAAGTATCTTGAGCAGTATTTTGTTCTTGAGCACGCATTTATTTTTTAAGTTTCCTTAGCTCTTTTAGAGCAAATTTTAGTTCTCCTTCATAATCCACTTCGCCATCTTCAACATCATTACTGTTAGTTTCATCTTGCTTAGTGATTTCAGCCATGAAGAGATTTTCATCCTCTTCATCTAAAGAATCTTCAGATTCAGAGTCTCTTCCATTTTTTCTGAAAAAACTTTTCTTCTTTTTGAAATTGACTTTATGTTTGGGTCTATAAGCCTTTTTCTTTGCAAATTTTCTAGATTTTTCGTTATCACTGTTTGTGTCACCATAGGGGCACTTTGCAGCAAAGTGGCCTATTTTGCCACAGTTAAAGCATTTGAAGGGAATTTTTCCCTTATACTTTCCAGAACCCTTTTTGAGTTTCCTCACAAAGTGGGATTCTTTAGAATCAGAAAATTTTGATTCAGTGAGTTCATCCCTTTCTTTCCTTTCAGCATTAAATGTTGCTTCTTTTGCAGTGGTGTTGTTTTTACTAATCCTCATTTCATAGGCAATCAAAGTGCCTGGTAGGCTATCAAGGGTAAGCTGGGTAAAGTGTTTCTTTTCTTCTAGAGTAGCTATCTTAGCTTCAAATTTTGTTGGTAAGGTTCTGATGACCTTGGTTACAACATCAAATTCCTTAACTTCTTCTCCCAGAACCTTCATGGCATTTACTATTTCATCAACTCTCAAAAAGTAGTCAGCTACTTTTTCATCGTCCCTCATTTTTAATTCTTCAAACTGGTGTTTTAAAGTGAGGACTTTAGACTATTTTACCTTTTCATTTCCTAGATAGATAGTTTCAAGTTTAGTCCAGATTTCACTAGTAGAACTGCAGTGCATGACTTTAATGAAGGCATCTTTAGTTAGAGAACACAGAAGAGCATTCTTTGCTCTTGCATTGGTTTCATATCTTTTCTTTTCATCAGAAGTAGTTGGCAAAGTAGTTGGTATAGTGTACCCAGACAATACTATTCTCCAGACATCAAGGTCAATAGAAGTTAAATAAGTCTCCATTTTGATTTCCCATAATACATAATCAGTTCCATCAAATAATGGAGCTCTAGTCATGAAAGTACCTTCATGAGCTTCAGACATTTTGAATAGACTCCAAGTCCATAATCAATCCTAGGTTGGAAAGACCTATCAGAGGACCCTATGCTTTGATACCAATTGTTGGAGTGAACAGACACTGAGAGGGGGGGTGAATCAGTGTTATTAACTTCTTTACCAAATTAAATTGAAACTGAAATAAACCAGATATATGCTCTCATTTATCATTGATAGAATCATTCATGCATTAAATGCAATCACATAAACTAAAATGAGAATCGTGAAACATATCATTTTAAAGCAATAAAGAACTGAACCAAATGAATCGCATAAAATCAAATATACACAAGATATGCCGAGTGGAAAACCCTCCTAGGGTAGAAGAACCACTCCTAAACCTGCTCCATTTTTCAGGCTTTCATTTCAATAATTATTTTGACAATGCCTCATTGATTGATTTCTGAGCACCGACTCAAGGAGCACCAACCCCTCTGTTTAGAGACACCAATCTCAAGGAGAACCAAACCCTTTTTTTTTTTCAATAGAACATACAATGATACTATGAACCCCTAAACCTGCAAATGCACAAAGAAGTCAAACATTGTTAGTGTTAGATCAAAATGCATGTAAAGATTTGAAGGATTCCCCATTAAATCCACTTATTAAGCTAAAATTAGGAAAATGAAGAACATAAAACAATAAACTTGAATTAAATCCTAATTAAGCAAATAGGTTAAAGATCTTATGGGGGAATTGGTGCCAATGATATGTTGCAATTGGCCCTTTCCCAATTCCTATAGTTGCAATGTGGATTGATGAAGAAATGGTCAAATCTCCAAAGAGATTTGAGCATAACCTTGGTGCAAATGTGAAAATGATAGGAATGTATGGATGAAGATAGCAAAATCAGTTCTCACTTGAAGAGAGTAACTTTGCATATGAGTTGTGGATTTGAGTATAATAAGTTTACTCAAATTGTGGATGTTTGAATGAGAGGAAGAGTCTCTCATTTATAGATTTCAATCTTGGAAGAATGAATGAAAATAAGCAATGTGGGATAAAAGATAATCCAATGGCATTGTGCCACTTGTCCACATGTGATTGGAGGAGGAATGAGCACATTTTGGTCAATGTGCATGATAAATGCCATTGGATTCAAATTTGAATTTTGAATGTGACATGTGAGAGGGAAAGAGAAATGGAGTTAATGTCACTTGGCTCAAGGTCAAGGACATGTAAGAGGCTTTAAATGCCTTGTTGGAAGGACCAAGTCCACTTGACCTTTTTGAATTCAAATGAGGGAATATTCCTTTTTGATGCCATGTGAGGAAAATAGAGATTTAATAAATCAAAGTAATTGATTTATTGTGCAAGTTGCATTCTCTAGAGGATTTTAATGAGAGGGATTATGTTAATCATAGATTTGATTAATTTAATGAAGAATTAGGTGATTTGACAATTTAGACTTAAATAGATGAATTAATTTAAATCAGAATTGAGAGGAAATGATTTATTAAATAAATGATTTGATTTATTTAACCAAAGAGGAATATGTTAGATTAAATCAAATAAGGTTTAATTTATTTAATTTAATAGAAGGACTTTAGAGATTTAATTTAAATAAAATGAATTATTGAAATGAACAAAGAAAGATGATTAATTAAATTAAATTGATTAATTTAATCACCAAAGGAGAAAGACCTAATTAAATAAATAATGATTTATTTAATTAAGGGATGAAAAGTGTTGATAAGATGAGAGTATGATTCAAGACGAAATGATGTTAGTAGGATTAGAATCACGTGCATGTATATTTTACATGTCTACATTTTGCCCCTCTTTGAAGCAATGTACTTGTTGCATTGATTCAAAGAATAAACTGTTGTGATCAAAGGTGAAAATTTTCTCGATTTTTTCGATGCCCCACTGTTGCCCCAGCAAAAGGAATTATGCTGGTATACTACCCCCTCGAGCAGAAATTATCGATTTTCTGATCGAGATCGCGATAAAGTGTGAGAGGAGTGGTTCTATTGATCAGAGGATGAAAGATAATTCTTTGATGTAGATAATTTTGATGATGTATAGATAGTCATCAGCCATGGGTAGCCTCATGTATATTTTAATACAACACATCAATTTTAGATAGACATGTTAGTAAAGATAGAAGAATAAGAATTATAAGATGGATGGAAGGAGGATCCACACAAGTTCACATTATTATCAATGATGATGATGTATTGCTTACCAGGAGTTGGGATTTTCAAAGGGCCAATTGCTTTATGTTTGATAACATGCATAGGTACGATGCATCAAGGTATAAAGGACTAGGATGGCATTGTACCTAGTGTGATGGACTTTGACTCAACAATCAGATAGGAATATTCTTGTTCACACTTAGCATATGGAAACCTTGCTAGGATGGACCTAACAAAGCAAGTATTCGCCAAGTTATTTTACAAGAGTATCCAACAAGCACAAACAGATAAAAAAGATAATGATCGTTGCCCCATTCCTTTCTCCCTAAACTTGTTTTGTCTAGGCATCCTCGAGAGGTCCTTGAAATGAGTGCAACATAAGATAAGTCTAAAAGACCAAGATAAAGTAAACAAATAAGCTAATGTTCTTCGTACCGCTAGCCAAGGCTAAACTAATGTGGGGTACCTGATGCTTATGTCCATCGTAGGAAAGCTTCATCCTAAGACATGTAGTGATCAGGGTTTTGGTGGGACTGATTGGGTGATAAGCTATTGATACTCTGAGTTGACCAACTTGCTTGCTTACTGACTTAGACTTCCAAGACTTTTGACGATTGGGCATTCACTTTGGAACTTGCTAGACTTGCTTCTAATTGCAAAGTTACTCTCTTCAAGTGAGAACTGATTTTGCTATCTTCATCCATACATTCCTATCATTTTCACATTTGCACCAAGGTTATGCTCAAATCTCTTTGGAGATTTGACCGTTTCTTCATCAATCTACATTGCAACCATAGGAATTGGGAAAGGGCCAATTGCAACATATCATTGGCACCAATTCCCCCATAAGATCTTTAACTTATTTGCTTAATTAGGATTTAATTCAAGTTTATTGTTTTATGTTCTTCATTTTCCTAATTTTAGCTTAATAAGTGGATTTCATGGGGAATCCTTCAAATCTTTACATGCATTTTGATCTAACACTAACAATGTTTGACTTCTTTGTGCATTTGCAGGTTTAGGGATGCTGGGGCAATAGTGGAGTATCTGAAAATTGATAAAATTTTGAACTTTGATTACAACAGTTTATTCTTTGAATCAATGCAACAAGTACATTGCTTCAAAGAGGGGCAAAATGTAGACATGGAAAATGTACAAGCTCGTCTTGGCACACCTGATCCTGATTACTAACAACGTTTCCTCTTAAATCACATGCTCAGCATTTCATCGCATTCTATCTCTTAATCTAATGAATCATTATTCATTTAATTAAGTCATTCTCATCTCATTTGATTAAATTAATTAGTTTAATTTAATTAACCCTACATTGCTATTTAATTAAATAAATCATTTTATTTAATTAAAATCTCTAAATTCCTCCTATTAAATTAAATAAATTAAACCTTATTTGATTTAATCTAACACATTCCTTCTTTATTAAATAAATCAAATCATTTATTTAACGAATCATTTCCTCTCAATTTTGGACTTAAATCAATTCATAAATTTAAGTATAAATTGTCACATCACCTAATTCTTCATTAAATTAATCAAAACATTGATTAAGTTAACCTTTCTCACTAAAATCTTATAGAGAATGCAAGTTGCACAATAAATCAATTTATTTGATTTACTAAATTCTCTATTTTCCCTCACAAAGCATCAAATGGCGTGGTACTTATGTGTGTTATCAAACATAACGCAATTAACCCTTTGAAAATCTCAATTCCTATATGCAAATGTAAAATCACCATCATCATCCTCACTAACTCATTAATTATATGTTTCTTCTACTTTCTTTCCACACTAACAAGGTATTATAACAGTAATCAAAACATCGCTCATGCATACATCCTGCATCCACTAGATAGTTACCATCAGAAAAACATTGCATCAGATCGATATCTTAAGTTATGAAGGATAAATTTGTTATTCTAAGCATCTTAAGACATCATACATTATCATCTACAACCATCACCATTACCATTTATTACCATCATTAATATGCATTATATCATTTAAAGTATGGAAAATACAAAAGGAAATTCGTTCATTACATACATTGCAGGAATATCTCATAAACATCACATATTTGCATTCACATATTTGCATGTACATCATAAAAGGGTGAATCATCTCATATATATCATCAAAAATCACTATTATAATACATAATTGGATTAGGTGTCCATCGGATACATAATATAATAAGGCCAAAATACTATAGCCCGTATATCAAAAATGAAGCAAAATTGTAAGTGATCAAAAGGCGGGTGGGCCCTACTGGTTGCTGCCCTCCCCATCTTGTCTCTCATGATGTGCCTTTGTTGGTTGCCTCCCGGTCTACTATGAGAAGTCTGGCACCCTACGATCTGATGGAACTACCTGTCGATAATGATGTCGATAGTACTCGACCTCTCTGATAGCCTCTTTGTAATCTCGAATATCAATCGATCGAGCCCAAGATGAGGACGCTACACTCTCTAATTGCCACTGCCAGCCTATCTCCTGATCCCTCTCGGATCGTGCCCAGTCTCTCTCCATAGTCAGAACCTGTATCTGCCCCTGTAGCTGTTGAATCAGCACATCTCAATGATCGGGCTACCCTGGCGGCTGTCCTGCTGGCTGCCCTACTGGCTGTCCTGCTGGCTGCTGCTAGGGATCTACCCTCGGTTGCCCATCCTGATCTCCTGCTCGGACGGGTGACTACTGAGCCCCATCCCTGGGAGGTGTCTAACGAGGAGGTGCCTCACCTCGTCCTCTGCCTCAACCCCTGCCACCTACCCAACCCCTGCGTCTGGAAATATCAATCTGGAGGGAGCTCTGAACCATGCCCTGTAGGTTGCAGTAACTCTTACATCTTTCGGCCCCTGATCATATGGCCATGGCCAAGCCACTAACTACCTAAATGAGGACACTACCTCGTCTGTCAGAATGGGCTGGCCCCATGTTGTCTCCCTGGTAGTGCATGCAAAGATGGCCACATACTAGTCATCGGGCCTGTCCTATACCTCTCTAAACTGATGAGCAACCCTGCCTGGAAGGTACCTCTCAATCATAGTATGCTCTCGACCTTGCATCAGCCTGTCCTGTCGAGCGAAGAAGAGTTGCTGGACATCATCTCCTCACGGACCAATATCCATCCACGGTCTCCAGACGAACTCTCTCATCTCATCGAGAACTCACCGCTAGTGTGGAATACCACTCACGCTAGTAAATGAAAAATGCATCAATGCCCTGCCATACCGCCAAATGAGGGTATCATCTATCTCCAAAGGAACTGGTGTGATGTCTAGATGAAGTACTGGGATCCTCTCCCATCCCCACACATGCAGTAAAGTCCCTCCTACCCCAATGGATCTGTTGTCTAAGTAAACAAACTCGTGAAGGTCTCTATAAAGGGACACCAGTAGTACCGAACCCTAGACAAAGCTCCCTCTGGTGAACCATCTGATCCCATGCAAGTCCCCATCCTGGACTGAAATATCGGCCCCGCCGATCAGGTACCACAAGCCTTGAGATGATAGCAGCAATGATCAGTCGGTACGTGTGCACATGGTCATGATATAACTCTAGGTCAATTTGACCATCACAAAACTCAATGACATCCGTCTGCATCACTCCGTAACAGGCCTCTCTGCCAGCATCTAGATCATAGATGACTCGGGTCCCATGAATGGGCGATCGGAGGATGTTCCATACATCATCAAGTGTGATGGTGGCCTCACCAGTAGGAAGATGGAAGGAGGAGGTCTCACTGTGCCATCACTCTGCCAAAGCTATAAGCATGCCTAGGTGAGCCCGAACAGGAGGGGCATACGCAATGTACCAAAGGCCAATGGCACCAAGGTGCTCCTGGACCAACTCAAGCATGGGCCCTAATCTATTAAGTATTGGCCATCGATGCTCCCATGAATAGAGTATGCCAGGCTCCTGCTACACAGGAAAGGCAGTCGCATCAAAAAAATAAAGTTTCAAAGTTCAAATCTGCCTTAAACTAGCAAATGCGGCGCTGTTTGCGAGTGCGATGCAGTTTGGAAAGTTCCAAACTACACCGCCGTGTTGGAGTTTGTCATTTTAGTAGTCACAAAGTGACCCGCGCAGTGCACTTTTCATATGCAGTCTTGTTTGATGCAAACCCTAATTTTCTAATTGACCCGCACGGTGAAGAATGGAAGGCGGCGGACTTTTGGCCAACCAAATGACAAAATGAAAATTGCCCCATGTGGTGTAGTTCGCATATGCAATGCAATACAGCACTGCGCGGTTGCGATAAGGGACTTTCAGTGGTTCCATATGGCACCGCGCAGTTTGAACCGAACCTTAACCCTATTTAATGCACGTAAAAGGATAAAATTGGAAGACAGATAGGGGTACATACCACGGGTCCTGCGTCGACTGGCCGCTGATGTGTCCAAACCCTCTCCGTCACATGCCTGGGAAGCTGTCGTTGCGCCATTTCCACTCAAACTCAGAGCTAAAAGTTGAAAGTTTCTAGAGGCTAAGATTGCAAAATGAATTGAAAATGACCCCTTGCGATCTATTTAAGCCTCAAAATTAGGGTTTTTTGACCTAATTTGACCTTCCAGCTTGGGTTTTGGTCCCCTGAGCCCGTTTTCGTCCAATTGAGAGTCGTTTTGCATCCCTTCTGGCACTTTAAAGCCATTTTATGGCATTCTGGGGCATTTCTGGCCTGGCAAGCACCTTGCCATCTTTTTCGCAAGATCATCCAAAAATTCAAAATTTTCATCCGATCTCTCGACAAGGCAATATCCTTCCGCTGGGGCAGTAGTGGGGCATCTGAAAATCGATAAAATTTTAAACTTTGATTACAACAATTTATTCTTTGAATCAATGCAACAAATACATTGCTTCAAAGAGGGGCAAAATGTAGACATGGAAAATGTACAAGCTCATCTTGGCACACCTAATCCTGATTACTAACAACGTTTCCTCTTAAATCACATTCTCAGCATTTCATCGCATTCTATCTCTTAATCTAATGAATCATTATTCATTTAATTAAGTCATTCTCACCTCATTTGATTAAATTAGTCAATTTAATTTAATTAACCCTACATTGTTGTTTAATTAAATAAATTATTTTATTTAATTAAAATCTCTAAAGTTCTATTAAATTAAATAAATTAAACCTTATTTGATTTAATCTAACACATTCCTTCTTTATTAAATAAATCAAATCATTTATTTACTGAATCATTTCCTCTCAATTTTGGACTTAAATCAATTCATAAATTTAAGTATAAATTGTCACATCACCTAATTCTTTATTAAATTAATCAAAACATTGATTAAGTTAACCCTTCTCACTAAAATCTTCTAGAGAATGCAAGTTGCACAATAAATCAATTTATTTGATTTACTAAATTCTCTATTTTCTCTCACAAAGCATCAAAAAGGGAATATTCCTCTTTTGAATTCAAAAAGTCCAAGTGGACTTAGTCCTTCCAACAAGGCATTAAAATCCTCTTACATGTCCTTGACTTTGAGCCAAGTGACAATAAATTCATTTCTTTCCCCTCTTCAACATGTCATTTCTCAAGTTTGAAATGCCACCTAATTGCATTTATTGGCACATTGGCCAAAACTTGCACATTCCTCATCCAATCACATTTGGACAAGTGGCACAATGCCATTGAACTATCTTTTATCCCACATTGCTTGTTTTCACTCATTCTTCCAAGATTGAAATCTATAAATTGGAGACTCTTCTCCTCAATATTCATCCACAACTCATATACAAAGTTACTCTCTTCAAGTGAGAACTGATTTTGCAATCTTCATTCACCATTCCTATCAATTTCACATTTGTACCAAAGTTATGCTCAAATCTCTTTGGAGATTTGACCATTTCTCCAATCAATCAACATTTGCAACTTAGGAATTGGGAAAGGGCCAATTGCAACATATCATTGGCACCAATTCTCCCATAGGATCATAATGCTATTTGCTTAATTAGGATTTAAATGTTAAAATTTCATTGTGTTCTTCATTTCCTAGTTTAAGTTTTAGATAGATGGATTTTATGGGGAATCCCTCTTTGTTGTATGCATATTTGAACTAACACTAACAATGTTTGATTTCTTTGTGCATATGCAGGTTTAGGGGTTCACACCAGGTGAAGCTAAGAAGATATTTAAAGAACAATACCCATTATCATAGCTGCAAAAACTTAAGTAACTGAACCAATAATTCTCAACAAACCAAGATCATTATGATGTGAAACTGAAACAATAAACTGAAGCATTTAAGAATGGTTACCAATGACTCCAAGTGTGAAACAAAGTAGATTCTTTAGGTTTCACAAATACCCACTACCCAAAAATGCCATTCCTTAAAATTGATATGATAATACTTATTTAAAATCAGATCTAGGCATGTGAAATCCACTTTAATTCTGACTGAGAAAAGAATTACCAGATCTTCTCACAAACCTCTTGATTTTTCATTTTTCATTTGCCAAATAGAAGAAAAAACATATATCTCTAACAACCTTTCCAGTAGAGGTAATGCAACTACACTATAGACATAAGAAGGTGTACCTGTAATTAATGGTGAAGTTGTTGTCATGAAAAAGATTACTAGATTTGCATACAAACAAAATTGCCAAGACACCTTCCAAACTCGTGCCTTCACCTAGCTGCAGGAAGGTGACACATAGAATGACCATTGTAATGGTCTTACAAGAATCCCCAAATGCAGTCCAAGGATAGTCAAGCAGCAACATGCACTATGAAACGGCCAAGGGAATGATTCCCTGGTGGCGGCCAATAAAGGGTTCGAGACCCTTGAGCAAGGGAAAAATGAAATAAAGACTTAAACTCCCAAGAGAACAAACTCACGATTTCCTTTACCAAGAATGATAATTGCTTGGAGTCTGAAAGGACAATCATAGTAATCCAAAAGAAACACATAATGATGTTTACAATCTGTGGCCAGTTCAAGGATAATCATGCCGACATGCATGATAACATTTGATTATTTTAGTCATTTTGAAATCATCGACCAAGTAGTGTTCTGAGTAAATTGACATGACCACATTTCCCATCAAATGTTGATTAAATGATGCCTAGCATTATTGCATGTCAAAGGTCAAATGCTTAAGACTCAATGTTCCCAAGTAATCAAGGCTAAGTTCCATTCAATATGACATAAACAAAATCAATACCTTTACCTGTTGATGGCCTTAAGGCCCATATAAGTATCAACCAATTTGACCTGATGAGAATGCAAGTAAGAGAACAATTTGAATACCTTTAGCCAAAACCGATTTGCCAGCACATTGAAATCCAATGCTTTAATATTTCCAATGGTATCCAAAACTTTGTGAAAAGATAAAGACTAATTTCATGTAAAGTTCACAAAGCCATAAACACAATAATGATCAAACCCTTATAATATGCCAAAACCTAAATACCGAGAGCTTCAAGAACATTAAAAAATTATTCCTCATACCCATGCCACTGATTGAAAATGGAGGAATATACCTTTGACGAATATCAAGAACATGTTTCAATTTCAAGATGCTTGTAACTGATCAAGCCATAATTAATCAACCTGTAGAAGAACTGAACAAGCCAAACACATGTAATCAAGTGAAATTTTGAAGCAAAAAATATCAAAACAAAAAAAATTCACCTAAATAATGGAACATAGAACCTGTAACCAGAATGCCTCAATTGAGATCTGCACATGGAGTTAAAATATCAGAACCACCATATACAGTAACATTGTGAAGTAAATATGCCAATCAGGAAAGAAGAACAAGTGAGTGAGTAGCCAACAAGATGCCAGAGTACCATATATTGTCATCAAGGACAAATTTGCACAAGAGAGATTCAATAGTATGTCCTTTCAACTTTGTACAAGCATATTTCACCTTCTTGTCTTCGGCGGTACCCTCAAAATCAAAATAATTCTCCATTATTGAATCAAGCAATTCATCTGAATCCAACTTACCACTATAATCTGGTGGATTGAAATGTGGTTTAGTATTTACTCTGGTTAAGGCTCTTATGAACCTCTCTTCTCCTAGATCTAGGAAAGGTTGATTTTCCCTTTCCTCTTCTTCTTGTTCTTCTATCTGTTCATCACTCACATCATCAACTGGTTGACCTCTCCTCTCGGTCGTTTCGACTGCTTCTAACCTAGCAACAATTCCTCTCAACATCTCCATTATAAAGTATGTAGTTTTTGGATTCAACTGTGTATTACTTTTTGGATCAACATTTCGGATCACACTCAGTGATCCATCATCAGGATGTAAAAAGAGATGAAGGAGTAGAATATGCAGATCCAATCCATTATAAAGGAGGAGGAAAGGGAAGTTTACATGAGAATCAAGAAGGAGAGAGAGAAAAAAAAATTAAAATAGATTAATAAAATAATAATAAAGAAAAAACTAGATAAAAAGAGAAGCCCCCAATCAAAGAGAGACACCAAACACTAAGAAGAACCAATAAACTAGATAAAAAGAGAAAATCCTAAAGATAGCAAAGGAAACAAACCATAAAAATAGAAATATGAGAAAGGAAAGATCACCAAAGCAACAAGAAAATGAAAGAAAAAACAAAGATATGATATAATTTACTCATATATTATTAAGAATGAGATAATGTTAGTAATATATAATAGTTAAATATATAATAATTAAAAAACAAGATAAAAATGATTAAGAAAAGAAAAACATAGTTAATGATATAATTTACTCTAGATATTAATAACAATGATATGTATTGTTAATAATATATAAAGTAAATTATATAATTAAAATTGTAAAAGAGGGAGAAATAAGATGGAAGAAATTAAGAAAAGTAAAAGAGATGAGGAACTGAAAAAGATAAAGTACCGAAAGAAAAAAAAAAATTGGCAAGAAAGAGAAGAAAAAACCATAGAAGATAAATAAAGGTTTAATAATATAATTTAATTAAAGTATTATTACAAATAAAAAAGGATAAGAATATATAATTGTAAATTATAAGAATATATAATCGAGGTAAACCATAGAGCCTTCCGTATTTGTGACAAAGACAATTTAGACCATGAGTTGTCTTATCTTCGTCATGTCTTCCTCTTGAATGGATATAGAAGCAAGAAAATCTCTCGGATCTTCAACCAAACCAAATCTCAATTCTTCTCCAAACCCTTGTCCTTCCAACCTTCTGCTCCCCCCTCAGCCTCTCTTCCTTATAGAGAAGGCTTATCTCAAAAAATTGTCAAAATCCTTCTCAAAAAGGGCATTCGATGTGCCTTCAAACCTATCTCCACTCTTAGAAACCTCATCCCTTCCCCCAAAGACCCCAAGGAAATATACATTGATTCAAGGGTCTACAAGGTGTCTTGTTCTTGTGGCATGTCTTACATTGGTGAAACAGGACACTATTTTAAAACTAGAATCAAAGAGCACTGTGTTGATGTTAAGCACAAACCGGTCTTCAATTCCGACCTAGCTGACCATTCTTCCTCTTCTAAACATCATATTTGTCTTGAAAACACCAAAATATTATCCGTTGAAAGAATTTTTTTCAAAAGGAAGCTCAAAGAAGCTATCGAGATATACAACCACCCATTTAATCTTAATCGTGATGAGGGTTGGACCTTGAGCTCCTCTTGGAAACCTTTGTTAGGTAGCCTCAATTTGTGGGGGGCCCTCCCCCTTCTCCCCTAGCTTCCTTGGTCTCCTTGCATAGGGTCTCTTCTCTTGTCGTTTTCTTTTGGGTTTTTTCATTCCCTTCCCTCTCCCTTCTCTTTGTGTTTCTTCCCCCATGCTCTTTCCCTTCTCCCCCTCCCCTCTTTCGTCCTTCCTTTCTTTTCCTCTCTCTCTCATTTTAATTGCTTCCATTGTCTCCCTTCCGTGGTGCCTCTTCTCCTATTCCTCCTCTTGATTCCCTCTCTTGGTTTTAGTTTCGGTTCCTCTCTCGTTGCTTTCTATTGCTTTCCTTAGGGTTGTTTCTCTTTTTCTTCTCTTTTTTTTCTTGTTCCTTTTCTTCTTGCTCTTTTCTTTTTATTTTTTTCTCATTTTATTTCTCTTTTCAAAAAAAATTTCTTTTTTTTTTTTTCTTTTTTTTGCCTTGTTTTTTATTTTTTCTTGATGTTTGGTTTTTATTTAATTTTTGGTTAATTTTATTTTTGACCTGTAATTATGTCTTGTCTTTTTTACTATTTTCTATATATCTTATTAATAATATTTTTTGCTATACTATATTTTCTCCATTATTACTTTGTCAATAATTTATTTGTTATTCTTGTTATTTTATTTCTTTCTTTTAATTCTTTTTCGTTTTTGTTACTTCTTGTTATTTCTTATTTCTATTTTTCGTTTTGTTTTCTCTTTTTCTTTATTTTATTTTAACCATATATATTATCAACAATAGATAATTGTTAATAATATATATAGTTAATCTTATTTATCTCTTCAATTATTTTTATTTTAGTTTCATTTTATTGTTTTTTTTTCTTATTCTCTTCATTCTTTTCTTACCATTTTCTCTTTTCTTTCCATTCATATCTTTATTCTTGTAATTTATTCAGTATATTAAGATATAATAATATATTATAAAATCTAGCATTGTATTTATTTATTTTTAACTAGGTTATCTTATCTTTCTATTCATATCTTTATCCTTATAATTTACGATTATATATTCTTATCCTTTTTTCTTTGTAATAATACTTTAATTAAATTATATTATTACCTTTATTTATCTTCTATGGTTTTTTCTTCTCTTTCTTGTCAATTTTTTTTTTTTCTTTCGGTACTTTATCTTTTTCTTGTTGTTTTGATTCATTCTTTCATATAGTTAATTATTTTGTGGTTTGTATTACTTTATCTTTTTTGGTTCCTTGTCTCTTTTACTTTTCTTAATTTCTTCCATCTTATTTCTCCCTCTTTTACAATTTTAATTATATAATTTACTTTATATATTATTAAAAAATACATATCATTGTTATTAATATCTAGAGTAAATTATATCATTAATCGTGTTTTTCTTTTCTTAATAATTTTTATCTCATTTTTTAATTATTATATATTTTCCTATTATATATTACTAACATTATCTCATTCTTAATAATATATGAGTAAATTATATCATTTCTTTGGTTTTTCTTTCATTTTCTTGTTGCTTTGGTGATCTTTCCTTTCTCATATTTTTATTTTTATGGTTTGTTTCCTTTGCTACCTTTAGTCTTTTCTCTTTTTATCTAATTTATTGGTTCTTCTTAGTGTTTGGTATCTCTCTTTGATTGGGGGCTTCTCTTGTTATCTTGTTTTTTCTTTATTATTATTTTATTAATCTATTTTAATTTTGTTTTCTCTCTCTCTCCTTCTTGATTCTCGTGTAAATTTCCCTTTCCTCCTCCTTTATAATGGCTTGGATCTACATATTCTACTCCTTCATCTCTTTTTGCATCCTGATGATGGATCACTGAGTGTGATCCAAAAAGTAATACATAGTTGAATCCAGAAACTACATACTTTAATGACATGGACTGTGGAAATCTAATGTCTTTGATCTCCATTATAGTTGGGTCTATATTTCCATGCGTTCCATTTCCTCTACCATTCCTTATTCCCACCATTTTACACAAGTCCTCTGTAGTTGCAAGCCGGATCCCCAGACTACCACCCCACAAAAAATCTTCAATAGGACTTCGCATTTTCTAATGATTTCTCACAAAATGAATCCTGCTCTGATACCAATTTGGTGTAGTCACGGTAGGAGGGTCATCAAAGAGAACAATCTAGACCGTGCAACAAGAGTTACACAACAGAATCCACTTGGAATATGGAGGAAAATGTAGATTAAAACATTCTTATTATCAAAAATTTCAATTACATACAGTCGACAACATCCAAGTTTACAGATTGGGCTCATAGGCCTAATACAACATGCTCAAAATATGATATTCCTACATGCTCCTTAATGTGAGCCAAAATCTTACAAATCGAATCCAATATTCATTCTAATTCCTCTACTATCTCTCCTAATGATCTATTACAATTATTTTTATCACATTCGAGATCTAGAATCATCCATGTCAGCCAAATATTATTACAATCTTCAATGAAGGAAACATAACTTGCCTAAAATAGGTTGGCCTTAAATTTGAATTTCTCCTCAGGGGGTGCATAATATGAATTTTGGACCTAAAATTAAGGTCAGGGACACTCCATGGAACAATTTGAAACACACCGTGAGTATCCACAAGTTATGGGAAGGATCCACAAGAGATCAAATTAGTTGTTAGGCTCAAAACTGCTTCGGTGCTCTGTTCTAGAAACTGTCACTTAATTCGAAAGCGATAACTTTCCGGAAAAAGATCCTATCTTTCTGAAATCTTGGAATAGGGAAAATGAATATGTCCAAAATGAAAAAATAGATCCACAAGAACAAATATGATGAAATACTGAATCTACCAACTTGAACTTGACAAGAACTAAACATGAACAAAATTGAAATGGAAATATTTTTGGTTGATGGATTGCAAAGAACCAAGGATGCTCTTGCATCAAACACCTTTGTTCTTATCACCTATAAGCTGATCTTCTAAATGATTTATTCTTACATACCTTGGATTTTTAGGCTTTTGAACTTCAGGCTCTTGTGATCTTACTTCTGCACTTTCACTAGTTTCTTCCTCTTGATTTTCCTGATTCACCAAAATGATTTGAACTTGATTTAGAGTCTAAATTTCTTTCCTTTATCTGAATTGTCATTCTGATCGTCTCAATCATATCCGTGGGTTTTGGATGGTCTAACTGTGTCTTCATCAACCTTTACATTAGCACTTTCAATTACTTTCCTCAATCTCTTATTGTAGCACCGGTAAGCTTTACTTTTAGTGGAATAACCAAGAAAGATTCCTTCATCACTTCTAGCATCAAAATTTCCTATATCTTCATCTCTTTTGATATAGCATTTACTCCCAAAGATTTTGAAGTATCTAATAGTAGGCTTATGACCAAACCATAGCTCATAAGGAGTCTTATCGGTATCACCTTTAACATGTACTCGATTGAGAGTGTAAATAGTAGTACTCACAACTTCTCTCTAGTAGATATGAGGAACATTTCCTTCTAGCATCATAGTCCTAGCAGCTTCCTGAATTGTCTTGTTCTTCCTTTCCACAACTCCATTTTGTTGAGGGGTCCATAGGGTAGATAATTGTATCTTTATCCCATTCTCTTCACATAAAGAATTAAACTCAATGGAAGTGATTTCACCACCTCGATTTGATCTCAGACATTTAATCTTGAAACCTATCTTTGTCTCAACCATAGCCTTGAAAATCTTGAATTTCTCTAGAGCTTCATATTTTTCCCTTAAGAAAGCAACCCACATCAATCTAGAATAATCATCAATAAGTAACATGAAATACCTTTCTCCTTGTAGACTTCTAACTCTAGAAGGACCACACAAGTCAGTATGCACAAGCTCCAATACTTAATTTGAACAATGTTGTTTGTTTCAGAATGAAATTCTAGTTTTCTTCCCTAACTGAAATTCCTTGCATATAGTATTAGTAGGTTTTATCAACTTAGGAAGATCTCTCACTGCCCGAGTAGAACTTATCTTGATAATATTTTCAAAGTTTACATGACACAATCTCCTATGTCACAACTAACTGTCATCAAATTGAGAAATTAGACAAATTTTACTAGTAGTACTTAGGTGAAAGATATTACCTTTTTTTGTACCATATGCAATCACATTTCAAAAACTCCCCAATATTCTACACTTTCCATCCTTTAATTGAAGATTATATCCCTTGTCAACCATCTATCCAACACTTAATAGATTATGCTTCAAACCTTCCACATATAGAACATCATCAGTATCATGCTTACCATCAAAATAAATGGATCCTCTGCCATGGATTACACCAGCTTTGTCATCACCAAATCTTACAACACCACCATCATAATTTTCCAAGCTCACAAATTTAATTTTATCACCTGTCATGTGATGAGAGCATCCACTATCAATCACCCATTCATATTTTTCTTCAACTCTGACAACTAGATATTTCTTCACATTCATGCAACTAGTAGATTTAGTAGGTATAGGATTATTTTCCTTTATAGAAATAAATATCGATTCATCCTCACTTACATTCCCTTTATCAGATTCATCATCTGTCACACCTTCATTAGTAGTATAATAACAATTTCTATGGAATCTAGGCTTGTTAGTTCTCATCTTAGGAACTCTTTCAGGACACCTTGAGGAAAAATGTCCTATCTTATTGCAAGAAAAACATTTAAGATGCAATTTCCCTTTATTCTTACCTTCTCCTTTGGATACCCTTTTGACAAGAAGTGCTTCAAGCTCGTATATTTTTCTCTCTTCTTCTTCAATATCTCATTTCCTACTAATACTTGCACATTTTCTAGAAGAAATTTCTCTCGGATCATATCTCTGCTTATCTTTTTCGGAGATAGTAGCTTTGAATGCAAATTCTATCTTAGGAAGAGATTCACCAAACTCACTTAACTCAAAAGCAGCAAGCTTACCAATCAACATGTCTCTGGTTACATTTGTCACAGTCTAGATCTCCTTACTAGCATCATCTTTGTGTTTGTATGCAGCAGGAAAGAATCTAAGCACTTTAGCAACAATCTCTAATTATTCCAATGTTCCACCAGCACATTTGATACTACACACAAGTTCATTCACTCTCTGCATAAAAGAAGTGATGCTCTCATCTTCATCCATTCTCAATGTTTCATATATCCCTTTCAAGCTTTGTAGCTTAGCAATCTTCACATGGGTATCACCTTCATACAAGGTTTCCAACTTTTTCCAGATCTCATAAGTAGTCTTCAACTCCATTACATTTGTCATCTTAGAATCAATCAAAGCATTCAACAATGCTTCCTTAGCCCTGATATTGTACTCGGCTTCCTTAATCTCACCTGTAGTAGAAGGACCATTATGTGGGATGATATATCTATTCTTTGTAATTGTCCAGTAAGGTTCACCAATGCATCTTAGATGACACTCCATTCGAGTCTTCCACATAGAATAATTTATTCCATCAAATCTCAGACTATCCTTCTTATATTTTGCCATCTTGGATCACCTAAAGCGATCAAGCTTCTCCAGAGGAAATTTTTTTGATACCAATTGTTGGCAACATAAGGGCAAACAAAAAATATACTTATTAAAATTATTCTCAGATTTGATAAATAAACATGAAATCATAAACCATCACCACATCAAAAGCACACATAACACCAAGATTTATGTGTGGAAACCTTGTTAGGCGAAAAAACATGATGGAGGTTAATCCACAAGTTTATAATTTGTTAAAAGTATTATAAATGGGGAATGCACATGCATTCAAGCACACTACCTAGAGCTTACTGCTCAAATACAAAAAGGCTCACTTCCCAAAGGAAGACTCACTGTCTTACAGTCACATTTGGATTACATCCAAAGATTTGAACTGAGAAAATAGCATTTGCTAATGCCTAATTACAGTTCTGGTTAAGCACATGAACACTTTCTTTTTCTCACTCTTCTTCACACTTTAATTCTACCTTTGAAAGATTAGAACATTATTCACACATATTACTCGCACATCTCACTCCTTACTTCACTCAAATAGTATAAAAAATTGATCATATATATCTGCAACTAGGGATAACATCAACTACATGTCGGCCCAACAAAATATGAAATGTGTACAAACTTTCAGCCCAAATTAATAAACAATTTATCAATATGAATCAAATAATTTCAGCCAAAACATAGTAAGGACCCAAAATAACATGTCTCAAACATGAAACACCTTAAACAATTATGTCTTGAAGATCCACAACACGATACAATCACCATGTTGGCCATGATCATGAAAAATATAAACTCACAAAAGAAAATCACCAATCGCAAGCACAAAAATCAATGTGAACCAACAACAAAAATAGAGCATGATCTAGAAACATTCACAAGAATCATGAATCACCACATAATCATCCGCAACAACTCAAATTACTAGAATCACGTCATCTTCTTTCAGGAACACCAACTAAAGCAGTAGAACAACTGTCAGAACACAAATACTCATAACTTGATGAAATCTTCATGCGAACCTCTGAAACTTTAGGTGGATAAACTATATATACTTTCCAACAAACCCTTTAATCTGTAATTTCTTATCATCAATATAGTGAGCTATCCATCATACTGAACTTCACTACATCACCGACACCCTGCAACTTATTTTATTACAATTTTCTCAATATCCTCGACATATACAACCTTAAAGACATTAATGCCAATAGTGTTGGCATAAATGACAACCACATATTAGTAATATCTAACAATCTCCAACATATACAACCTTAAGCATACTTCTGACATCAATGACAACCAATATTATCAAGCTACAACATAAATAGTAGTTGAAACTTTTTTTTTGACAACTCGACAGTGGTTTACGGATGTGAGACTTGTTTTAGGCTCAAATCTCAAACTATATGTAGCTTATCGGCTAATGAATTCATATTCTTACTCAAATATATAAGATTAAATGGACACCATAATATAATAAATGTGATAGATTTGAGATCAAACCATGAGATATTTAATTATAATATTGTGGTGGAAAAATTGTTATCTTAATTAAGATTGATTCATGAATAAAAATATTACTTGGAATTTCTTATTTGATTTTTGTATCTACTTAGTTGCAATTGCAAATTGCTATCATTTTAAAATAAATTAGAAAATAAATTTAATACATGTATTATTATTTAAAAATGAATTAATTTTCTTTAATATCCATGAAAAAATATACTTGAAAACTCTAAATTACGAGTATAGAACTTAGATTACATGAAATCTTGTTTAAATTCACACTATCTTCTAAAGGTTTTTTACATCCAAAATGATTTATTTTTACTTTATTCAACTTATTCTTATGAATATAATACTAAGCTAATAAGTATATAATATTTTTTATTTTCTAACAATATAAAAGAAGCATACATTCATACAACAGAAATATAAATTAACTTCATACAAAATAAACATTAATTTATTTTTTTAGATACTCTATGACCCATATGTTACTCTTGTTGATACACACTAGTCTAGCCTCACATATACAATCATATTCTAGCCTCTAATTTCCAATGGTGATACAATATAATGTTAATTAAAAAATAAATTTTATCTTATTATAATATTTTACAAATAACATTGAATAAATAGTTGATAATGAAATAATATATTTTGAGAATTTATTGATAGATTAAAATAGTGTTATTTCTTTTGTAATGTCTAATAATCATGTTAAAATAATATTTGACCAAAAGAAAAAATTGATGACTAAAGGAATTTGTTCCATGTTGATGCAATTATGTATAAAGGATTGTGTTGGTGTTTTCAACTGGTTTCTTGAAATATTCTACATATTAGCCATGCCTTATGATTGAAGAATTCATATCAATGACCAAAAAATATGATTTTTTTCAAAATTTCTCTCCTTTGCACTTCAAGTTCTACAAGACCTAGCAGTAACCCTTCATCAATATTAGTGGGTTTAGCCTTATATGTACTAAAATACTAAAATAGAAAACATGTTCTCACAAAATATACCAAGGATATATAAAATATTATTTAGAATTGGCTAAATTCTTGGAGAATTATCTATTATGAGCTTTGCTAACATATATAAATTAAGAATAAGTTAAGAGAATTCCCAAATGATTTGTCATTAATATTTTATTATGGTTAAAGAATAAAGTCAATAACCTAGATCAGTTCCTTACTAGGGTAATAGAGTTAAATTAAGTTCCAAAAATGCTTCTTTATGATAGATTAACTTAATTCAATGGATTAATTGCATTAATGTCTTACAAAAATGTATCATACAAATGGAGTGCACTCATAACTCTTCTTATTTGACCCTAATGTAACACACACTTCTCTATATTTTTCTGAGAGAATTTAACCTATTCCTTGAATAGAATTAACAAAAAAACCCACAAAGCAACAAATTTACATAAACAAAATCAAAGATCCTTGATCATTTTATTTGTAAAAAATTAATTGTATTATCTAGAGACAATTGCAATAAACACGTGGTATTCATATATTTCATGTTGAATTGACACTTTTTATACATACATGTTTCATTTGTAGATTTGAATTTCTTCTATCACCTAAAAACTTAATTATCTATGTTATGACCTGCCCAAAAGTAGTTCCAGAATTCTTTTTTAATAATATGAATCCTTTTTTATAGAAATGTTGAGCATATGGCTCAAGACCTAAGACACATGACTCATGTGACTAATTTACACTTACATTTTACTTTTCCCTTTTAGTTGAAACACAAGAGGGGAATGAACCTATTACAAAATACGATTCCCTTTAAAAAAGAAAGCAAAATAAGTTGAATACATTGGAGAAGATTGGAACGGATGCTGAATTTTCCACAAAAGAAAAAAAGAATACCAAAACTGCCAAAGAACTACAATACCATATTGAACATTCTGAAATTAGTTACTTTCATCATCATCTACTAATTGGAATGCTAATTTGGAAGCCTAATGACCAATTGAAATACAAATATACCCTTACTCATAATTTCCTTCTCCATAGTATATTGGTTTGTATTGTACAGTTGGGTATCATCTAAATATTTTATCCAATATTTTCTTGGTTTCCATGTTATGGCTGAATCAAAATCTGAGTTTTTGAATCAAAATTAGTATGGTCAGTAAGAAAATTATTCATAAAGGCCATATGAGTATTATAAATTCATATTTTTCTATCTTCTTAGTCAATGCTACAAATCTAGCCATTTCATTTTCTAGCTTTATCAATTTATCAAGGCTGAGGTTCAAAATATCCATATTCGCTTCATTTTCTTTTATGGATATAAATATGGGATACATCTTATTAAATTATGATTTCCACTCAACACAAGATTTCACCTCTCTTTCACTAATCAAAATTGAAGGCATTAATAATTCCTCCATTCCTTTAAAAGAATCTAGTACATTATGTAAGTTAACTTTAGAATCCTCATGTGTCATTAGCATATTCCCTAATGAATTATATTTTAAATTATATTGGAAAAAATACCATCACTAATTCCAACATCAATATGAGCCAACACTATACTTATTACATATATCCCTATTGTCCATGAATTATAAATACTCTTCAAAGCATTCATTTTTCTCATTTGATGTGTCAAAAAAAATTTAATGGAATTGTATGTGTTACACCCCATCTTTTTGCTATTGATTTACTTTTACCTTCAAGAGTAAAAAGGATGGTTAATGCAATCATGATTTGAATATGCTTGCTAAAAGAATGGAGTACTAAAATAGGTATGATATGAAAGTGTTGATAAATGCTTAATATGGCTTTGGAAGGGTAAATATGTTTACATTATATGCTATATGAATATGCTAAATTTTATAATGCATATGAATTTATTATGAACGTTAATGCAGGAGCATCTAGGCAGATTGGCAATCAGCATCAACCAAAAACAAGCTTCAGGTTTGAATTCAGTTTTGGTGTGTTTTGGGGGTTCATGTAGCATCTCTCAACTTTGGAAAGCTCTTGGTGTGTTTAGATTTGCTTAACGACAATTTTGTCAGATTGTCATTTTAAAGCTTTGTAGGCATTTTTCAAAAATTATTTATAGAAAAATCATAAGGATTGGAGTAGAATACTTTGGTAGGGGCATTTATGGAGGTGGCATGTGAAATATGCAAAACTAATTAAAGTCATAATTTTTGTAGTTTGAGATATTTTAATGTTGAAAGTTTGTTAAAAATTGTTAGCAAATTACAAAAAGTTTAATATTTCATGATTTTGGAAGGCTGGAGTAAAAGCCTTTTGCAGGGGTCCATGGGATACCACTCCAAGCATGCATGCCAAATTTTGTGTGAATCAAAGAAATTTCATTTTTTCATCTGTCAACACCCGATTCGACACTTCCAAGGTACCAATTTGATCAATTTTATTATGGAAGGATATTATGAGGGTCATGAAAATTAAATATCAATTTTTATTCCTTCATTGACTATTTATATATTTCATAAATAATGCGGGGGGTGTTTGGAGCATAAAAGAGACAAAAAAAAAAAAGATTTTAGAGCTTTTTAAATTCCCATAATAGAGAAAAACGCCCCTTGAATAAAGACAACATTTGGAGAAGTTTCTAGAAGTTTAAATGTCTCATTTAAAGCTGAATAAGCATAGAATATGCAGAGCTATTCTTGGGGGAGAGTTGGGAGGCCATTTTGGGCAATAATTGATGATTTCCAATACATTTTTGGGAGGTTTTTGAAAAAAAATGCGGGAATAAGTTTGTGAGGAATGGGAAGGAGAAAAATACCTCTATAGAAGTATTCATTGGGGGTTTTGGTTGCAGGTTTGAGTAACACCAGTGTGTGAAGTGCAGATATTTTGGATTTGTATTAAGGTTTGAACAACAGAAAGAGAGCTTTAGAGCAGCAAGAAGAAGCTACAAGGAGAACATTTATGGAGATTTGATTTTAAAAATGTATTGAGCAATTTGTATTTGTATAAATATGAATGAAATAATTTTTAAATTTGATTTGAAATGGTTTCTCTATTGTTTTGTGAGTTGTGGATTGGGGAGGTTCTTGTTTGCGTCAGATGGTATCAGAGTCAGAGGTTCTGAGTGTATAAATAGAGCATTGAATGTGAGGCAATCAATGCCATGACCTACATGTTGAGAATGAAGCTAGAGGGTTAGAGTGTGTAGATAGATCACTGAGCATGAGACAGTCTATACTTGAGAGGATGGTGTGGGTCATGAGGAGGCCCTAAGAATTATTTCCTTGGAACAATATTGGGAAGTGTAATCAAGGGAAAAATCAGATTGTTAGATGGTTAAATCAAATAACACTAAAATCCATTGACATAACAAAGTACAAAGGAAAATGATGAAAAGAAAAGGAATGATATTACCAAGAATCTCCATCTTCCATGATTGACCTTCGTTACACCTCCTTTGCTTGCAGTAAATGAAGATGCCCTCAGATTTGTATGAGCAACTATGATGAATGACAAGACTAAAGCAAGTTTTGAAGGATTTACTCAAAATCTAATTGCCTATGTCTAAAAGCCTATGATTGACAATGCCTATGCCTTGATTAAATGACTATAATAATAAATAATGAAATTGCCTATGGAGATTTAAGTGTGAAAGCAAATGCCTATAATAACTATGCAAAATGTCAAAATGTGTGTCTCCCAAAAATGAGAAGAAGATGGCATTTTATAGAAAAGGCCATTTTGAATGGACGGACGAGATAAATTGATGAAATGAACGATCCAAATTAAACCTAAGAATCCCTAATTAGGGTTAGGGCAAAATCCTTAATCGAACGGTCAGAATAAAATCGGATCGACAGTGGAAAATAAATGAGAAAATTAATTAGAAAATAAAGATTTTCGAAAAATCAAGAAGATAAGATTGCCTGATTTGCGAGATTTGAAAAATCAAGAAGATAAGATTTGAACTGAAGATCAGATTTGGAAAATCAAGAATCTGCCCGATTACTTGATTTTTGGAAGATTATTTACTATTTTGAATTAAATTAATTCAAAATAATGATTTTATGAGATAATAAATAATCTTTTTCAGATTATTTATCAAAATGGACTCACAGTTAGGATTGACATGACATTTTAAATAATTTAATTTATTTAAAATGAGAAGAATATGAAATTGGCAATTAAATAATTAAATTTTAATTATTTAATTTAGGAGATAAGACCAATTAATTAAATTAATCAATTTATTTAATTAAGACAATCAGTGACGTATTAAATAAATAAATGAAATTCATTTATTTAATAATCAATAAGAATTAAATGCAGAAGAGGGAATTAAATAAATTAAAGAAAGACCTAGATAGTTAATGACGTATTTAATAAATAAATAAAATTTATTTATTTAATAATCATGAAGAATAACTGACATGAATTAATTAAATAATTATGAATTATTTAATCAATAGTCGAATGTGGACGAAGGACATAATTAAATGTCTTAATTATGCTAGGACGAAAGTGGTAAAAATGAAGCTTGCAGGCCTAGGTCATTTTTAGGTGTCTACAGGAAGAAATGGAAAATAGGAAGCACCGTGAAGAGTTTGAAAAGCTCCAGGCTGAAGTGAATATATTAGAAAATAAGTTTAAAGAGGAAATGAGAATATGGGAAGAGAGATATGAGAAGAAGAATGTTCTCTTAAAAAAAGACAATGAAAGGAAGAGTAAAAAGAAAGAGTGTTGTATCCTTTTGGTAGGGGTTGAATGTAAGAAAGAATATGTGGGGGTAGCCCACACAAGTGAAGAAGATGATAAGGTATAAGTTGCAGAGATAACATGTGAATGTAGTGCATTGTGTGAAGTGGATGAAGAGGGTTTTCAATCAAAAATTGTGAACATGGATGGTCCTAAATTTGACAAGTGGATTGGTGAGGAAGAGGAGGATCTCTTGTTGAAAGAAGAAATGAGGATGATAGATAGGTTATTTGAGAGGAAAATGTTGGATGAAGTTATCTTCAATGCAAACAATAAAGAAGGAGATGCAACAAACAATGGTCATTTGGAGGACATGACTACTTGGGAGAAATTCGAGCAGCCTTATGAAGATGCATACATGAAAGGTTTTGAGGATGAAGAAAATGATTTTGGGGCAGCAAAAAAGGTAATTTTTGGTTTTAAATTTAAAAATGTTGATTTTTTACCCTCCAAGGAAGATATTGTAGTAGTAGAAGATAAAGTTGTAGTTGAAAATGGGTATGTGAATGTTGTATATTTATATATAGAGGTTGTAGATGATGGTGCTGGAGGAAGTTGGTGGAGGTGATTGGTTTGTCATGGTTTGGAGCCCATGAAGAAAGATAGAAAGGAAGAAGAGATATGGCGAACAATGATGGTCTATGGTGGAGATGAGTCCATGAGAAGAAGGATGAATAGAGTGCACAATTGTTGGAGGATGACAAGAATCCTAGCTAAGTGTTGGAAGAGGCAGAGGAAGAAATTTCTTTCATCTAAATCATTGATGGAGTTTTCTATAGGTTGTTCACAACTTGAAAGAGTAGTCCTACTACTCCACTCCATTTTGTGAGTTCTACTCACAAAAATTCTCCTACCCAGCGTGTCTAATGTAAGAGCATCTAGGAAGATTGACAATTAGCATCAACTAAAAACAAGCTTTAGGTTTGAATTCAATTTTGGTGTGTTTGGGGTTCATGTGGCATCTCTCAACTTTAGAAAGCTCTTGGTGTGTTCAGATTTGCTTAAAGATGGTTTTGTTAGATTGTCATTTTAAAGTTTCGTAGGTAGTTTTCAAAAATTATTTGTAGAAAACTCATAAGGATTGGAGTAGAATACTTTGGTAGGGGCATTTATGGAGGTGGCATGTGAAATATGCAAAAATAATTAAAGTCATATATTTTTCAATTTGAAAGATTTTAATGTCAAAAATTTGTTAAAAATTATTAACAAATTATGAAAAGTTTAATATCTCATGATTTTCGAAGGCTGGAGTAAAATCCTTTTGTAGGGGTCCATGGGATACCATTCCAAGTTTTCACACCAATTTTTGTGTGAATCGAAGAACTTTCATTTTTTCCATCTGTTAGCACCTAATTCAACACTTCCAGAGTACCAATTTGATCAATTTTATTGTGGAAGGGTATTATGAAGGTCATGAAAATTAAATATCATTTTTTATTCTTTCATTAACTATTTATCTATTGCATAAATAATATGAGGGGCGTTTGGAGCATAAAAGAGAAAAAAATCAAGATTTTAGAGCTTTTAAAATTCTCATAATAGAGAAAAACGCCCCTTAAATAAAAGCACCATTTAGAGGAATTTCTAGAAGTTTAAATGTTTCATTTAAAGCTGAATAAACATTGAATATGTAGAGATATTCTTGGGGGAGAGTTGGGAGGCCATTTTGGGCAATAATTGATGATTTTCAATACATTTTTGGGAGGTTTTTGAAGAAAACCGTGGGAAGAAGTTTGTGAGGAATGGGAAGGATAAAAATACCTTTGTAGAGGTATTCATTGGAGGTTTTGGTTGCAGGTTTGAGAAACACCGGTGAAGGAAAGACAAGGCAGCAGTGTGTGAAAGGTGTAGAGATTTTGGAGTTGTGTGAAGGTATGAACAATAGCAAGAGAGCTTTGGAGCAACAAGAAGAAGCTACATAGAGAATAGTTATGGAGATTTGATTTTAAAAATGTATTGAGCAATTTGTGTTTGTATGAATTTGAATGAAAAAAAAAAAAAAGATTTTATTTGAAATGGTTTCTCTCTTTCTTTAATCTATGTTGTTTTGTGAGTTGTGGATTAGGGTGGTTCTTGTTTGCATCAAATATCTAACTACCATTGTGAATGTGCTAAGATGGTTACAGGGATAGGTTCAATCCTCCAGGTGGAGGGGAAGTATCACTTAGGAGAAGTGATTGGTCAGATAACCCTAAATGAAACCTGTTTGAGCTCACACACACCCTCACAATAGAATGGTTGGGTCAAGTCATAGTTTTGGGAATTGGTAATTCATCCTTTAGAGTTGATGTGTTTGCATTAGTGGGTGATCCCACAAAATTGGTTTACAATTCCATTGAGGAAGGAAAAATGCAAAAAATGCCCCCATGAAGAATTTTTTTTGTTTTGGGGGTTCAAATGAACTTAGGGTCCGAGCGAACCCAAAAGGGAGTTCGCTCGAACCCCCCTTCGAACAAACCCTATTCAATGACAGGACACATATTTTCCATAATGGAAACACAAGAAAATTTTGAAAAAGGGGGGTTTGATTGAACCCCCCTTTGTTCGAAAGGTCAAGGGGGGCTTGCTTGAAGGGGGGTTCAAGTGAATCCCCCTTTTCCCCCCTTCTCCCCCTCTTGCAAAAAATTTATATAATTTTTTTCCCTTCAAAGCTCAGGTTGAGGATGAAAATGAAGGAGACTTCATAAACCCAACTGGATGATGGTAGTCCTCAGAACGAGCAATCCATTGAATATAAACTAGATGACTTCAAATATGTTTTTCACCAAAAATAAAGCTCTATGTTCTGCACGTGGAAAAATAATATATTATCAAAAAAATTTGAAGAATATCAGTGCACTAGATATTGATGTCCTTGATCCAACAAAATAAAAAGAATTTTGATACATACAAAAATAGTTATTCTTTAGCCAGTGAATCATGTCTAAATTGTTACTGGTTTGATTTTAAAACTTAATTATGAAAAAAATATTCAATGAAATGCTATGAAACCAATTCCATGCACTAGATATCGTAGTTACGAATCTAAATTAAAAAACAAAAAAAAGAATTTTATCCTTCATAGAAAAAAAATTATGTTTTAGTTAGTAACATCACTCTTTACAAATGGTGTTTACTGTTAAAAACTAGTTTTCATAGATGGAAAAAGAAGTGCAATCTAAATCCAAAAAAAAATTAAAAAAAACATTTAGAATCTACTGCAAAATGTCACAAATCACTAGTTCATCTTCACATTTCTCACGGTTTAGCCGCTATAGGTGCTCGAAAGTGAAGATTTAGTTAAAAACATTCAATTCAATGTCTAGTTTGGCCAAAAATTATAAACCAATATTGTGGGTTCACCCTAGTAAGGGTCTTGATTACTATTGAGTGCATTCTTGGATGATGTTTATATGTTTGGAAATTATGAGTTCTTTCTTATGTTCTTATGCTTGATTGTATGGCTGAATGTGTGTATTGGAAGTATATGCAAATGTCAATATACGTGTATATGTCAACACAATGAGAGACTATATAGGTATACTAGTATATGTATAAGTATGCATATGTGTATATAAGCTATTTAATATGATATTATTGTGAATATATCACTTATTCATAATCGTTAAATTATTGAATAAATTATTGTTTTATTGTTTTAAACAATATGTATATATATATATATATATATATATATGTTTGAATATATATATACATATACATATAAACACATGAGCATTAATTCTTATATAGAGGGGTGTGTATATATAATATATTATTATTATTATGTGAATTCCAACTTGATTATATTCATTTCTATATTGAATGTATAAATCTCTACTGATATGAGATATATAAATATATTAACATATATATACATATACATATATATGTGGGATATTATTGATATATATATATGTATATGTACATATATTAATATATATTTATATATAAATATATGTTTAGTGATCGATTAACATATGTAATTCTTAGAGGTCGATTTATTGACAATATATACAAAACTTTTAAAGGCCGAATATAACATATATTGGCATCGACTAAAGGTCGAATGGCATGCTATGTATTATGCACCAACAAGGTCGATATGTTGAATGTGCCATATTCAATACTATGGAAATGGATTTATAATATCTAATTAGTGAATTACTTAGTTGAGAACACATAAAGAAATAGAATGTAAACCACCTCATTAGTATTATTGAATGTTGGAGAATAGGGAAAGTAAACAATGATGCAAGAATTAGTCAAAGCACTATTTGTGTGCTAAAAACAACTTATATTTCCTTTGTACTCAACAAAACCATGACTGAGTCGACATAGCAATGTGTTGCCTATTAACAATAGACTAAATCAATGAGAATAATTGCACCAATATTAATAAGAAGAGGTTGCATACTTGGTGCCATATTATGAAGTTCTATTTCCTGTAGAAGACCATTTTGGAAACAATTCGATTGTCATCATTTGATCATGTGTCGATTGAAATAGTCTTAAACTACCATCAACTATAGAGGTCGATCTGTGGCATTTTATGTTGATTATACTCTTTTCTTATTCGCCACCTTTTAGCTAAGTTGAGTGAGTCGATTTGCATGGAATAAGCTATCATTTTGAATGCCTCTTTTGTAGGCTGCAATATTTATTTTAGTTGTATAAATAGAGAAGAAAGCTCACTTATTTGAAACACTTTCTTTTGCAAACTTATATTTTTGCAATTTATGAGAGCTATGAATTATTGAGTGAGAGTTGTGAGTTAACTTGTGAGTGCATATTATAGTTTGAGTAAGGAGTTATAGTGTAGTATTGTCTTGAGATAGCTAAGTGAAGTTAGGAAGTTTTTGTTTGGAAGGTGTTGATGTGTTTTTTATGCACTTCACAACATAGGCGATGCACAAGTGCATCACCTCTCTTGAAAGACAATCTTCCACAATCAAATTGCATAACACTATCCCAAGGTCTCTAATATCAGGTCTTGATAGTGCTTGGAATATCTCAATTGATTTATGTGATTTTCTGGCATCACAAGGTGAACTTACAGATGAGTTACAAAGTGGGGAAGTTGGATCTGTAAATGGAGTTCTTAAGATGGGAGAGTTGTTGAGCATTTGCTGCAGGTTCAAACAATAGTCTAGAACTCCATTTCAACATTAGATTTAGCTTTATAAAGTGCAATGAACCTTGCCTTAGGTTACTTATTAAAAAACAAGGAAAAAAGGGTAGGGAAGAGAGAAGGTTCCTAGATCTGAAACTATGAATGAACAGTGATCATGGAGGCTACTATAGTAGACAAACTCCCTAAACTAGGTTTTTCTTGGCCAAGAGGATCCTACAGTTACACAAAACCAGTGCAATCTCCTAAGGACTATAGATATTCAGTTTTCATACACACATCATGAACATGCAAGTGAACTAAGTTGCAACGATCAAATAAAGAAGCCCAGGCTAACTTTGCACAATAGCTTGTCATCAACAAGTACCAAAAGTATGGGCTGAAAGCTCATCAAATACTGTAACAACAAACACCATCATCACTTCTATTCAAGAAACTAACAACTAAAACTAACTTGGAAGGTAGGACCATGCACACATAATGAGCAAACTCAAAAATTAACACCCATAGATCATGCAATGTTACTTTCTATTGCTGCATAATGTTTTTACAACAGCTCTCCAACCCTCTACAAATGAGGGGGAGACCCCTATTTATAGTTTTCCAAAGCCCAAATGAATGGCTAGGATTGATTTACATTGTGTGGCTTAGATTCAATTACATTAGAGCTTCACCCACCCCACAATATTCAACAATTTAAAACACATATTTGTCCTTTTCTTATTTTTTCTTGTAGTGGCCAGTCATTGTAGCAATTTTGTCTTCTAGCTGATTTCCTTTTTATTGTAGCTAAAACTGACTAAAAGTTGTCTTCTTCCCGATGGACATGTAGCATTCTTCATTGGATCAAATGGTTTTGTCGACGATTGGCATCAATGGATTGGCTGCCCTTGATTTGGGCAGACAACCCCTTAAAGATCACCATCATCTGGTGAAAAGTAGGACAACTCCCCTGTGCTCTTTGTCATTGACTTCTTTAGCACAGGCCTTCTTCTAATGCTAGCTTTATTGATGGGTGGCACGAGGAGAGGTGGGCATAAAATGAATGATGATGGGAGCTATTTTCTTTTCCTTGTTCAACTTTCTCAATGGGTCTCCCAACAGACCTGCGGTAGGCTTCTCGAAACCTACATGCATGAAGTGTTGTAAGTGATTTCATACACTAATCAAGGAAAATTTTAATCAAATCTTGCAAAATTCTTGTTATATCCATCCATGCATCATCAAAAGATCATAATATTTAGTGGAAATTTCCATTAGCAGCTTACTGGAGGGAGTTTGGAAGGTCCAGGCCCAAGAGGCCAGAATGTTGTTTTGAAAGGGTGAACAGGGTAGGGCGACCCAGATGGTTTCTCCCGATTGAAAATTTGGAATTTGAAAAGTTCATGGGGAAGAGCGTCCAATTTGAGCATTTGGGTCAAAGTTTGTTTTTGGATTAGGAGGCATTTGGGTCATCATTGGGGCACCAAGAGTTGTGAAGTGGGAAAGTTGTTATGAGTTTTTTGTTTGGAATAGCCAAGGTGAAACAAAATTCTAGGGGCGGAGTTCCGAGGTTTGGGACCTGAGAGGCCAGAAGGATGGAAGCCAGCGGGCGGCGGACAAAAAGACAACAATCCAAATGAAAAGTTCTTGTACGGCGGAGGAGGGATGGAGTTCCAGAAACGACCACGAAGGGGTCGGGTTTCGGAACAAGCAGGGACGAACGAAGTTTCCAAACGGCAGTGAAGGGACGGAGTTCCGGAAACAACCACAGAGGGGCCATGTTCCAAAAGCCAGAAATTTAGAAATGGACGGATGTCCAAAACGGAAAAAGAGAGACGACATTTTGGAAACGGCCACGGAGGGGCTAGGTTCTAGAACGGCCAAGGACGAACAAAGTACCTGGATGGCAGTGGAGGGACGGAGTTCCAGAAATGGCCACAGAGGGGCCGAGTTCTGGAAGTCGAAATGCCAAAGGCAGACGGATGTCCAAAACAGAATAAGGGAGACGACATTCCAGAAATAGCCACGGAGGGGTTAGGTTCCAGAATGGCTAGGGACAGACAAAGTTCCCGGATGGCAATGGAGGGACGAAGTTCTGGAAATGGCCACGAAGGGGCCAGGTTCCAGAAGTTGGAATGTCGGAGAGGGATGGATGTCCAAAATAGAAAAAGGGAGACGACATTCCGGAAATGACCACAGAGGGGTTAGGTTCTAGAATAGCTAGGGACAGACGAAGTTCTCGAATGACGGCAGAGGGATGGAGTTCTGGGAATAGCCATGGAGGGGCCGAGTTCCAGAAGTTGGAACACCAGAGATGGACAGATGTCCAAAATGGAAAAAGGGAGACGACATTCTGGAAATGGCCATAGAGGGGCCGGGTTCCAGAATGGCCAGAGACAAACGAAGTTCCTGGACGGCGATGGAGGGCCGAACTTCCAGAAATGGCCACGAAGGGGCTGGATTCTAGAAGCTAGAATGTCGAAGGTGGATAGATGTCCAAAACAGAAAAAGGGAGATGACATTCCAGAAACGGCCACGGAGGGGTCGGGTTCCGGAATGGCCAGGGACCGATTAAGTTCCCAGACGGCGATGGAGGGACGGAGTTCCAAAAATGGCCACAAAGGGGCTGGGTTCTAGAACCAGAATGCCAGAGGCAAACAGATGTCCAAAATGGAAAAAGGGAGACGACATTCCGGAAATGACCACGAAGGGGTCGGGTTCCGGAACGGCTAGGGATAGAATTTCGTAATGAAAATTTTGCAACTTCCCGAAACTTAACGAAACTTTGGCAGTTCACTTAGGAACCAAAAAAACATCCCAAATCCATGGGAAACTTGTCCCTAAAGTCAAAAATGAAGGAAAAAGCGAATCGAGTGAGCGGGGAGGCGAAGCCCGAAAAACCCAAGACTTAGCAATTTTTTATTTTAGGGGCAAAATATGGTCTGCCAAAAATGAGACTTTGAAGGGCACATTGACCAACTAGGACACGAAAATGAGGGGCTTGCAAAATGAGTGGCACGTAAAATGAGGCAAAAACAAAATGACCCAGCAAGGCAAAAAGAAAGAGACAGTCCCTATTTCGAACGATGCGTGTGTGCAAAACATGCACAACAAATGGCGACTCACTAGGAAAATGCTCCAAAGCATTTTGATGACAACCTGGAATCATGAACCCATAATTTATGGTTCTGACCTTTATGCTAGGGAAAATAAAGGATCAAAACCACTAGCCAACCCAACCTTCAATATGCTAAAAATCCACATGTGTGCAATTGTGTTAATTCCCATCCTTCAGTTGCTGCAAGAACCTAAGCTCCATTAAGTTAAGCTACATAGTTTATTCTAACTCCAAAAGCATCTGGGACATTGCCTCGCTGCCAGTCAGGTGTCCATAGCCCTGACGAGGTTGTCGTTGTGATTCTCCTGAGCATTGCTCTACTATCGGTCAGGCGTCCATAGCCTCGGTAGAGTTATTCATATACCCCTGAAAATTTGAATTTATTTTCTTTTGATTTTCAATATTTTTATTTCTTTCTTTTGTTTCTTTTCTCTTTTCAGTTCTTTTATTTCAACACGCAAGCAATGAAGCTCACGCTCAGGGCTGAGAATCACAGTGGCGTTGGAGCAGAATTTTAGATTTTTCACTTAACTAGACTTCACAAAGGACCTACAGTGACCGTCAGATCCTTAAAATATGTGAGAGATATAAGATTCCAGAATACTTCAAAATCAAACCAACCCATGACTTATCCACTTTGAATCAAACATCCGGATTGCTTGATACTAATAGAAGATCCTCACCATCCTCTCTGAAAACTTGATTGGAGTTTGACAAAGAAATACATAGAACAACCCTAGGAGATAAGAATGGTTGTTTTGCACATAGATGTGCCCAATCAAAAGAAGAGGGACCCTGAGCAAAGCAACAGCAACAAAATAGAAGCAAAGCAAAGCAAGCACCAAAACCAAAGCGAGACAATGAAAGAAGACAACAAAGAAACTACTTCAAAGCAAGCAACCTACAACAAACCAACTAACCTAAGGAAAGCAGGAAAGCAGAGTATTTACAAGAAACCTACACTACTCAAAAAATGAGCTATGTACAGAGATATTTACAAAGAACTACGTCCAGGGAAGGCCAACCGACACTCACACCCATTGGATTTCGCAATGCATGTACAAGAAAACGGGAAATCATTGTAGTTCTCAACCATGTAGATTTATCTTTATGTTCAAATAAAATTAATTCAATATTGTAGCATTCAAATTCAGTCACCCGATCTGGGAAAATCAGCAATTGAGGAGGCTCATTAAACTCGAGATTAATCCATAAACATGTTTGTTTCCCCTCATTCCCATAATAAAAATGATAAGTGCAGCTATAACAATTAACACGAGCAAGGAAGGATAGAACCTGGATTTCATCACATGGAGGTAGCAGCATTCGACAATCGAGAGAGAGCATTGCATCGTCGATCTTTGCATTGGAAGCTTCAAATGGAGGCACCAGATGGTGTAACACTTCAGGCATCAAGTTTGCATAAGGTAGGGAAAACGGGGCAGCAAACACATCCTCCACGTCTTGTGTGTGTTCAACAATCCTTGTCAGTTGTTCTTCGAGAAGATAGACTTCATTTCGTTGATCTTCTGCAAACCCAGTGTCCACTTGATTGCTGTCCCAAAAAGGCAACACATTGTCCCGTCTCCTTTCCCAAGTGTCAAACTTATCTTCATGATGCTCAATGTCATGGGATGATGAAATGTACGAATATGTCCTATTACAGCCATCTAAATATGAAGGAGGATCAACAACGATCATGGTGGAAGGACTCCAAGTTGCATCTTGTAGTCGACAAGGTGCTTCATCTATGTTGGCAGCTATCTCAGCACCCCCGCCTTTGTCTTCTTCTCTTTGTTGTTCATGAAACTCATCATGACATTCGCTCATTTTCCCTTGCTCACTAATGTTATAGACAAAGAAGGAACCCCTCTCCCAATCCGGAAACTCTAGTGCATCACCATTCAAAGGCTCAAAGAGCATGTCTTCATCGCTACCATCTTCTAGGACATGCTCTTCCTCGACATGAGCATACCTTTGCAGTACAGCTCCCAATGGAAATAAGTCATCAATTGATGGCACCTCATCAAGGGGACCAAAATCCACTACACAATCTCCCTCCAAGGACTTGTCATAAAGCCTATCGTCCATGGTGCTCAAATGCTCTTCAAGAGGGAGAAATTATTGATGACTGGTGGACAACATTCCTATTTGATCTATTTCATTGCTTGAAATCTCGAGACTATATTGTCATCCTTCTTCTATTGTTGTCCCAACATCCTCTTGAGGACTGCCTTCAGCTGAGTTGTCACTTGGCTCAGGCTCTTGGTCCTCACATTTCATCCTTGAAGCAACTGTAGGAAGTGGTGTACTCGGCTGTCTCGATTGTTCTTTGACTTGCTTGATGGCTTCTTGGCATAGTCCGCATGTGAACTTCGAGTGCGATGAATTATGAAGTCTATACCAATTCGGTAGCAACAATACCTCCAAATCCACCTAAAATTTTGGCTCAAACCAATCCCTTGCTAGCCTTGACACTAGCTCATTATATCTATCCATGATTAGGTTCTCATCATCGTTTGAAAAAAAAAACGGGTAGTGGGACCTGTAGTTGTTCCCACTCCTCCAAATCTGCATTTTCAGATGCTTGGTCACTATCATTAACGAAGGAGAGGTCTTCCAGTCTGACTTCAGTTATGCTTTCATCATCACTTTCTGCTATCCCAAGGTTGTTAACTTCTTCCTCTTGCTAATTTTCAGCATCCTCATTAGTTGTTCCAGCATGCATTACTGCAAACTTTGTTAATTCATCTTCAACTTCCAATTGTTCCTCTTCTGGAGTGGAGGAATGCTCTTTGTTGATAGAGGAAAGGATTTCTAACTCCCTTCTGGTTGATTTTTTATCGAGACCGCCTGCTACCCCATGGCACTTTGCTCCTTCTTCTTAGTTTTCATCTTCTATGTCTGTTGTACCAGCACTAGCTTGTGTGGCATTCCTTGGTTCATCTTTACTTTTCTGTCCTCCAAATGTTGATAGCTCCTTTTCCTCATGGAATGACTCATCCTTATCGAAATTTGGATGCTCCAACTCATTCAAACAACATCGGGTTCGAGTGATAATTTTCATGCAGGATGGGCAAGTCAATTCGAAGTGAGGTGCAATGTGAAATCTGCACCAAGTAGAAATCAACACCTCCTCCAATCTTGGTCCATCTTCGTTGCCCAAAAACTCTTGGATCATCTCTTCAAATGCCTTATTTGCCATATTAGCCACTTCCTCCTCTGGGTCTGCAAGGGTTAAAGGCTGATATATTTCCCAAAAGGGAATCTCTCCTTGCAAGACTCTTTCAATTCTGCTCAAGAAGGTTAGACACTCCAATTCATTGTGCCTGCAAGTGCAATGGATCCTACACTTATCTACCTATTTAAATCTGCATGTAGCTAAGCAATGTCAACTTGTACATGCTACTCCATTTTGACTCAGCTTTTGTTTGCCTTTAGAATTTTTTCATTTTATGTTTCAGTGTTAAAAGAGATATCTCTATCTTAGATTTCTTCTTTGAAAGTCCTCTTATCAATTTACAACTTTCATCTTTGTAGCCACAACATTTCAAGCCCTCCTTCTAGCGCCAGTTTTGTTGATGTGTTTTTTATGCACTTCACAACACAAGCGATGCATAGGTGCATCAACTCTCTTGAAAGACAATCTTCCACAATAAAATTGCAAAACACCATCCCAAGGTCTCTAATGTCAGGTCTTGATAGTGCTTGGAATATATCTTGTTGATTTATCTAATTTGTTGGAATCACAAGGTGAACTTATGGATGAGTTACAAAGTGGGGAAGTTGGATCTGCAAATTGAGTTCTTAAGATGGGAGAGTTGTTGAGCATTTGTTGCAGGTTCAAACAATAGTCTAGAACTCTATTTTAACATTGGATTTAGCTTTATAATGTGCAATAAACCTTTCCTAAGGTTACTTATTAAAAAAGAAGGAAAAAGGGTAGGGAAGAGAGAAGGTTCCTAGATTTGAAACTACAAATGAACAGTGATCATGGAGGCTGCTACAGTAGACAAACTCCCTAAACTGGGTTTTGCTTGGCCAAGAGGATCCTACAGTTACACAAAACAAGTGCAATCTCCTAAGGACTGCAGATTTTCAATTTGCATGCACACATCATGAACATTCAAGTGAACTAAGTTGCAGTGATCAAATAAAGAAGCCCAGGCTAACTTTGCACAACATCTTGTCATCAACAAGTGCCAAAAGTATGGGCTGAAAGCTCATCAAATACTGTAACAACAAACACCATCGTCACTTCCATTCAAGAAACTAACAACTAAAACTAACTTGGAAGGTAGGACCATGCACACATAATGATAAAACTCAAAAATTAACACCCATAGATCATGCAATGTTGCTTTCTATTGCTGCATAATGTTTTTACAACAGCTCTCCAACCCTCTACAAATGAGGGGGAGACCCCTATTTATAGTTTTCCAAAGCCCAAATGAATGGCTAGGATTGATTTACATTGTGTGGATCAGATTCAATTACATTAGAGCTTCACCTACCCCACAATATTCAGCAATTTAAAATACATCTTTGTCTTTTTCTTATTTTGTCTTGTAGTGGCCAATCATTGTAGCAGTTTTGTCTTCTAGTTGATTTCCCTTTTACTATAGCTAAAACTGACTGAAAGTTTCCTTCTTCACGATGGAAATGTAGCATTCTTCATTGGATCAAATGGGTCTGTCAACGATTGGCATCAATGGATTGGTTGCCCCTGATTTGGGCAGACAACCCCTTAAAGATCACCATCATCTGGTTGAAAGTAGGACAACTCCCCTATGCTCTTTGTCATTGACTTCTGTGGCATGGGCATTCTTCTAATGCTAGCTCTATTGATGGGTGGGACAAGGAGATGTGGGCATAAAATGAATGATGATGGGAGCTATGTGCTTTTCCTTGTTCAACTTTCTCAATGGCTCTCTCGATGGACCCACGGTAGGCTTCTCAAAACTTGCATGCATGAAGTGTCGTAAGTGATTTCATAGACAAATCAAGGGAAATGTTAATCAAATCTTGCAAAATCCTTGTTATATCCATCCATGCATCATTGAAAGATCATAATATTTAGTGGGAATTTTCATTAGCAGCTTACTGGAGGGAGTTTGAACGATTTGAGCCCAAGAGGCCAGAATGTTGTTTTGAAAGGGCAAACAGGGCAGGGCGACCTAGATGATTTCTCCTAGCTGCAAATTTGGAATATTAAAAGTTCATGGGGAAGAGCGTTCAATTTGAGCATGTGGGTCAAAGTCCGTTTTTGGATTAGGAGGCATTTGGGTCATCATTGGGGCACCCGGAGTTGTGAAGCGAGAAAGCTGATAGGAGTTTGTTGTTTGGAATAGCCAAGGTGAAACAAAATTTCGGGGGCATAGTTCTGAGGTTCAGGACCCGGGAGGCCAGAATGAAGGCAACCAGTGGATAGCAGACGAAAAGAAAGCAATCCAGAAGCAAAGTTCCTAGACGGCGGCAGAGGGATGGAGTTTCGGAAACAGCCACAGAGGGGTTGGGCTCCAAAAGCCGGAATGTCGGAGGTGGATGGATGTCCAAAACGGAGAAAGGGAGATGGAATTTCAGAAACGGCCATGAAGGGGAATTTCAGAAACGGCCATGAAGGGGCCAGGTTTCGGAATGACCAAGGACGAACGAAGTTCCCGGATGGCGGTGAAGGGACGGAGTTCCGGAAACGGCCATGGAGGGGTCAAGTTCCGAAAGCCGAAATGTCAGAGATGGACGGATGTCCAAAATGGAAAAAGGGAGACAACATTCTGAAAATGGCCATAGAGGGGCCGGATTTCATAATGGCTAGGGATGAACGAAGTTCCCGGATGGCAGCGAAGGGACGGAGTTCCGGAAACGGCCACAAAGGGGCCAGGTTTCGGAAGCCGGAATGCTGGAGGCAGACAGATGTCCAAAACGGCAAAAGGGAGATGACATTCTGAAAATGTCCATAGAGGGTTTGGGTTCCAGAATGGCCAGGGATGGATGAAGTCCCTAGATGGCGGCAGAGAGATGGAGTTCTGGAAACGGCCATGGAGGGGCCAGGTTCTGGAAGCCGGAATGCCGGAGGCGGACGAATGTCCAAAATGGAAAAAGAGAGACAGAATTCCGGAAACGGCCACGGAGGGGCTGGGTTCTGGAATAGTTAGGGACAAATGAAGTTCCTGAAGGGCAGCAGAGGGACGAAGTTCTAGAAACGGCCACGAAGGGGTCGGGTTTTGAAAGCTAGAATGTCGAAGATAGATGGATGTCCAAAATGGAAAAAGGGAGACAACATTTTGAAAACGGCCACAAAGGGGCCGAGTTCTGGAACGGCCAGGGATGGATGAAGTTCCCGGACGGTGGCGGAGGGACAAACTTCCAAAAACGGCCACGAAGGGCCGAGTTTTGAAAGTTGGAATGTCGGAGGCGGACGAATGTCCAAAACAGAAAAAGGGAGACGACATTCTGGATACAGCCACGGAGGGGCCGGGTTTCAGAATGGCCAGGGACTAACGAAGTTCCCAAACGGCGGCGAAGGGACGAAGTTCCAGAAACGTCCACAGAGGGGCCGAGTTTCGGAATGAAAATTTTGCAACTTCCCAAAACTTAACAAAAATTTGGCAGTTCACTTAAGCACCACAAAAGCATCCCAAATCCATGGGAAACTTGTCCCCAAAGTCAAAAATGAAGGAAAAAGCGAATCGAGCGAGCGGGGAGGCGAAGCCCGAAAAACCCAAGACTTAGCAATTTTTTATTTTAGGGGGAAAATATGGTCAGCCAAAAATGAGACTTTGAAGGGCATGTTGACCAAATAGGACACCAAAATTATGGGCACGCAAAACGAGGGGCATGCAAAATGAGGCAGCAACAAAATGACCTGGCAAGGCAAAAAGAAAGAGAGGGTCCCCATTTCGAACGGGGCGTGTGTGCAAAACATGCACAACAGAAGGCTAAGTGAGAAGACAATCTATTGGTTAAGCGTATTATAGGCATGTGGATCTAATCTTCCTTTATTTTTCTTTGTTATGAAAGACTGAATTATGAATGCTTTGTTTGAATTACTTGAGATTGCTTGCACTAGGGAAACATATCATTTGCTTTGGAAAGGAAAAAGAAGTTGTTTATGCTTTTCTATGGTAGTGCTTGTAATTACTCTATAATAGGAGGGATTGTTTGTCATTGGTATATGCTAGATATGATTAAACAAGAATAGCTTAAGGGTTATTCAATATGCGAAATGTATCAATGTCACGAAGTGACTTGAAATTATTGGCTTTGATATTAGGAAAACCTTAGGAATGATAAGGTTTAGCTGTACATCAACAATTTGGAGGAAATGATATGATGATTCATTGATAAATTGTACTTGTATGATCACTTGATCATTTTCTTTACTACTAGATAAAATCCTAGGTTGGGAGTAACTTATTTGGGTTGAGAGGTATATTGAAAACCTAGGCTAAGTTTAACCTATTAGGTTGGAATATTTATTTGATTACCCATTGGAACCAATAGGTTAATAATAACTTGCTTGGATGGGTTGTATGTTGTTCTTGTTGGAGCACATAGGTTAGGTTAACCTACTTTATTACACTATTTGTTGATTATTGATTATACCAGGGATTAGGGTATAATAAGGTTGAGACTCACCTATGTGATTAAGTAAATCACTTGAGTTTATGAGATACTATATGTATAGAGACATAGGTGGGATTACCTATTGATTTAGAGTTGCTACTTCATTAGTTTCTTTACACTCTTGAGAGGAAGTCATATTATTGACAAGATTCTACGCTTTTAAATAACTCTTTTTGTTAAAGAGATTACAATCTCGAATGGAATCATCTATTGATATGATTATTCTTCAATTGAGGTCATTCATTATTGTGGATATATTCTGAGTGAGAATCACTTATTATGTGATATATTATTGATTGGAGTCAGTTTTTTTATGAATATTTAATCTATGACTATATGAATCTTATGTAGCTATACTTTATTTTATAAAGATATACTTGATACTAGGTTGTCTTTTGAAGTGAATAGCTTGTCTATGTAAATTTAATTCATAGACTAGGTAGCTCATATGTTATACCTAGGATGGGATTTTTTATTAAAGGGGTAACTTGTTCTTAAGCTTTGTTGGTAGGAATACCATAATGTTTTGGGAAAAGGGGAATAGGTTGTTTCTAAGGTTAGGGATTACCTATGGAAGGAAATCACCCAACCATAGTATATGAATAGTCATAATCCAAACTGAGTTATGGAAGTGTATGTGAATACAAAGATTTTCAGTTGAACTATTGGGTGAGAATACTTTGGCCAAAGTAGTGTAAGTTTCTATTGTTTACACTGTTAGTTCACTGTGTTCCTTTTATGCATTCCAGTTTAGGATTTTCATACTTATAGGGGAAATGACTATATGATTTGGTTCTAGTTTGTAGGACACAACAATAAGCTCAGATAGGCTATTGATATGGGGTTTACCAACCAATATCTTCATCAAAGGGTAGGGCCATCTTGTCATATGTGGTAGATGTGTGGGGGATCGCATTTGAGTCCATGTTTGGTGGAAAATCACTTGAGTGATGCTTCTCCTCATCAGTTGGTGGCTGAGGTTTGCAAATGTTTGTGCCAACATTGGGGATAGCTAGAGTGTATGCACCAGGAGGCAAGATCATCCAGAAGGTATGCACCATTGCGGCAACATCAGGACCAGTTTTTGTATCTATTTCCAGATAAAGCTTGGAAGAACTATGTATGTATCATGTACCCATTTATATGGAAGGATGTAATCATGAATGATAAAATCGAGTTTAATCAAATAAAATATATGCTATGGAAAGATTTTTGAAATTATAATGGAATGCAATGGAAGTTTGGAAATAATATTATTTCAAATGTGCATGTAATTTACATTATGAAATAAATTTGTATTGCTATGTTTTGGCATCATGGTTTTTCCCTTGAAGTGAAAATATTGGAAATTCTACTGAGCAGAACATCAGGGATGTTACAATATGCATTTCATGCTTCCTCAACCATGCTTAAGATGCAAGACAACTTATGCTCTAATATATTTCTAATGGTGTCAAACACCTTTTTGTTTCCTTCTTCCACTTCAAATTTCTCTACATGTTTGCTCTTATTTAATGCCTTTTCCAACTCCTTGATTCTCAAATTAAGTGCCTCATTCTCCCTAGATGACATATTTGTTGAATACCTAGAATACTAAGAGGGGGGTGAATCAGTATTCTCTTAAACCATTCAAACATTAAACATCCAATCACCAAAGAATATTCAATTGTAATAAAGAAAGAAAACATGAAACATAAAAAATACTATATAACACATCAACACCAAGATTTCTACATGGAAAACCCAAAATGGGAAAAGCCACAATGATGATTAGATCACAATATATTATAATCGATTAAGTATATTTACAGAAGTGCTCACTACAAGTGGACTCACTGTCCACAAAGAAAAAGATGGAAGAGAGATGGTGGCTCATAGCCTATTTTGAACTATTACAATTGCATCTTTCATATGCATGAAATATAGTTCCAATGAAGCTCAATAAATTGGCTTTACACACTTCATTTGATTCAGATTTAACACTCTACTTTGTTCTACATTCACATCTAACTCTAATCTTTAACTCAACATTCACAAATTAGCTCCACACTATTCTGATGATATTCACATCAAATACATGTAGAACATTTGCAACACACATGCATGCATCAAAATACCAAAAAAGATCCATCATATGTATCCACAACTCTAACATCAAATAGGTTGGTCTAATTAAATGTAACACTCAAAATATGACTTGTTGGCTCCAAAACATTTTATGATCTAGACTATGCGCCGCAATTCAAATATCAAAATAAACTAAAATAGGTCAACATGGACCTATAATTGATCCCACATTAGACCAAAAAAATTATTTAACCTTCATACAACATCAAACTTGTTAGGTTGGCACGATATACAACTTAGTAACAAAAACCTTCAACTATGTATCCACATCCAAATATGTGGACCTCAAAACTCAATGCCAACTGGAATCAATACTCTACTCCCATTTATAAACTTATCCTCAAAAGTGCAAATCCAAGGAATCATTTGTGGAGAAGTGCAAAATCTCCCACACAAATGCAATGCATAGAGAATAACTGTAATTTTCTAGGCTAAACTTATGTTAGTCATATCTTTCAAACCATTTGTCAAAACATGATGAAACCTTGGAATTAGATACAACTAACATCCATTAAAATAATGTTAGAAGAAAAAAGTGACACCTTCATTTACAGAATAGTGCGGACCCAAACACAGATGCTTTGTTACCCTAGTTAGCCAAATTGACACTTAGTCAATTTCCCACACAACTTACTTTTCCAGATCAAACCATCTTGCAAGGATGTCTTCCTCAACAACTCAAAAACTTGATATAACTGATTAGAATGTTCTGCAACCAAAATCTTCACATAAGTTACAATTTTGACATCAATGCCAACACTACAACACATCATTATTTACCTTTGCTTGTTCAACATGCGTATGTTGCCAACTTCCAGCAATCCCCCCAAAATTTTGACAATATCATCTATTATAGTTTGAGGGGTTTGAATAAGTCCTAAAAAATTATTGTATTCTTGTAGAAGCCTCACATTTTGGTCATTATAATTTTTCAAATCAACCTCCAATTTCCTATTGCCTCCAATTTTTGGTCACAATAAAATTTCCAATCAATTAATTGGAATCTCTTATTACTTGTGACTTGTTGGTCTGAGGATATATGGACCATATTGCCAAAGTCACATGATTTGAGTTGAATCTTGAACCAAAATATAATGCCTCTATCTATTCCTTAGAAGTGAGGATTGGATAACCTTCCTCTTATCTCCTTATTGCATCAAAATATATTTCTGAGGAGATTTCCCACCCCTCAAGTAATAAACACCCACTGTTGTTTACTATTTGTCTTCCCTTTTTCGAGTTCATGTTAGAGATATCAAAATTTATATCAACAAGGACCTCAGTCACCCCTATCTCTATCATCCTCTTTCATTTTCTCCCACCTATCCTTCAATTTTGTTTGGAATTCCTTACCTTTTTTCTTAAGGAAAAAGTCCTTTAATCCTTGATGGTGATGAACCCATCATCTACCATGAACTATGTGCATGCTAGTATTGTTATATCATCCATTATTGCCACTTTTGTTTTAAATTTTATCAAAATTTTGTCACTAGATGGAGCCTCAATTTTAACCCTTAGTACTAGATTAATGACTTGCATTTTCTAATGGATATTTGGCACAAATTCATCATCACCAAGGATATTGTACTAAGGGTTGGGGTTCAATTTTTTTAATAGTGGCACTACTTATTCAGGAGGTTGCTATATAATTACGTGTGTTGATGGTCCAAGCTTATCAATCTACAACTTGGTCACATTAGCTAAGAAATTATTAGCATTTTCAATCATTATTATTATTCTAAGGATAGGGTCCTCAATCTTAGTGTGAGCTCCCTTATAAGAAGTATTTTCTCCATTCCCTTTATCCTCTATAATTTGAACTTCAACCCATGTCTCTCTTTTTCCTTTATCTCATTCTTTGATGTGTAATTTATGATTAACCCTTAATTTGATCATACTCATGTATATACCCTAATAATTTGTATGCAACTCTTGTATTATGGATGTAGCACTCAAGATCACAATTCCTTATTTTTCAAATTTCATCCTATATGGTTGCATTTTGGTATATAATAGCTACAATCCCTCTTTGGAAGTGATCATATAAAAATTAGAAAAGAAAATTGTTGTAGGTAGAAGATACCCCTTCTTCATATTTCTAAAATGAGTCTTCCACATTATTTCCAAGAATTTGTTTGGTACTAATATTGGCACTATGTGAGGTCCAATAGGGCACCATAGACTCTAATAACAATGAAACATGAGTAGAAGAACCAATAACCCCAATCATGCTTGATCCAAAGCTCTAGTTGTTCCTACAATGGCCTTAAGAATCTTCCAAACCTTTTTTGATTCTCCAATTCGAAGGATGGCCCAAGTTTCTCAAAACCTTTTTGACTAAGAGCTCCTCAAATATGATATAATTTTCCTTTTCAGAGTTGCTATCGTAAATCTAGGTCCATTCTTGGATAAGTAACACATATTTGTTTTCATCCATAGATCTAAATTGTAGCATAGGTGACCAATTATTTCTACCATTATATAATATGATATGACATAAGAATAAATGCCATTTAAAGTTACACTATCACTATCCTTATTTAACTAAGATAAACTCTTATATATACCATTAGAAATCAATGTAGTATAATTATAAGGTCTGTTAATGTATTTATACATTTTTATAATAAAATTAATAAAAAATAAAACCAAATTTGATAGTTAATTTGTTATAATTAAATCTTTATAAATTAAATATATTCAATCAAATTTAATATCAAATTTAAATTTTTCTTTATATCAATCAGATTAATTTTAAATGTCAATATATATTTAATAATTTATAATCATATTATATAATATATAAAAATAATCATAATATAACAAGTTATACTAATATATGTTTTTTATATAAAATATAGTATTTTTTTGTCAAAAGTAAAAAGGTTGAAGTCTGAGGAGGAGTTGGACAAGTAGCTCGTTATCCTTCCACTGTAAGGAGAGGGAGGTTGATGTTGCTTTGTGAAACCAACCTCATGCGGTCCCCTCCACTTTAGGTCACAAGGCAATCCCTCCCCCTTTGAGGGAGGGCCTTGCAAGAACTCTCTACTTGGAAAAGGGCGATTCACACAACATGCCACACATCTCCCCTCCTCGCAGCCCAAGACTCTCCTATTCTTCAACCTTGTGTGCCCCCACTCAGGTTTATAGAATATAGTATTTATATTTATATAATCTATTAGAAAATTTTATATATACAGATCTTTTTAAAAAGACTTATTTATATTAAGATAAAAATGCTAAAAATTTCCAATGATTTAAATGATCTAGGAAGGAGAGGGTCAAGTGACCATGATAGAAATGAGTGATGGGATTTTATGTATAACATTCATAATTATAGTTTAACTATGACTATTATGTATAATGGGCATGATTTCATCATAGTGTTTATTGCCCTTGGTAGCTTTGTAAGTTGTAAATAATTGTTGTAGTCATTGTTATTGATAGTAATATAATTTTAAATAGTGGTGGTGAATTCTTATGGTTCTCTTAGAGACAATGCTAAGGGTCATAGTTTATGTAGCGAGTTATAGTTAAAATATGTGTAGTGTATTTGTTTGACAAAATGTTTAATTTGATTTTAAAAAATAAAATATTTAAAGATATGAATTTTATCATTTTGTAAGAGAGAATTATCAGAGAATATTTTTATTAAAATTTTAATAGGATAATAAGAACACCTCTAAATGTCAAACTTTTCTTTTTATAATATTTGTTTTCCTATTTCATAAAAGAAATAAAATAGCACCACCTAAAATATGTTATATAAACCATGTTTGGAGCTCATGATCTAGATAGATGAGATAATCAACTTATATAAAAATTTAGTAATACAATAAATAAACTTGCAAGAGAAATATAAAGAGTATAAATAACACTTGAACATAGAGATTTGTGGTAGAAATAACTATAAGGTAAAATGTTATAAACATCATTCTTACAAGAAAAGATTACATAAGTCTATAAAAGTAGACATACAAAAACCCAAAATTCATACAGTTTATTTTTCCTTCTTCCAAATAATAGTGTCACAATACACTACCTCTTTATTATGATTGTTGTGAATAATAATGTATTTACCAATTTAATTATCTCATTTATCATTTCTCTTAATATGACTTCCATATAAATATAAGGAGAAAAAGGTGAATTGTCCGTTGAAGAAGTTAATGTCACTTTTCATAATATGGTATTAGATTAATTAATCAATTTATTAATGTAAAAATAAATAAATAAATTAATTAATTACCTTAATCATATTTAATATATTATAATGGTAAACCTTATAATTAGAATCTTCCAAATGTTGTTTATGTCCACTTATGGTAAGTGTGGACCCCTAATAAACACCATGTTCTAATAATATGAGATAAAATTTGATTTTGTGAATTGGATATGTGGATATCTAGCTAACCACAAGTTAAATCAAGGTATCATAACAAGTTGTGTCCTTTTCATTTGTAGTTTTTTTGTGATATGACTAAAGTTACATATTGATTCCCATGACTAGAACAATAATTACAAGACTAGAACGTGATTTGATTCCATTATATAAAGATATACCCACAAGTAAGTGGATTAGAGAATTGAAAGAGTGCATCAATGTGGTGAATAAAGATTTATGGAGCCATAAGAGGATGCTATAATAATTTCTCAATATGTTGAAAAGTTTGATAGGTTGGACAATATCATGGAGGCGCCCACAGGAAATCTAGTAGTTTCCACGAAAATTCACAAATAAAATAAATTATTAAGAAAATAGAAACCTCGAGTCTTTGAGAAGGAGAAAACCTATTCAAACCAAGAACCCAAAATTTAACCTTCATTAAAAGAGTAGGCTGAGATGAAAACTCAACCTTATGAAGGTGATGCAAATGTTGAGAGACTTAACCATTGATGAACATAACTTGATTTATATTTTAATTTTTATCATATAAATGAATGCTAACAAATTTATTTTGTGAGGTTGAAATTGGCAAGACATGCATTAACTTGGTTTCAAAGTTGTGTTAATTCATTTTTTATGAAAATATCATTAAATTTATTAATGAGATGAATTTAAAAATTTGGTTAAACAAAATCCTTATCCTATCTTTATGAAGAGAAAAGTATCATATAGAAATATTTTGGGCTAAAGCAAGGTTAAAATGTATATGACTATAAATATGAGTTTCATAAGAAGGCTATCTAATAGGTAAACATATGAATAATTTTGATATGTTAATAAAGTATATTTGAGTGTTTCATAATCATCTAAAGAGGCTAGTGTTACTGGGCAAGAGTAAGGATATAAATTAGGCTTATTACATAATTTAATATCTTGCTCGAAAACAATTATGTGATTACCAAATATGATTCAAAACATCAATATTGAATATTTTATGTATTTTTTCAAAATCAATCTTATTATTTAATGAATTAATGGAACAATATATAGATAAACATCAATGAAAGTCTCAAAAAACTTAAAACATACAAAAAATAATATGTTTAATATTATTGGAGTAACATCTTGAGTTGGTTTTAAAATCAATCTCTTTTTCCCTTTTCTTTTTGTATTGGTCATAGTTGGAGGCCATGATTAGGGGACCTAGTCCTTGTTCTCGAATTTTTTTTTAACATAATACCTTAGATTCCCTAGCTACGACAAATTGCAACTACATCACAATCGCATGTATATTATCTCCTTTCCTTATGTAATGAAATAATGATTATTTTTCTTTTTGTGTTTATCATAGCTGGAGGCCACAATCAAGAGACCTCCTTCACATCCCCATTCATAACAACATATGAATACAACAACTTATGTACCCCAACTACAACAACTTGCGGCTACAGTACACTTACATATATAATTATCTTTTTTCATTCTAATAGAATATGATTATTTTTTCCTTACCACCACATCATTTGTTATGCTAATAAATAAATATCAATGAAAGTCTCAAAAAATAATACGTATAATATTATTGGGAGTAACATCCCAAGTTGATTTTAAAATCAATCTTTTTTTCGTTTTCTTTTCATATTGGTCATAGTTGGAGGCCATGACTAGGGGATCCGATCCTTGTTCTTTAAAAGTTTTTAAACATAATACCTTAGATGCCTCAGCTATGACAAATTGCAACTACATCGCACTCACATGTATATTATCTTTTCTTTTGTAATGGAATAATGATTATTTTTCTTTTTGTATTGATCATAGCTGGAGCCCACAATCAAGAGGTCTCCTTCACATCCCCTTTTGTAACAACATTTGAATACAACAACTTATGTACCCCGACTACAACAACTTGCAGCTACAGTACACTTACATATATAATTATCTTTTTTCATTCTAATAGAATATGATTATTTTTTCTTTACCACCACACCTTTTGTTATGCTAATAGATAAACATCAATGAAAGTCTCAAAAACTTAAACATACAAAAAAAATCCGTATAATATTATTGGGAGTAACATCCCAAGTTGATTATGAATTCAATTTTTTCGTTTTCTTTTCATATTGTTCATAGCTGGAGGCCATGACTAGGGGACCTAATCCCTGTTCTCGAAAACTTTTTGAACATAATACCCTAGATGCCCCAGCTACGACAAATTGCAACTAGATCGCACTCACATGCACATTATCTTATTTTCTTTTGTAATGGAATAATGATTATTTTTCTTTTTGTATTGATCATAGCTGGAGGCCACAATCAAGAGACCTCCTTCACATCTCCATCTATAACAACATTTGAATACAACAACTTATGTACCCAAACTACAACAACTTGCGACTATAATACACTTACACATATAATTATCTTTCTTTATTCTAATAAAATATGATTATTTTCTCTTTTACCACCACACCATTTTTTTTTTGTGTGTCTAATCAAAAGTGGATGTGAGTAAATCTTCTAAAGATTCTAATCTATCTAATTATCATAGAGCTCATCCATAATGTTGGGAGAGTTGGGTTAAAACATGTAATGTCGGTGGAATGGACATGAGACTTATATGCAACATGACTTTAAGATATGATGAGTGGCCATTTTTAAACTAAACTTCCTCGCTAATTTTCCATGATTACATAACCTAGCTTTGACCTTTAGTTGAAGACTTTAGCTTGAAATGACAAGAACATTTGTTATGAAAATCTTTGGTTTGCTCAAAAGAGTCACGGACCTAGTCATGAGAGTTGCTCCTATGAGACAACTTGATTGAGATTCCCTTAATGCTCCACATTCTCTAACCTAGAAAGTTCTATAAAGTGGAGTTGAATGACTCATGAAAGTGGTTATTGATGAGTTGTGCATAATTAGTGTTTGAATTGAAATTTTGTCAAATAAAAACACACCCCAATTTTCCCTCCTCATGGTAGTGGGGGCCACCAATCTTAGTAGTGGGGGCCACCAATCTAATAATAGAGATGAAATGAGCCAAGTGTTTGTGGGACTTTGTACTATTTTTGGAAAACTAAACATGGTATTTGAAAAAAAAAGTATGGGAAAATTAAATTGTCTTGATTCGATGTTACATCTTGATGTCATATGAAATGCCTTGGTTTGACAAAGAAGTGACAATGATACGTAGGGAAATGAGTTGGTCCAAAGAAAGCAAGGGACAACTTTACCCCATGAAGATGCCTTCCACGGTCGTATGGGGGACCCACGGCTAGAGCTACGTCTTTGTTTTTATGCAGAAGCCAAAATATGTATACGTTACTTCCAAGAAATTAGGTTCGAGTAAAAATGGCTCTTTGAAGTAACTTTCATTTGAAGTTTTAAGGAAATATTGACTCTCACTCCTTGCCACGTGTTCATTCAAATTTTATTATTTTATAATGTAATAGCAAGATTGTGATATGTTCTCGTTTCAAATATAATAACATTTTAAGTGAAGCCATTTTAAATATATTATAATAAATAGAAGGATTATAAATAGCATAATTATGTCTTATTTTAAATGTTTTTGGTTATTTTGATTGGGGTTTTATAAATGTAGTAATTAGTTTATAAGTTATTGTTTTGATATAATAATTAGTTTATAAAAGGTATATTCGTGTGTAAATTTGATTCATATATTTTTTTGTTGTTGCGTCAATGGTATTCTCGTGATTCATTCCAGCGTCCAACTAGTCTTGCCTTGGTCTTATATTTGTCAAGTTGAGATTTAGGAGAGGCAAGTTGAGGCGAGAGTAGTCTTATTTTGATTTCTATCAGCATTAATTAAAATTATTTTATCGATCTCTAAATATATTATTCATCATCTTGTGTCAAATTTGTAGGTGTGCACTCTACCTAAGTCAATTTCATAGTTGTAGATTTCACCCACCTTGAATTTTAAAATTTAAAACTCAAATGTATCCATTAGTGACTACATTAGTAATTGTGAACCAACTTAGTGTGTATTATGTTAATATATGTGCTTGGTTATTATATTTAAAGATACTCATTCACTCATTTGAAATCATATTGGAACATCAAGAGAACATCAAGATCTAAGGGCTTAAAAATATATATTTTATGTGTTTTCTTCTGATAATTCATCATACATTTATTGCAATTTTCTTAATGTCTTCAAATATTTTCTCAAAGTCATAAAGTTAGTCTACTAGGGATTTGATCAAGAATAACCTAGCCCTTTCAATTCAACAAATTTCTAAAGGTGTTTGTAAAGACTATCAATTCTTACAATTATTCAAATATCAAAGATTGAAGAAAGTTGAATATTAGATTGGTGCATCATAAGTCCAAATATGTGTACAAGACTCAATCTACAATCATGGAGATTAGATCCTAACTCACATAATCGACTATGAGTGACATATAACTAATATATAACCTTCATCTAAGTCCATTGAAAAATCTAGAGAAATGGTGAACAATTTTCTAACATTTACTACAACACTTCCTCATCTTGAAAATCTAGCTAAGCATTGCTTTCAATTTAATTTAATTTTTGAATTTAATGTATTTAAAATAGTTATCAACCTCAACTTTTATTAATCTAGGTTAACTATTTATTAATTGATTGCATTTATTTAATTAGACTAGATTTATGTAAAAGGGATTTTATTCCCTCTTGTTATTAGTGAACTTATTTTATGCTACACCCCCTAGTGCTTGTCTTGTGACCTAGGCTTTTTCTTCTAAATTAGTGTTTTTCAAAAAATTTTTTTATCAATATATCTTATTTTCAAATTTCACTTAGCCTTTCATTTTCCCTTTCTTATGTTTGCTTTGTAGAGTACTCTTACCTTAGTTTCTTTTATTTTGGTATGAACATACTTTTGACCACCTTACCCACCCTTAGATTTTCCTATAGGATTTCATTTTGGAATTTGATATCTTACTAATTTTTTTTCTTCTTTTAAAGTGCTTTTGATTGCTTCATCTTTCTATGCCTTGTAGTCATAGTGTTTTATTTATACAAGAAGCAACTCAAGAACTTAATCTTCCTCTATGAGAGAGTGCTTATTTACAACCTGATATGGTTACCCAATTTAATAAAATTAAAGTCTTTTTTTATGCTCATGTTGAGAACCATATTGAGTATCATTAAACCAATAATATTTTGATCACAATGCACATATAGCTAAGAAAGATCTCACACTTACTAGATAAATTTTGTGTGGATATACTTTTGAGTACCTAACCTCCTCAATAAATGGTTACCATCTTACATAAAACATCAATGAGCACCTTATTTGGTATGGATATCCTTCATTTCATTTTCTCTTTGATGGCTTATTCCAATGGTATAGCCTTCCACACTTCCTCCTCTTCTAACTCCATATTTATCACTTACATGGATACTACCACTTACTTTTTATCCTCTTATGACCCCTACCTCTACCACCCCATGCTCCCTCTATACCATGTATTCATCCATATTTACCCTTTATTTTTTTCCTTACTATGGAATACCTCATAGTCATACTCTAACAAACCTACATCTCATATGATATTATTCACATATTCTTCTCTTGTATCAACCACATACATTGCTCCTACTGCTTTTTTCAGTACCAATATTCCTAATTCTATAGCCACCACCCATTCTTTCCATCCTATGTCTCATATTATTCCTCCCTCCATCCCTAATTCCACCCCATTTTAAAATGTGGTCCTTGCAGATCTATGATCATGAAATAATCGTTCATTATACTTCTTTCATTATATCACATACTCCTAACACTATTGTTAACACTTGTAATTATACTCTCGCTGAACATGTTCAAAATTATAGTGAAGCATGGGATTGATCTCAAGGTGTGGGGATTTGTAGACAAGGTCAAACATTTGGAGAGGTTGGATTCCTCTCTAATTTAAATGCAATATTATTGGCACAACCCAACACTGAATAATCCTACAAATAATCCTATTCTATTGGTTCTCTAGGGAAAAGAGTAAGAAGGAATGCATAAAAAGGAAAAGGTGGTGATACACCTAGATTAAATGTGTTTCTTCCTACCCACTATAGCACACAGAATAAAAAGAATGTAAATACCATACATAGTTCTTTATCTTAATATCTTCAAAAGGCGTGTATAGAGGTTAGGGTTTGATAGATGTTAAAAGGAAAATAAATAATCCACAATCAACACTTGAAAACAATATTCAGACAAAATATATACATAGAAATAAAAAATAATTCATTCATTCATAAAAGGAAAGATTTACACAATCTGAAGGATGTGAGAAGAGGTAATATTAAAGTTTTATACATTAAAAGGAATAGACCCTACTACAATAGTAGAGATACAAAATTGCATTCTCTATAGAGAACAAAAGAATAAACCTTACAATGAGCCTCAATTAGGATTTATTTTGAGATATAAACCAAAACCATAAAAACCCTAGCCACCTTAAAAACCAATAGAGAGTAGACATTTGTCCAACTCAATCCAATTTGAAGGTGTGGGAAAGACATTCTTGACATTTGGAATGTCTCAACATTGATAATCTTAAGGAGAAGTGCAAGAAAACCCCCACAAAATCCACAACAGAATGCAACCAAGGATATCCATTTGATATAAAAGGTATACAATTGTTGAAAGGGGCATGGGTATCATACAATATGATTTGGAAGCACTCAAACAATATTAATGATGGATTCATAGGATAAAGTTGTTAGGATAGGTGACATTATAATTGTTATCCTAAGTTGATAATTGTGTGTCTCCACATTATTTTCAAAGTGTTCTAGAGGAAATGAGGGATAAATTATTTATTATTTTTTCTTATGATAAATTGTAATTGTGTTCAAAGAGGTGGACCCTATATGGTGATGGTTACAAGGCATCCCTAAAGGATATTCCTTTTAAGCATCCAAGTTTGTGAGTGGGAACCACTTTGGTGTGCATGTCCTTGCATGTTATTTGAATGTTTTGCATTCTCTTGCATGGTTGTGCACCCAGGTTTGCATGTTGGTGCATGCTTTTGCATTAATCCTAACAAAGGGTACTCCCCTTACAAACTAAAACTTACCAAAACAACACAGGTTTGCACAACAAAAATGCAAGCAGGAAACCACACTTTCTATTATCACTAGAAGAAAAAAAAATTACAACAATTGAATCCTATTACATGGGCTATCTCATTACATCATTTGTAAATATGAAATAGATTTACTCTAGGCTCTTAGGTCTTGCCACCATATCATTACAACTAACTCTCTCTAGTCTAACCTCTCTACCCCCTTCCTTGTTGGCTCTCTTCTCACCAATCATCACCCCCTCTAATCTCTTCTTGATAGGTTTATATCCTTCCTGTGTCATCACTAGCAAGATTTCTCCTTTTACTATAACCACATCGTCCATCTAGGGTTTACTATAATCTAATCTTCATTTAATGCTTTTGCTCATCTTTCCTTAGTACTGCTACTTCCTTCAATCACCAACTAGAATGGTTTCCTCATTGTCTAATATCGATCACCACATCTGCACCACACTATCAAAAACACATTATTTTATCGAGCTGATACAATCCCATGTCACACTGATATTAACCCCTCTCACTGATACCTCATCGCCATCCTTGTCACCATTCGCAATTCACAACAATGATGTGAATTGACTTATTGTTCAATCACATTCTACCATCTTCCTGTCTCTATACACATCACTCAATCACTGTTATCTTCCTATCGGGTCCCACCAAGATCCTCATTAGTAGCCACGTGTCAACCTCTTATTTTTCCATCCATTGCCTTTGATCTATTCATGCTTCCACCTTTTCACTATTGGAGTATTGTGGGGGCTTTAAATCCTCTCACTTTGATATGGAAAGATCTCACCGAAGAAGCTCTATTGGGATGTCAAGTAGACTCCTCATGACCTCCCACTGAAACATGCTTATGATGCAGGAGCATCCAGTGCTGTAAGGGCAATCCTACATCATCCAAAAATATATTTGCTTTCATTTAGCTTTTTGTAGATGTTGTTGCATTTCTGGATACCCTTTTCGTCGAAGAAGATTTCCCAACTTTCAGAACTGCTTTTCTGCTTTTTCTGCTCAAATGCTATTTTTAACAGGTATGAATTTGAAGGCATGAGGAGACATAAATTTATGGGAAGCTTCAAGACATTAAAATAAAAACTTTGGCGAAAGAATTAGATCAAGATCATTCCCCGTTCAAAAGTTATTCAAGTTTCAATTTCTGCTTTTTGCCTTATAAAATCTTCGGAGCTAATTTTGAGGTACTTAAAGGCTCCAGATGGGCCCGAAAATTGGCAAAAAACAAAAGTGATTAGCCTTTAGGCTCCACTTTTTGACAGTTCATTTTCGTAAGAGCTTTTCGAAAAGGTATTATGATTGAAGATCCGACTGTCAGATCTTAAGTTAGGGCTTTCAGAAGTTGTTGCATAATTAGAATGTTGTTTTTGGCTCCAAAGGGGGAATTGGGCTATTTATGGGGTAATTTCTGATTTTTATGGGTAGTTTTGGGGAAAGAAGATCGCATGTTGCGAAAAGGGGAATTTCTGTAGTTTCTTTTTGTAATTTGCATGTATTGTAGAACTCGAGGATTTGGGATCCTTTGCATGTAAGATTTTCATATTCAGAATAATAATATTATTCTTTGGTTGTGTGTGTGATTTTCTATGTCTCGGGTTGCACCCTCATCAATTTATCTCCCTGATATTGAAATATCAAAGGGACTTGTAACCTTGTCATTCTGAAATATCATTGTCACCTCGATACACCTTATCACTCCATCAGAGGGACTCCCAAACAACTCCTTCCCATAATCCAGAGTCTCCTCGATACAGATTGTTGGTGTTGTGTGGTCTCACAACACAACCCATTTTTCCCTTTGGCAAAGTGTGGACCCCTTTTTTCTTGTTCCCTTTTACCTTCATTTTATTTGACGTTGTTCCACACCTTGGCCAGTTGCTAGTCTCATTTTCAATTTTGCTTGGTCCTTTTTTTATTCTCATTTCTTTCCCAAATTCGGTGTTTCAGTCTTGTCATAAAATTTAATATATTACCGAAAACTAGAATCTTAGAGTTATGCGGTTGTATCAAGAGAATTGTATCTTTAGTTGGTCTTAGTCCCACCTAGTTAGTTATCGATCAAAAGTGTTAATCCCAGTGATATTATTATTTTTCCTTGTATCAGAGTCCAGTAATTTTATTCGGAACTTGAAAATTGGAGGGTCTTCTTTGAAATATTTTGATCTCTCTTGGGCCCAACTTTTAGTCTTTCCTTTCATTCTAGTTTGTTTTCTTTTTGAAGCTTGGAGGTAAGTTCCTCTAGTCCCAGTATTTCTCCTAAAATTTGATACTGGAAGTTGTTAATCCCGATGATCATAAATTGATCACATATCTTTAATGTTTTATGCCTTGCAAATGATTAGAGTGACACCAAAGTGCCACACATAATCATTGCACCATCTTTATCCTCTAGTAATGAGTGTTGGAATTAGGGAACACTGAGAGAGGGGGTGTTAATCAACGTTCTGTAAAATTTTACTTTATTAATTTGATCTTTAAACCACTTACAACATTGAACTGAAAGAAAGATGCAAGCACATAAAGTAATCATCCACAACACCATAACACGAGGATTTTTACGTGGAAACCTTGTTAAGGGAAAAACCACAGTGGACAGTTTGAGTACTCAAATATAAGTGTTTTAAAAATGGGAATGCACTTGTATTCAGGCACATTGCCTAGAGCTCACTGCTCAAAAATAGAAAGGCTCACTACCTTACAATCAATGCCAAAAGACAACTGAAGTGGTGAACTATGAATTAGCATCTACAAATGTCTGAGAATAGTTATGATTAAGCAAATTAGTTGATTTCTTGACCTTTTGTTTGATTTTTCTCTTCTGCTATGCTCTGCTTCAATTTGCATCATAAATTTGTTTATGCACAAGTGAAACTATGCATAATCACTCTATAATCCTTCTGACTTTCACAACACACACAAACACACATCATACATACATCAAAATGATATAATCGATCACTTATATATATCTACAACAAAAAAATTAATTAACCATATGTCGGCTTTAGTAAAACATAACATATTTTCCAATTGTTAGCTCAATCCACAAATGATTTTCAATGTGCATAATCCTTGGCCACAACATAGTGATGACCCAAATCAATATGTTCGAACACAAAAACACTTAAACAATTACTCCTCAAATATCCGCAACATATTATATTCACCAAGTCAGCTCTCTACACTAATAAACAGGAAAAAAAATAAACTGGATCTCCTAAGTCATAGACCAATTGATACGATGACACAAAACTCGAGAATAAGATATTCCAAATACCCAATGACCTTCCCTGAGATCCACAACCCAAACTGATAAACTAGTAATGCAAATGGATTGAAAAACTCAACTTCAGTCAGATACCCTGTTGTTCACTTTGTCTCCTAGTATGGACAAATACTGAAGCGAGAACCAAATTAATGGCTTATATTTCCATCAATGACAACACCATAATCCATATGCCAACAATGAGCCAACACAAAAATCTAGGCATTCGTAATTCAAACCTAAATTCATAATGATTGCATCTTTATTGAAAAATTAATGCATTATAACAGGTAATTAATGAAGGTGAAAAAATACTCATGTAATTGGCATCACCTTAAGCATACAATTTATTTTGTAACACTCTACTTCGTGTCATGCTACAAATTTGCAAAGGACATTGAAATAACGAAATAATATTGCACACAAGGAAAGGTAAATTTTGAGATACTGAAAAACATAGCTACCAAGGGTTTTGGAGTTCCATTATGAAAATATTATCATCATCAGCCAGAACCAGGTATGTTTTAGATAACTAATTTTATGTTGATTATTTTCACGCATGAAGATCTCGAAAGATGGTATTTCACTTTATAAATTGAAATGTTGATTATTCATTGATTTTGAATTTATCCGGAAGGTGAATCGAAAAGTTTTATAAATTGTAAGATTTTTTTTTGGTTAAATTTAACCCTAACTCGTACACAAGGCACACATTTGAAAAATGCAGAGCACACCAGAAAAAATGAGTACTTCTAACGTAAGGGCAGAAGATGAATTCAAATATTGCAATTCATAGGCCATACCAATCAATGTGGTAGTGAAAGACACTCAAATGGGGTGGTCTTCTGATGTTGAAATTCGCACTTGGGTATGGCAGGAAAATGCTTCTCAGTGTATTGGAAATGTTATAGCAAGTGGGTTATTTTTAGCAGGAGGGTTTTCACCAGCAATGGAGGCCCTTTAATAGGTTATGCAATGTATGAATTACTATAACCTTTATAAAAGAGTTGTTGAGAAGGAAGGAAGAACTTATGCAAATCTCTCACCAAGAGAAATTATATACACATTTGGGATTCCTACTTTCACTTAGATGTACAATGTTGATACGAAGGCAAAGGCCAGGACATATTAGATTGTTGAAGCCCACAATAGAGAAATTATGAGTACCCAATGGTGCCAAGAGCCAATTACACCACAAACCAAAGTAATTCAAAGGTCTATGTTCAACAAATATATTCAAGATATTATAAATTTGCTAAGCAGGATGGATGATTTACAAGATGTCAATAAATTTGAACCCTAGACGTTTGTAATAATATCTAGATTGATAGAAAATCCCATGCAAATGCATTGGGGAAAATTTATTAATGACATATTATATGAACAGATAAAGGAATTTCCCATAACTAGATGTTTTTATATGTCTTCATATGTGATTTATTCTAGCACCATGAGGGCAAGCAAACAAGGGTTGAAGAAGGTTGGTACTCTAGGTAGGGAGGTTGGAAAAAATTTGTGTAGACATGGAATATATACCAAGATACTTGATCTTGATTACTAACACCGTTTCACCCTAAATCATCTTCTCAGCTTGTCATCACTCTTCATCTCTTAATTAAATAAATAATCATTTATTTGATTAAGTCATTCTCTCTTGTTAATTAAATAAATCAAAGTTATTTAATTAATCATTTGATCTCTATTTAATTAAATAATTCATTTTATTTGATTAAATCTCTAAAGTCATCTTATTAAATTAAATAGATTAAACCTTATTTAATTTAATCTAACATCATCATCCCTCTTTAATTAAATAAATAAAATCCTTCATTTAATTAAATCTAAATCACATTCTCATCTTTTTTATTTGAATCAACCCATAAATCTAAATCAAATAGCCACATCAACTAATATCCTATTAAATTAATTAAATCTTGATTAGTTTAATCCAAATCTCTTAATTTCTTTAGATTTTTCCACTTGGACATGAAAATACATTTAATTGATTTATTAAATCTATATTTTCTCTCAACATGGCATCTTTTGGGGAATATTCTTCCAAAATTGAAAATCCCTCCAAGTGGATTTCTCCTTCCAATAAGACATTCATTCCTCTTACATGTCCTTGTGCATTGAGCCAAGTGGCATTTAATTCATTCTTTTTCCCTCTTACATGTCATTTCACTATTTTCAAATTCCACTTAATATCATTTATTGTGCATAATCACCAAAATGTGCTCAAGCTTCCTCCATTCACATATTGACAAGTGGCATTTGGCCATTGGTTGAAGATTAGTCCCACATTCATCTATTTTGTCTATTCTTCTCTCAATCTCACCTATAAATAGAAATCTCTTCTCATTTTGCATCCACAATTTGAGTAAACTCACTATACTCAATTAAACCTCAAACATATCTATTTTCATCCATTTCATCAAGATCTTAGCTAGGTTATGCAAATTTTCATCATGGAACTCAATTGAATCTTCATCAAAGTGCATCACTCATCAAAATTGCATCATAGGAGTTGGGAAAGGGTCATTTCCTACACACAAATTGGCACCAAATCCCCCATGGGATCAAGAGTTTGATTTACATTGAATAGGATTTGATAGCTTTTGTTTATGTTTTTCATCTCATTTCTTGTTCTTTGCAATTTAAATGGATTTCATGGGGAATCTTGATTCTCATTTGCATTTGATCTAATTATGTGTTTGTTTTCTATGTTTGTGCAGGTCTAGGATTGGGGTTCACATTTTGGCACTAGAAGGAGGGCGGAACTGAAGGATTTACTCACGCTTTTTGGAAAATTCCATGCTTTTTCTGTAGCTCATAGGAAACTCAATCACTGACTGTAAAGCAACGCTATATTTCACCGCTATAATCTCCAAACTTTGTCGTTGGTGTCTTCCTTCCTGAAAAATTCAAATTTCAAACTAACCCGCAAACTTTCTAAATTACAAACTATGTTGCTGGTCAAAGAGAGTTGCAATCACCATCTCTGTTTTACTGCAGAGAACCGCTCTTAGTAAACTAGCGGTGCAATATTGTGGCACTGGTCATTCTAAACTGCGTTGCACCTATGAACTATGTCATTGAAGTTGGGTAAATAACATATATTTAATTATTTTGACATGTGCCTTTTTTTCCATTTTGATTTATTTGGACTTCTAACTGGTTTTTAGTCTCTATTTTTATAGTATTAACCAGTTTCTTGCAGTTTGGCTTGATTGAAGTAAGGAAAGAAAACAAAGGCCAAGATGTTGGAAGTGGATTCACTCTGAGAGGGAGGGTGAATAAGAGTGGAATAATTTTAACTTTTAACTTTGAAAACATAATGAAACTTTTACCAATTTAACCCCCAATGACAAATTTGTTTAAGCAAGTGAACATTAACACTTTAGATTAGATTGACATGAAGCATGACTAAATTTTACAACCCATATTAAAATAATTATATGATATTGTTCAATTAAAGCTGTTATGAACAATTTTGTTGTGCTTTATCACTAGAACTATAAAACTTCATAATATGCAACTTTAACTTGATTTTGATAAAATTTTAAAAATTCATATAATGAACACAAAATGCAGAAGTTAATTCACTTTATGAAAGAAATTTTGCATCAGATTTGCACAATCTAAATTTGCATGACAAACTTGAGAAAATTGACTTTAAACTTTTAAACAACCTTAAAGTGTCAGATCATTGACCAACTGAATGAGAACAATAATGTAAATGACTGAAAGAAAGATTATGCAAGATAAACATAAATCACACAAATAAGAGACACAAAAAATTACCGAGTGGAAAACCCTCTTGTGGTAGAAAAACCACTCCTAAATTGCCTTACTGGCTTAATTTTTAAAAAAACATTACTTACAATGCCTTATAGGCTAATTTTTGAGCACCAACTCAAGGAGCACCAACCCCTCATTTAGAGACACCAATCTCAAGGAGCACCAACCCCTTTACTCTTTTAGTAAATCATACAATAATACAAAGGATCTCTCTGTTTCTCTTTTATCTATCAAGTGCCTCTTGACAAACAATAACTAAAATCCTCAAAGTTCCAAAATGAACCTTCAGAATTTCAGGCATTGTCAAGCCTTAAGTTATCTTGATTATCAACTCATATTTTAGATTTTCAATCTCAGAGCTCAACATTTTTCAATACAGTCACTGTGATGTATTATCACAAATTTTCCCTTTTGTTTCAAATATTTCTCATTGTTCTTCTCTTGGTCAATTAGCACTCACTCACTGATTTTATACTTTTTTCATGATACTATTCAAAAAATAGTTAACACACCGTGTTTTTCAATTTTCAGCCTCAAAGAATAATTACCCTTACACCTCACATGAAAGTGCTGCCCTTTTACTTTTTAGGTTTTTCTGTAATGATTAAAGCCCCAATCTCTCTGTTTTCCCCTTTTTACAATTTTCATCATTACATCCCACAAAGGGTTACAATAGTTGCTCGATTTTTACTTTCAAAGAATTACTCAAAGATGATTATCATGTTGCCATGCTACATGTTGATGGTGAAAATGACACAAACAACATTAAAACAAAATATTGCTACTCTATTTCTCCTAAAAAATAAAGACAACATGTAGTGGCCTAGCTTCCAAGGTCCTGGTAGTTGGTTCTCAACTATTTGGTGTCACTCAATTGGTTCATGTAACTATAATGTTCAAGGGGCTTGTGCTGGTAATAAAAGATTCAAGGGATGACTCATTCTATCAAACTGTTTTGGTAAATCAATGGGGTTTCAAAAAAAAGAAAAAGATAGATTAAAGGGGTAAGTTAGTAAGTATGAATCAAATTTATCTAATATCCAGACATATATCTTCCAATAATGAATGTTCTTCCAATCAAATCAAGAAAACCATAAGATGACACAATCTATAGCATGATCTATACCACTGCATACATTTTAGGTGCTTAATTAACTTCATAATCACATATCACAAATAGTTCAAGGACTTTCAAAACAATACACATTCATTCATCATCAAGATTATAAATCAACAGACTTTAATAACTTCAATTCAATGACAATCTAACAAGATAACCTTTAAATCTGGTTTCTTCTAATGACTTTCATCACATAAGAAACTATCATGCTTCAACACAATCACTGGCATTCAAATAGATTATAACTTATCAGCCTTATCAAATAAAATAACTCAATTCCAACTCCATATTGCATAAACCTGTAAATTCTATTAACTGTAAAAGGATCAAGTACAAAGTATCTCTGCAAAACTCTACAAAATTCTATCTCCTAGCATTAGGTAAGCCAATTCTATTCTTAATTAGCCGACCTTTACAATATGATACCCATCAGGTATTTATAAGTATACAAAATCTCAAACTCTATTTCTATTTTAGGTTATCCACCTTTTTAGGAACTAGACTCTCTTGGAAACTCAGATCAATTTGATCTTGAGTTCTTACATTTAAACATTTAGTCTTAACTAAAAATAGAAGATAGAAGAGAAGAAGAAGCCATGCGCTCAAAAAGCTGTCAGTGTTGCATGCAACATGCAAAGAAGGAGAACATCATGCATGCGAAGCTGGATCTGCAATAAACTCATCATAGCTGGTGAAGACTTGTTGTAAGGTATCTACTTCTGGCCCATCAATCCAACTATCTTCAAATCTGATCCGATCCAATTCTGCTGCAGCAAATTCCCTCATACTTTTTATTTTTATTAATTCTCTCCCAGTAGCTTTTATCTCTTCTTTGACCTCTACTAGTCGATCTAACATCAACTCTTCACCATCCTCTTCTTTTTGCATGAGTCCTTTGAATCTTTCATCCTATTTCTCTTTTACTTGACTCAAAGGCATACCTTCCTCTGAAAATGCAATCACATCTACAATTATAGCAATGACTACTTCTAATTCTTCCAATTGCTCGGTCAAATTATTAGCAGTTTCTTGAATTTCATCCTTGTGTTTACACAAAAGTCTAGTCCTAAACCAGAGTATGCGAGAAGTTTTCTCCACAAAATCTTTGTTGTCTTCCTCAAGTATGGATTGTTCCAGAAGAGTTGTTAGAGGCAATGCACATACTCTTTCCAACTTTTGATTGTATTCTTTGTATTCCTCTTCTTGCTTTTCTGATGCCTCAATGTATTGATACATCTCTTTTATCAACCCTTCAGTATCCTTGTAGGCTTCAAATCCTTTCACTAAAACCTGTCCTACCTCTTGGTTCAATTTTTCTATCCACCTGTCTACCATCTCCGCCTTTCCTCTAACCTGCACCAAATCATCTACCTCCTTTTTTCTTAACAAAATAGGAGTCTCAATGGCTACTACCTGTTGTGACCTTGGAGAGGAGACACTCTTCAAGAATGAATGCAATTGATCTAATTGAGCTTTAAGATCATCCTTCTTTTTCTTATCCTTGATCATTCTTGATTTGGTCGTTGAAGCCACCACATCAATCAAATTCATTTGCTGATTTCTAGTGGGTCTTCCCAAATTAACCGTACTCAGCTGATAATCTGTTAACTGCATATCCCTTACCTCCTTTTCTGTCATAGGCATGGAACATTCAGCAACAATTTCCCCTTTGTGTGTGAGCCGGGTAGAATGTAGAATTTTAGCCTTCTTCTTAGGCCTTTCCTGCTCAATCCCCTTCATCATATCCTCCCAATTGAGAGGTTGTGGAGGTGTTCTTGCCCTTTTCTGCAGGTCCAATTTCAGCCAAGTAGGAGCACTTGGAGCAGTAGTCATCATGGAAGAAGAAGCAACAACTGTAGAAGGTGGCTGAACATCTACCTAAGGTTGAGAGTCAACCTTTGATTTCTCTTGTTGCTCTTGTAGTATATGCATCTGCACCAACTTCTTAGCCTCTTCTTTATCTCTTTGCTCTTTTCTTTTCCTTTCTTCCTCTTCTTTCCTCTGATTTTCTTCTTCCTTTTCTTTCTCTAGAGCTTCTTTTTCCAATCTCTCTACTTCTAAGGCCTTTTCCTTTTCTTCTTCTGCTTGTTGTTTCTTTACTAGCTCCTCAGCATCTCTTTTCCTCTTCAAACTTTTAGTTTCTTCCTCTTTTTGGCGAGCTTCTTCTGCAAGTTTTAACCTAGCAACCAAGATTTCCTTTTCCCTCCGGTCCCTTGCTTTCTCTTCCTCAAGGTCATGGATTTTCTATATTAAATCCAATTTATCATTCTCTGCTTTGACCTTGAGCTCATGTTCTTGCTCCCTTCTTTTCCTTTCTATTTCATCAACTGCTGCCTTTTCCTTAACTTGTTTTGCTTTCAATTGTTGTTGGTGCAATACGACATTAGCTTGTACCTTGGCATCAACTTCTTTTTGTTTCTCTATTGCAGCCCTTGCATTAGACTTCCTTTTTTCCTCTTCAAACATCTTCCATTGCTCTTCTTGTGTCAAAATATGCTCCATGTCCTCTTCTAGAGGCATGTTCTCTTGCAAATCTTTCTCTGATAGAGTCTTATCTAAATCTGTCTCAACTTCCAGAACTTCCTCCTCCACTTCTTTTCCCTTATTAGCTTCAGCCATGCTATGAAGAGCTCCTTCTTTTATTTCTTTACTCTTCTTCCTTGTAAGTGGAACTTGTGTGGATGACTCACCTAATGTGGGCATCGAGATAGTAGATCCTACTGGAACCTCCCTCTGGTGCTTCTTCTTCATCATCTACCACCTCAAGTTCTATTTCTTCAATATCTAGAGGAAGGAATTCTAATGGCTCTTTGGGCAGTGTCTTTCTATTAATTCTCTTGTATCCTTTACCCTTTTTAAGAACTGGTCCTTGAGGAGCTTGAGTTCTCAACATTAACCATTGCATGCTCCTATCCAATACTGGCCTTCCTATCTTCTTGATATCAATTGTTTCTTCAGCATCCCAGTCAATTGGATCCAGGCTCTTGGTGCCAATATTCAAAGCTTCATAGGATGGATCCAATACAATTCCATCATCCACCAATGTGTCACGAATATTTTCTTTAACACCTAATTCTTCCATGAGTGCAACCAACAATCTTTCATAGTTCTTCTTTCTCAAATCATACTCATCTTGCTGATCACTCCAAAAGTCTTCTAACAAATTAAAATGTCTAGTGAACACTGAAGGCAATAGGGCATACATCTTCTTCTTCGGATCAAAATACCTATGAGCTATATACAATCCCAATTTCAACTGTATCAAATCATTACAGACCACCTTTGCTCCCTTCAAGTGTTGACAACTATATTCACCCAATTTCATGGGAAATTTATGACATCCGATTTTATGCTTGATCCCAAATTGAGCATTAACTCCAATAGCTTGATATACAAACTCCATTAGCACTGTCCTGTTACTGCAACATCTTGGAAGCAAGTGTGGGTGGCCTTCAAAACCATATAACTTGAAGTATGTAAATTTGGGGTATTGGATATACCAACATCCCCATTCAACAATGAATGCCATGGCTTCTTGACTCAATCAATATCCTGCATCTCCATTCAATTGATTGATGATCACATATAAAAATGAATCATTGACTCCTCTAAAATGAATCTCATCAACCTGAAGAGATAATTGGTCATAGTGCTCCCAAACCTTCTTTTGTCCATCCAAGGCTCCCATTATGCCCACTCTGTTCAAACCTGGGAAAACACCCACTCTTGCCGCTGCATAAACAATGTAAGAGGTCATAAAGAAGCACTTGGTTTCTCTGATCCTTGTTAACTGATCATGTATGGCATCAGAGACAATCATTGACCAATCAAACTGTTATTCACCTTTCAAGATGGTCTGAATAAAAGCAAACATCCACTCCTTGAAGTAAAATGCATCCCTCTTCCTAAACACCCTAGACAACATCACAATCAACCTTGATACCTCTTCATAGAAATCTGCCCTTTTTGGTTGATCTACAAGTTTAATTAAAGATTTCTTTTTTGTCTTCAACCATTTCTTGTTCAAGTGAGATTTATTCGATCCCTTATATTTACTATACTTCTCCAAGGCCTCTGTCTCATTAAATTGCACCAAGTTCTTTGGATCTGAAACATTAAATATACTTTGAAATGCTTGAGGAGTGAGATTAATAATCACATTGTCTTGTGAATCCATGCATAGTCTGGTAGCAGGATTGTAAGCACTAGCTACTATCATGATTAACTCTGGGCATTAGACAGATATAGGAAATAAAGTGATATGAGCTAACCTAGAGTTGACAATTCTTTCCGTAGTCACTGTAATATCCTTGTCAAATGCTTCTGAATACCACTCGTCAAAATTGTATTGACCTAAATTGGTATTAGTGACATCTGACCAATCTGATTCTACTTTGCTCATTTTTACCACAGGACTCCTGTGATTATACCTCAAGGTATAAGGCAACTGCTCTGGCTTCAACTTCTTTGGTTTTGGTGGTGCCTCTGATGTTTTTGCAGGTTGGTTTCTCCGAGCAGCTTCCCCTGATGTTCCTGATATCTCTCAACTTTCCTGCAAGCAAAAACCTCTAATTAGATCTTTAGATATCATTATATAACATGCCTTAAAAACCATACCTTTCACATATGCACCGGAGGAAAAACCAGGCAGAAACATAACCTAAACAGTCTCTTTTGCAACACTACCGGACTTGGAGCCAAAATCGATATAGATTCTTCACTAATAATAAACGGGCTCGGAGTCGGAACCGGGATCGAAATGGAAAACGGATTTGGTTTTCTTCAGATTTTCAGATTTCCATTTTCTATTTCCACTCCACCTCTGCTTCCATCTAGGTTATCGTCATTTTCCAAAGAAGACTTCTATTGTACGCGAAGCTGGAAATGGGATGGGAATGGAATCAATAACTTTTGAAAAAACAAAATTCTCAAGTTTTAAGATCGATTCCGATCTCGCCTCCACCTAGATTGACCATGACATCATCAAATGATTTTGTTGATTTAACATATAACTTCATGATTAAACCGAGGTGGCTTAAAACGAAAAAGGGGCTTTAAAAACACTACGTTCATATGACCATGGGGAATAGCTACATATCTTAAGGGCATCATATTTTAACCATTTAAATGCAATCACTGATAGACACAAAACCCTAATCTAACAAACCTGATAAAAACTAGGGCACAAATTTTAAACCTTACCATTTACCAGTTTGGATTCACGATGAAACCCTAAGCAAAAATGATAAATCTAATCTACCCTAACTCACTGTAAATCATTAATCTACTTCACTATTTAAAACCTAAATTTAATCTAACTCATTGAAAATCAAAATAACATGACACAATCACGATTAAGACATGAAAGCGACCATGCTCAAGAATATACAGAATTAAAAAATGAAAGCACAAGAAACCAAATAAAACAAGGAAACAAACAAACCAATCATACCAAATAAAACAAGAAAATAAACAAACCAATCATACCAAGAATCATGAATTCGCTCAAAGCGAAATGATTGAAAGCACGAGCAGATATAAAGAAAAACACAACAAACACGACAGTAAATAAATGAAGAACAAAGAACAATAAGAAACCTTACCTTAAAAATGCAAAAGAACCCGAGCTAACCTTCGAACCGATTCACACACAACAATCTTCACCTCCTTCAATCAATTTGCTCAAACGAACTTGGCTGCTACTCTTTCGTGCTCTTCAATCTCTTAATAATAATGATAATGACTCATTTAATGCTTAAATGAAGGTAAAAATGAGGATTTCAACCTACCCGAGCAGCTATCATTAATGCATTAACACGCAGTTAAGGTGGAGTCGGAACTGAAAGAGAACGAACACTTCTACGTAGTGAAACTCCAGTCAAAAAGTTAATGATCCAAAAGTGGCGGGGGCAGAACTAAAATGGAAACTGATTCAAAATTTTAAGGAATTTCCATACTTCATTCCCATTCCAGTTCTGGGTCCGCCACCTAAACACAAAGCAAAAATAAACACAAAAAGTAAAGTAAAAGACCAACATAATAAAACTAAACATACGGACTTAGACTAAAACAAAAGACAAATAGTGTAGGCGGGGGCAAAATCGATTATGATATTGCAATTTTTGGTGAATACCAACTTAACACTTGTTCCGGCTCCAGTTCCGCTAAAGACAAATAAAAAGCAAATAGAAAAGACCATCGGGATGAGAACCAAAACAAACTTCAAAAGAAATTTCAAAACCTGATTTAGTTCCAGTTCTGGCTCCGCTAGGCTAAACAAAAATAAACAAAATGTTGGAAGCAAAATGACTCCACACTTTATTTGAAAAACAACAAGGGGGACCCATTTTGACCAAGACAAAAGATGGGGTGGTTATGCAAGGGATAAAACTACAGTTGAGCAACAATGACAGATGTTACCATTATCAAGAAGGAAGGATCAATCTGAATAAGGTCTCCTAACAGTAGTACTCAAGCATTGTGCAAATATAGAAGTCAGACGGAAACGTGTTCTCTCAAGCAACCTGCACAAGCAATGCTAAAAATAACACAACATCAGATCTATAATAAATCAACTCTTCAATTTACATATAGAAGAAAACAATTATCCCATATTAACCTTGATTGTAAGGGTAATGGTTCTGCAAGGATAAATAAATGAGTCCCTATGAAGACCAAAAAAAACATTTCCCATTAGAGATTTACTAGGTCTGTGAAGAGACAGAGCAACTCATTCTCTTCTCCCATTTGAGCTTCTAGCTGAGGGCAAGAGATCGACAGGTGAAATGACCATTGTCATGGTCTTCATTTCTTCCTTATACGTTGTCAAAGTTCAGTAACCCTGCAAATTTCTCTATGAAATGGCTGAATGCAAACTATCATGATGGCGGCCAAAGTAGGGTTCCAAACCATCGAACAATGAAGCATAAAGATTTTCCCTACTTTCTACATGAAATACTTTGCATAATAAGAAAGCATTTGGAGTCCGAGAGGACAAAAATTAATAAATCAAAACTGCTTAATACACTTTGAAATCCACAAAAATATCAACAAATTTCATGACGATGGGAATAAATTGACATCTGTTTCCTTACCACACAACCGCGGCCACCCTTCAGACTACCTGTGGTACATTAGTAGCTAACTCTAACTATTATCGCATCATTTACCACCCAACCGTAGTATCGCTTTGGACTACTCGTGGTACAATGGTAGATCCAAGTTAACCGCTAATTATTTTCACCATGCTACTTTGATTAAGCTTCTGACAATCTATGGTATAGCGGTAGCACCTTTCAAACTGCTAACATCTTCCACCGTATTACCATGGTTAACTTCCTAATAGCTCGTGGTGTAGCGGTACCTTTTTGCTTGCCACTGACTGTTTACTCACACTACCACAGTTTAACTGATGACAACCTATGGTGTAGCGGTATCTGTTATGCTTGCCGCTGGCAGTTTCCACCGCACTACAGCAGTCACTGGCTTAACTGCTAGCTATACCTCAGTAAGGCACATTAACGTCCACAACTTTAACAAAGTCAATCATGCCAACTAATATTATGCCTTTATACAATGTGACATAAAATAACCAATACCTTTATACCAGTTGTCAGCCTTGAGTCCCAATAAAATTTCAACCAATAGATCAAAATCAAATGCAAATAGGAGATCAATTTGAATTCCTTTAACTAAGGTCGATTTCCATCTTAGAAAGCCATGTATACCCAAAGGCTTGTGAAGAGTAATAAAGGTTGATATACATGGTGAATTTAATATGCCTTACACCCATGCCAAAAACACAATACCATATGCAAATGAATGAACTAAGTGACTCATGCAAAGGTCATATAATTAAGTGCATCACTGAAGTACTAATTGATAAACCAAAAACATGTCACTGGATCAATAGAACAAAGAACCTGTAACCAGAATACCTCAACCAAGATCAAATATCAACTGTGCCAATCAAATGCCATACAAAGACCAAATGAGAAATGCTTATGAGGCACCAACCCAAGGCAGTTTTGACATCAAGGATAAATTCCACAGAAGAAGTCAATAAACTTCCCCTTTGTCCTTGATGGAAAAAATCCAAGCCATCTAATCCACCATTTTCTCCCCCTTTTTGTCGCAAGGACAAAGGAAGATACCTGTGATAAACAACAACCATTTTCTCTCCATTTTCTAAAACAAATATATGCCCATACAAAAATGTGACCTGTAACATATACTGAATTCATTATCCTGAACAACCTGTAGCATAATTTTCACTATCAATCCAACAAAAAACATTAGTATCTGCGAAAGAAAAATATGAATAGGAAGCATGAATATCCTGAGAAATAAGTTCTGTAAGTAGCCACACCATGAATGCCAATGGATATCAACTTAATGTTAAGAATTTAAACAAATGTATCAATCTTGGGTTTGACATCAAGAGTAAACTAAAATGACTGAAAAACCAACATCAGAAGGATACAAATCTAAACATCATTAGGCTGCAAATTTGAACATCATTAGGTTGCAACAATCCAAGCAATCTATCAAAGATTCATATCCAAAACTACACACCATGGAACAAATTTTCCACCTTTTGGTCATATTAAACATCATCCTCCATTATCACCTATAATCACACTATTACCAGTATGAATGACCATGCACAAATGCATATCTTTTTGTAATGAGCATATGAAAAACATCAGTACCAACATATAAAACTAAGAGAATTCCATTAAACATGTGAACCAAGAACCAATTGTTCATAGTATGTACCACCAGATTATGTAAGTGTGTCATCAAAGCTAGTATAGTTACCAAAGATAAGCAACCACTATAAGCATTTGACAACCAATACAGTCAGTGAAACCAACTGAAAAATACAATTAGAGCAACAAATAGAGATCAAAAAGTTGTAAGAGAGTGGCCATAGAACCAAGATCCCCTAACAAATAAGCTTCACAAAAAATTCTTTTTTGATCCGTAACACACCATTTCTTTTCTCAAACTTATTGAAAATGTGCAAATTCTTCAAATAGTGACTCTTTGTTGTTGACTCAATAACTTACTCCACACTTCTCCATGATCATAATAAAACACAATATGATGATCAAATTCATTTGCAAATGAAAGATTGAAGTATACTACTACCAACCAGATTTATATACCTCAACAAGCAAGTAGATACTACTGCATATTCAACACTTACTTAAGGAACTAGTAGTAAGATAATTAGGCCAACACATTTTCATTGCAACTAACCTTGTTCTCCAAAATAAAATCTTTTACCAGAATAGCACAAAGCAGCCAAATCTGTAGCATACAGTCCACTACATAAGTCTCAAGTCACCAAACTATCAGTATCACATAATGATCAACTTCAGAAGAAAAATATTGATCAATAGATGCATATTTAAAATATTCATCATCCAAGAATACCCAAACTTATATCAATTTCATTTGTTGTCCTCAAGTATACATATTCTTTACCAACATAATCAATGTCAAAAATGCTACATCAACAACCACAACTCTAGAGAAATTAAAATTATAGCAACTACTTAGTATGTTGTTCATGTTTTCGAAGCACAACACTGTAGAACTCAACATTTATAGTTTAATGTTTTTTAGCTAACTGCCTTTGTCATTCTTTCAATTAAGACCTCAAACAATTCACTGTCTTAACTTTCTTTGTTGCTGAAACATCATTCAAATAAATCAAGGCACTGAATTTTATCAAGTTTCTATTAGATATGGTTTCAATGTATCGAATAGAGATGAGACAATATAGCAAGATTCTACTACCTATCGTTTGATATCAAAGGGGATTATTTAGAAATGCATTAATCATCTCCCCCTATCTCCATACTATCTTTCAAATGCTTAGTGATGATTCTTGTGCAACATGCACAAGATTTAGTTCTTCATTTTTCTTTTCTTGCTTTCTTCTCCATACTTGTATAGGATTTGTCTTCTCCTTACTCAAGGTATTCTTTTCCTTTTGTTTGAACATGTAGTGCCTAAATGGATTTACCAAAATTTTCTTACACCAGTATGCTTTGTGTCCAAACCCATTACACCTATCACACATAATAGAGTTGTCTAGACCATAGTGGGAAGAATTTATTCTAGGCGCTTTGTATGAACCTCTCTTGACATATCTCTCATGATTATGAGTTCTATTCATCCAAAAAAAATTTGCTCTATGTCCATAAGCATTACAACAATAACAATAGCCATGAAATTGAGAGTGGTTGTACCTGATAAACTAAGATCTTGATGGTCTTTTTGTCTTTTCATCTACCCACTTTTCTTCTATCTGAGCAATAACAATATGGTGAACGAGATCAACTTTCAATCTTCGTGTATTCTTGGTTGTAAACGTCTTTCCATCTATAGTAGAAAAGACTGACTTATGTTTAGATTCTTCTGTAGATCCTTGTACAACCTCATATCCCACTCCTATAGGATATTTAAATCGCTTTTGTCTGCCAATCATCTCATTCAATAAATTAGTACTGCAATCAAATTTATGATTTTTATCCAATTGAACTTTAATAGTTTCAAGCTCTTTTCTTAATGCAACTACTTCTCCTTCAAGTTTTAGACATTCAATCTTTTTAGCTTCCAAATTAGACTTTACAACAATTGCAATCCTTTTGCATTCTTCAATCTCAATTTTTTGATTGATAATCAATTTATCTTTAAGAGTTAGTTCTTTTAACATAGAATCATTATCTGAAAATCTCTTAAATGAGGCAACCTCATTTTCCAGTTTATTGCATAATTCATTCTTTTCTTTTAACTTGGCTTTTAATCGCTCTTCAGTCTTTTTCTTATCAACCATTTGGGCTTTCAAAAATTCAATAAGATTTTTATCATCATTATGATCTTGTAATAGAACTTTATTGACGCCGACACTTTCTTGTAAGCGTACCTTAAGATCATGATTTTATTTTCTAATCCTCTTAAGATCATCTAAGGTAGCAAGGAGTTCTTCCTCCAAATCAACTTCAAACTCATCACCTTCACAATCCTTTTCACCAAATTCTTGTTCAAAGTCACTTACTAAGTGATATCTTTCACCAACTATAGGATCACTTTTAGTATTAACTGGAAGGGGTAATTCTTGAGACAAAACTTCACTAGACTTGGCAAGGGTTGATTTATCAAATGTTTTCTTGACACAAGTAGCTTTCTTTTGACCTTTGTTCCTTTTGCACTTAGCCATGGCAGATACTCTACGATACTCCAAAAACAGACTTCCAAGACCAGAATCAATCCTAGGTATGAAACCTAATGCATGACCCTACGCTATGGTACCACTTGTTGGAAGTGGATTCACTCCGAGAGGGGGGGGGGTGAATCAGAGTGGAATAATTTTAACTTTTAACTTTGAAAACATAATGAAACTTTTACCAATTTAACCCACAGTGACAGATTTGTTTAAGCAAGTGAACATTAACACTTTAGATCAAATTGACATGAAACATGACTAACTTTTACAACTCATATTAAAAGAATCATATGATATTGTTCAATTAAATTTGTTATGAACAATTTTGTTGTGCTTTATCACCAAAACTATAAAATTTCATAATATGCAACTTTGACTTGATTTTGACAAAATTTTGAGCATTCATATAATGAACACAGAATGCAGAAGTTAATTCACTTTATGAAAGATATTTTGCATCCGATTTTCACAATCTAAATTTGCATGACATACTTGAGAAAATTGACTTTAAACTTTTAAACAACCTTAAAGTATTAGATCATTGACCAACTGAATGAGCACAATAACGTAAATGAATGAAAGAAATATTATGCAAGATAAATGTAAATCACACAAATGAGAGACACAAAAAATTGTCAAGTGGAAAACCACTCCCAAATTGCCTTACTGGCCTAATTTCAAAAACACTGCTTACAATGCCGTATAGGCTAATTTTTTAGCACCAACTCGAGGAGCACCAACCCCTCATATGGATACACCAATCTCAATGAGCACCAACCCCTTTACTATTTTAGTAAATCATACAATAATACAAAGGATCTCTTTTATTCTCTTTTATCTATCAAGTGCCTCTTGACAGACAATAACTAAAATCCTCAAAGTTCCAAAATGAACCTTCAGAATTTTAGGCATTCCCAAGCCTTAAGTCAACTTGATTATCAACTCATATTTCAGATTTTCAATCTTAGATCTCAACATTTTTCAATACAGACACTGTGATGTATTATCACAAGTTTTCCCTTTTGTTTCAAATATTTCTCATTGTTCTTCTCTTGGTCAATTAACACTCACTTTCTGATTTTATACGTTTTTCATGATACTATTCAAAAAATAGTTAACACACTGTTTTTTTCAAATTTTCAGCCTCAAAGAATAATTACCCTTACACCTCACATGAAAGTGCTGACCTTTTAATTTTTAGGTTTTTATGTAATGATTAAAGCCCTAATCTCTCTGTTTTCCCCTTTTTACAATTTTTATCATTACATCCCATGAAGGGTTACAACAATTGCTCGATTTTACTTTTGAAGAATTACTCAAAGATGATTATCATGTTACCATGCTACAGTTGAGCAACACTGACAAATTTTACCATTATCAAGAAGGAAGGATCAATCTGAATAAGGTCTCCTAATAGGAGTACTCAAGCATTGTGCAAATATAGAAGTCAAACTGAAACCTGTTCTCTCAAGCAGCCTGCACAAGCAGTGCTAAAAATAACATAATATAAGATCTATAATAAACCAACTCTTCAATTTCCATACAAAATAAAACACTTATCCCATATTAACCTTGACTATAAGGGTAATGGTTTTGCAAGGATAAATAAATGAGTACCTGTGAAGACTAGAAAAAACATTTCCCATTAGAGATTTACTAGGTCCGCGAAGAGATAGAGCAGCTCATTCTCTTCTCCCATTTGAGCTTCCATCCGATGGCAAGAGATCGACAGGTGAAACGACCATTGTCGTGGTCTTCCTTTATTCCTTATATGCTATCAAAGTTTAGTAACCTTGAAAATTTCTCAATGAAATGGTTGAATGCAAACTATCATGATGGCGGCCAGAGTAGGGTTCCAAACCCTCGAACAATGAAGCATAAATATTTGCCCTACTTTCCACATGAAATCCTTTGCATAATATGATAGAATTTGGAGTCTACGAGGACAAGAATTAATAAATCAAAATTGCATAATACACTTTGAAATCCACAAAAAGGTCAAGGACCTGCATGTCGACAGGAATAAATTGACATATGTTTCCTTACCGCACAACTACGGCCACCCTTCGGACTACCCGCAGTACAACAATAGCTAACTCTAACATTTACCGCCCAACCACAGTCTCGCTTCAAACTACTCATGGTACGATGGTAGCTCCAAGTTAAACGCTAACTATTTCCACCGTGCTACCTCGGTTAAGCTTCTGACAGTCCACAGTATAGCGATAGCACCTTTCAAACCACTAACATCTTCCACCGCATTACTGCGGTTAACTTCCTGATAGCTTGTGGTGTAGTGGTACCTTTTTTCTTGCCACTGACTATTTACCTGCACTATCATGGTTTAACTAATGACAACCCGCGATGTAGCAATAGCTGTTATGCTTGTCACTAGTGATTTCCACTGCACTACCATGGTCATTGGCTTAACTGCCAGTGGTACTGCGGTAAGGCACATTAACGTTCGCGGCTTTACCAAAGTCAATCATGTCACCTAATAAGATGCCTTTATACAATGTGACATAAAATAACCAATACCTTTATACTAGTTGTCAGCCTTGAGGCCCAATAAAATGTCAACCAATAGACCAAAATCAAATGCAAATAGGAGATCAATTTGAATGCCTTTAACCAAGGTTGATTTCCATCTTAGAAAGCCATGTATACCCAAAGGCTTGTGAAGAGTAATAAATGTTGATATACATGGTGAATTTAATATGTCTTACACCCATGTCAAAAACACAATACCATATGCAAAAGAATGAACTAAGTGATTCATGCCAAGGTCATATAATTAAGATCATCATTGAAGTACTAATTGATAAACCAAAAACATGTCACTGGATCAATAGAACAAAGAACCTCTAACCAGAATACCTCAACCAAGATCAAATATAAACTGTGCCAATCAAATGCCATACAAGACCAACTGAGAAATTATTTCGAGGCACCAACCCAGGGCATTTTTGACATCAAGGACAAATGCCATAGAAGAAGTCAACACAAGATTTTCCATATCATTATTAACTCATTATATTAAGTGTTTTTAAACACTTTGGGAGAACTTATAATCCCTTTCTAAGGATTTGATTACTTTCATGCTTTTAGGAGACACTAAATTTCTTTTGTGCTCTAAAAAGAACACTAGAAAAGATTTCAAATCTACAAACAAAGGGTTAAATTTTTTTTAGAACAAATTACTATATTTGGTTTGAGGTTAACAATTGAACAAAACAACTTTCATCTTTCCTTTTGGTGTTTTAAAAAGAATCCAATCATTTCTTTGAGGATTTAAAATGAACATGTGCATTTTTGTTTTGTAGTCACTTACCCAAAATAATATCATCAAAAATGATGTATGCACTTCTCTCATGCTTTATAGAGATCTTGAGAATCAAAAGTAATTTTGGTGATCTTAAGTTGTGTAAGTGGTTGCCTCCACATTTCAAATTGGGTTTAAAAAAAATAAATTTTGAACCAATCTTGCGAGTGTGAGTGGAACATATTGCATGTGTTCTCTCTTTGAAACTCAACAAAGATTGATCAAACTACAGATATGTTTGCTCACTTTTTTTTACCTTAGAGGGCCTGCCTTCATGGGAAAAAGTACTCACCCTATGGGAATGACCCGAGCGGTAGCGAGCTAAAGCCAAGCTCTTCCAAACCACTATAGAAATTTATGGTTATGATGAAAATAGTAAACAATGTGAAGTGGTGCATGATAACTCTCCCCCGGTATCTTTATGATGCATAAAGCCCTTGTTATAAGGGTTGGGAGATCTCTCACAATGATTTTATCCTTGCATCCCCTAAAATGGATGCCCTTATAACAAAATTTTGTTTAGAAGCCCAAAATCCCAATATTTCTTAGCGTCAGGAGGTCAAACCTTTAGAGTCATCCCACATTCTTACGGATTTTAGTAGAGATGAGAAGTATGCCATGGGAGATTCATGGGTACCGATTCTTTATTGAACCAAGAAGCAAGTGCACTATAAGGGGGAGCCTATGTGGTCAAGCATCTAATCATCCGCTAAGAGTAAGCATAGCTAGATTTTTCCAAGTGGGAACTCAACAAATATTTTCTTTTTCTAGCCTAGGGTTGTGCAATATTTGAGCCAGTTAAACACATTGCTTGGTTCCAAAATCTCGAAAATAAACATTCAAAATTAAAATCCTCCAAATTTCAAAACCCTTTAGGAGGGGCAAATACCTTTGACAAAATCCAAGTGTTATTGCTTTCCCTAGGGATTTTATCCTTAGAGGTTTCTAAGAATTTAGATTTACATCATAATTTGCTCATACTAAAGTCAACATTAGGAAATTTTACCTTGATTTATTTGATTTCTACACAATGGAATTTGTGCGATGAAAAGGAGTTAGGACACTTGACATATACTTTGAAAACTCTAATCGAGAATTGTTTGTGGTAAAAAGAACTCATTAAGAAAAGCTAAGAACAATTGAACCCCACACATGTGTTCTTTCAAATGATTTCCCACAAAATAAAAATCCGGAAACCAAAATTCAAGAGTCTTAGTCCAAGAGACCGTGAAGAACGTCTTTCAAGGCTTCATGAGGTAAGAGAAAGGTTGGTTTACAACTTATACAAGAAAGCTTCAAGGAAAAAACCTAACTTGTATGAGTTTTATTATCATCAAAATCCAACTCTCTTTCAAAGGTTTTCTTTTCTCACATAGGGAGTATCAAGCATGTTCTTCAATACCAAGGTTTTGTAGGAAGGAGTTCTATCTAGGTCAAATCTAGGGTCAAAATTAATCATTCTCATCCATCCCTCAACCATCAAAATCAAATATCATTTCACCAAAAAACTCTTGGAAACTTTGAAAACATCATTTATGATATACTTCTAGGAAAAATCAGAATCATCTTGTTTGGTTAGATATGTGTAGATGAATCCTTCTCCACATATTTGATCAAATTATAAAATCTTTGTGAACAAGTTTACCTCTTGATAAAATCCAACATCTTGAGATCCAGGAGTTCATTATCCAAAATAATCTTGTTTGACTAGGGGTGTCTTGATGAATCCTTCTTTATACACCTATTCAAATTATCATCTTGTGTACATGTTCACTTTAGGACAACATACAACCTCTTAGAGTTTACAAGTTCACTATCCAAAATAAATCTAAAGAAAATCAAAGAAAGTCCTAAAGTTTAAAATTTCCCTCAAAGTTTCTCAAGAGTTTCATCATCTGCATCATCCATCTTCCATTTATCTTATCCTCATCATCACTTTGATCGTTAAATTATCCTAGTTATTCTATTTTTTTGCCTAAAGTTAGATTAATTGATCCCTATTTTATGGTGCAAATAAGATCACAACATAAGAAGAATATGGAAATCAACAAGGAAACATCAACTTCAAGTGATCTAAGTCAAACTGATCCCAAAATGAATCATGTTGGATCAAGCAATCCCCCAATCTATTTCCCTCTACCATCACAAAATCCTCGAGTGGAGGACATCACAAACAGTGACTTAGGGATGACACAAGATGAAATCCTTAAGATGGTGCAAAATCCCAAAAATCATCAAATTGTTAATGCCATGATGAATTTATATCCCTCCCAATACTTGCTTGAATTGGAAAAAGAAGGGGCTAAAATCCCTTCAAACTATGAAAAAATCACAATTGTGGAAAGCCCTCTTGGGATCATGCCTTCAACCTCATCCACACCTCCATGCCAAAACATCACCCAAGGCATCCCATAGATCATATCATCCATTTCTCCAAATCTACCAATCGTTAGCAAGGGAAGCTCATTTCTTCATTACCTTCAAGCAAATCCCCTTGTGAATAATCAAGAATTGGACACAAACACCATATTGGTCCAATCCATCTTAGTAAATCCATTGCACCCATATTTACCTCTCACATTTCAGAATCAAACCAATTCCTCTTATTTTCATTTAACACCAACCTATCCTTTGGACACACAAACCTCTCTCCCTGTAACCTCATAGGGAGAGGGTGATTTATTTGGAGTAGGGGGAATCTTCGATCCCTCATCATCGCTTCAAGGGAATGAACCACCCATCTTCCCACCATTTTCACCTCTACCACTTACATCTACATCACCCCTTAGATTGGGTCTTCCCCCTTTACCTACCATCAATCAACCAAATCAAAGAAACCCCCTTATCGTAAATCAAAGCATCATACCAAATTCTCCCATCGTTCCATTGATATCACAGGTGGCAACTATCCAAACAATCTCAACAATCAATGCATCCACCATTACCCAAGTCTCTCAAATTATGGTTTCCCAAGGACCAAGCATCTCAATTACGCCATCCACCACTCAAACCTTGACCATCAATGAAATTGTTCCTCCCATCACAATGGTCAACACCATTCCCAATCCACTGCCACCACTGCCAGAACACAACATGGAAAATTCATTCAACATCATGTTGCAAGAAGGTCGAAAAGCTTCATGTCAAAAGGCACTCCAAAATCAACAAGATGCACAACTAGCTACTCAACAAGCACAATTAGCAACACAAAAAGCACAACAGAAAGTTGCCCAAGCCCAAGCTTTACTACAACAATAGAAAGTTACACAAGAAACTCAAGTAACTCAAGGTGCAAAAGTTGCACAAGTTTCTCAAGCCACACAAGCCACACAAGCCACACAAGCTACTCAAATTGCACAAATAGTCCAACAAGCACATGCTCAAGCCCAAGCCCAATATCAAGCTCAGCAAGCACAAGCACAAGCACAACACCAGGCACAATTACAAACAACCCAACAAGAAGCATATCAACAAGCCTTACAATATTATCAAGCACAACAACAAGCGAATCAACAACAAGCTTTGTTGGCACAACAACAACACAACCAATAACAAGATTTGCTGGCATAACAACACAACCAACAACAAGCATTGTTAGATCAATAGAAAATGCAGGAATTAATCATGCAAAAAATCTTGCACAAACCCCCCACCAACGCCTCACCCATCAATCAAATATTCCAACCACCTCAAAATATGTTTACTCTACCTCGTGATCGAGAAAATGATGTGATGACACAAATCAAACTTCTCTCGCAACAAGTTTTTGATCTTCAATTAGGAAAGCAATAAGGACACCCAAAAATTTGTGTCCCTATCCTTTTGATAGAAGCCTTGCAATGGTACCATTCCCTAAGGGATTTGAAATCCATAAATTTTACAAATATCGTGGGATAGGAAACCTTGAAGAACACGCCAGGGAATTACAAGTACATTGCATGGAAATTGCTTACAATGATACATATATGATGCAACTATTTCCTTGGAGCCTGGCTAGCCCCGCCATGGAGTGGTTCTCTCATCTGCCTACGAGCATCAGAACATTCCAAGAAATTGTAGATGCATTCCTCAAAAATTATGCATTCAACATGGTCACAAATGTTAGTCTAGAGGAATTATCGATGCTCAAATAGGGAAAGGGGGAATCATTCACCTCCTTCCTACAATGATGGAAATCCAAGGTCAATTGAAGCAAGTGGGCCATGCTAAAAGAGCAAAAAATTTGGATGAAAACTTGGAATTTTATCTAAAGATGCAGTGCATCACCACATACAACCAACTGATCCCCAAGGCACTCAACATCGAAAGGGCCCTTGTTACACGAGGGGGAATACCTAAAAATCTTGCACATCAAGATAGTCGCCCATCCACCAGTTATAATGAGAAACCTCACACATGGGTGAGATATAGGAATGCCACCAATGATGGAGTGGTTGATGCCAGGGTTGTCATCAATGCTCCAAAGCAGAATACCCAAACACATCATCAACCACAAAACAATAATCATAATAACATGAAAGCCAATGTGGTAACCCAACAACCACCCCACAATCAATCCAACAACCTTAATAATCAAGGAGGACCACCTCCACGAAACAGGTATCCCCTTAAGAGGAAATTCACAACTCTTGGGGAATCAATCGAATCCATCATGAAGAAGTTGGTCAATGAGAACCTCATCAAAATCCCCACTTATGATAATTACCAAGAGCCCTAGGTGAAACCACCCTGGTACAATGGAAATTTCCTTTGTGATTATCATAAGCTCAAGGGGCATATGACTGCCAACTGCATGAAACTAAAAAATGTCATCCAAGACCTCATTGATGACAAAATCACAAATGTTGAGCAACCGACTGGTAATTGAGATCTAAAAATATACACGAATCTGATGCCTGATCATAACCAAGGAAAAAATAAAGGGAAACAAAAATATGGCAATGTGAGCCATGTATACGAAGGGGTTGTTGCATGCCTTGATGAAATGATAATTGTTGTTAGCATGATGGGAGGAAAATCTGATTGTGGAGTCACCACACGCAATGACAAAATCACCATTGTCAGGGCATTATAACCGACTAAGACATCCACCTCGAATAAAAATCTATCCCTAATGGTAACAATGTCGTTGACTAGTTAAAAAGAGCCCCTGATCAGATCTCCATCATGGAGTTACTGAAGATTTCAGCTGTCCACAAATAAATCCTTGAGGAAGCATTGGCTTCATCTACCATCTTTGCCAAACTTGATATAGAGAAATTCCAAGCTATGGTTGCTAACATCACCACTCCCAATCTCCTCACATTATCCGATCAAGACTCTCCCACCCAACCATCTCACAATCGTGCACTCCACCTTGAAGTATTGGTTCACAAAAGAAAGGTCAAAAGGGTCTTAGTGGATGGGGGTGCAGGCCTCAATAATTGTTCACTCAAGCTTATAAAGAATCTAGGAATTCCTGAAGATTCTATTGAAAAAGGTAAGGGTATCATAATTAGGGCTTATGATGATCAAGAAAGAGTGTCCTAGGGAACTATTCAATTCCCTATTCAAGTAGGGCCAATTGTTATGGAAACTACCTGTCAGGTGCTTGAACTTGACCTACCATATAAAATCCTCCTAGGACACCCATGGATTCATGGGATGTAAGCAGTTGCATCGACCTTCCACCAATGTGTCAAGTTTTCATACCAAAACCAAGAGGTTACAATCCATGGTGATCCTAAACCCTTCACCTACTGCAAGAACCTGGAAGCCAAGTATTATAAAGTACCCCAAGTCCCAAAGAATGATGAAGGCCTGCCAAATCTATACATAGATCCATCCAACATAGCCTCCACTTCTTGGACAAAGACACCCTCCATCCCTAACATATTTGACATCAAGCTCATGATCCAAGACAATGGGTGTGGGGATTATAAGATGAAGAAAAATTATTTTTTTGTAGGAGAGTTACCTCAATCTCCTAGGTCACATGGACAACCCCAACCAGCTGAAACAAGCTCACAAACTTTCAAGGAAAACCCTTCTAGATTCTGATGTTGGGGGATCTAAGTCAGGAGATAGTATATGAAAGAGAAATTTCAAGATCACTATACCAAGATGAAAGGCCTGCACCTAATCTTCCCATGGATGAAAGAAGCAAAGGGTTACAAATGATGCTTGGTATGGGCTACAATAGAAATGAAAGTATTGGAAGGAACAACACTAGCTAGTTAGATCCTGTCTTTGTTGAGAAACAAATGAAAAATATTGGCCTTCGGTGTACCCCTCTAAGTATAACCATACATGGTAGAAGTCTCGTAGCTAGAACAATCATGACTCCCTCAGCTATCAACAATCACCCTTCAATTACGAGTATCTACAGGTCTGCCCTTAGATAACTTCAACTTTTATGTCACCAATGTGTGTAGTAGTAGTGATGATGAGGATCCCATAACTGATGTACCGATTATTTTTTAAGATTCCTCCCTCCTCATGATCAATAACTTATCCTTTGAGTCAAACCACCAAATCCACAAAATAAACCTGGTTTACCCCCAACTCATCGATTATGACCAACGAGGACCACCAATTTTGGACACGTTAAAAAATGATGAGGTACTCTTAGATTTCATGGGATTGAGGGATACAATACTAGATGAAGATAATAAGGTTGGATTTGAAATCACACTGGACACTCAAGCCTATTATGGGGAGATGATTGAATCTTTCAATCACAAAAGTGAGAAATTGATAATAATCTCAAGGTCCTTGAGTGAAATCCACACTGTGGCACTCTCTAACAATAAAATAGTAAAAATAAAGGACACATCCAATGGTGAAAACCTCTCTGAGGTGCTGGAGGATGAAGGATTCAATCTTCCCCTCATTGCACTTCATCAAGAAAAATCAGCAGTCCTAGCAGAACAATGCAATCCTATCAACCTAAGAACAGAAGAGCTACCACACAAATTTTTATGTTGAATCCCTTATCACATAAGAAAAATAACTCTTAGCTGTATTCCTGAAAGAAAGAAAGGTAAATTCTGCATGGAATTATGCTGACATTCCTGGGCTTGATTGAGAAGTGGTAGTTCATCACTTGGCAGTATATCTTGAAGCAAAACCTGTGAGACAAAAGCTTAGAAATATGCATCCCCAAATATCCTTGTTAGTCAAAATGGAATTGCAAAAGCTCTTGGATGCAAGGTTCATATGCCTAATTGATTATCTAGAGTGGGTGTAAAATCTAGTACCTATTTCTAAGCCAAATGGGGGCATTTGCATATGCACAAATTTTAGAGACTTAAAACAAATCATGTCCCAAGGATGAATTTTCACTAGCCAACATCAACATGATAGTGGATATGATGGAAAAACATGAGATGCTATCACTAATGGATGGGTTCTCAAGATATAACTAGATCATAATAGAAAAGGAGGACCATCATAATCTACAACATTCACATGTCCATGGGGAAACTATTGCTAGAACATGATGCCATTTGAGATAAAGAATGCAGGAGCAACTTATCAGAGAGACATGACTTTGATCTTTCATGACATGATTCATAAGACAATGGAAGACTATGTGGATTCCATATTGGCTTTTCAAGGAAAAGACGAGACAACATATCAACTTTGAGTTTCATTTTTGATAGGTTGGAAAAGTACAAGGTCTGACTCAACCCAAAGAAGTGTGTCTTCAGAGTGCAATCAGACAAGATCCTGGGATATATCGTATCAATGAGAGGTATCAAGGTAGATCCTGCCAAAGTCAAGGTGATCCTCAAAATGGAAGCACCCAAGACACTAAAGCAACTACGAGGCCTATACGGGAGACTTCAATCTATCTGTAGATTCATAGCATAGCTAGCGAATAAACAAATCCCATATTCTCATCTACTCCACAAGGAGGTAGCATACAAATGGGACAAAAAATGTGACCAAGCATTCAATAAAATCAAGGAATACCTACTCACACCACCAGTTCTAATGCTGCCAATCCCAAGAAAACTATTGATCCTATACATATCAGCAATAATGTCAACTCTTGATGCTCTCTTAGCCCAACATGATGAAAACAAAAGGGAAAGAGCAATCTATTACATTAGTAGGACCATGGTAGGACATGAGATAAATTACACACCTATTGAAAAATCTTGTCTAGCCGTCGTATTTGAAACTCAAAAGTTCAGGCATTACATGCTAGCACATTAGACCAAGCTAATCGCAAAAATAGATCCGCCCAAATACCTACTCTCTAAAATAAATCTCATAGGAAGGAGAACCAAGTGGGTTATGATCTTAATAGAGAATGACATTGAATATGTAGAGCGTAAGGCCATGAAAGGATAAGTAATTATGGATCAATTGGTAGAGGCACCTATATGTGCAAAAATCTCACTTATCTCAGAGTTTCCCAATGAATCAATTTTCAGACTAAGGATAGTAGACCACTGGAAGATGTATTTTGATGGATCCTACACACAAAATGGGTCAGGAGCAATAATTTTATTCATCACTCCCCAAGGAGATTAAATACCCAAATCCTACAAGCTGTCATTCCCATGCACGAATAACATAGCAGAGTATGAGGCTCTCATGATAGGGCTAAGGATTGTGGTGCAGTGGCAGATTATGGCTCTTAAGGTGTATGGAGACTCTTAGCTCATAATGAATCAAGTAAACAATGAAAATCAGATGAAGGATGATAAAATGACTCCATAGAAGAAATTTGTGGAGAGCCTCAATGAGTCATTCATTGATATTACATTTGAGAAGCTACCCAGTGGAAAAAATAGAGTATTAGATGCAAGGGCTACAATTGGATCACTCTTGCAAATCCTACACAACGTCCCAAAACAAGAATTCCTTGTAGATCAACTTCTCATACTAGCATTTGAGGTACCAAAGTCCAAATTCGTGTGTTAACTCGTTGGTCCTGGTGATCCCTAGTACCATGAAATTTACACTTACTTAAGAATAGGAGTCCTTCCCGTTGACATAACCCCAAACCTTAAATGAGATTTTGTCAAAAATTCTTCATGCTGTGTCATCGTAGGAGAAACCCTCTACCGTAGGGGCATCTAAGGGACCCTATTATGTTGCCTAAATACTGAATAAGCCTTGACTACTTTAACCAAGGTACACAATGGCATTTGTGGTTCACACTCGAGCGAAATAACCTTGGCTAAGAAATTGTTGAGGACATGATATTATTGGCCCACAATGGAAAGAGAAGCTCATGACTTTGTCAAAATATGTTTGCAGTGTTAACAACATGGGGACCTCATCCATGCACCAACTCAAGAACTTCATCCCATTGTTACACCTTGGCCCTTTTCATACTGGGGGCTTGATCTCATTGGTAAAATCACCCCCACCTCATCTAATGGCCATAAATTCATCATCACCGCCACAAAGTACTTTTCAAAATGGTTCGAAGCTATTCCCATGACCTACATAACTAGAAAGCAGATATCTAAGTTCATCCTGAACTATATTATATGTTGATATGGTGTCCCTTAGGCCATTATCTTAGATAATGGGACACCTTTCAAGAATCAAGATGTCCATGACCTTTTCCAAAAATTCAACATCCAACATTTCTTTTCCACTCCGTATTATCCCCAAGGCAACAACCAAGAAGAATCTAACAACAAAACCATTCTGAAAATCCTTAAGAAAACAATCAATGACATTGGTCATGACTAGAATCGATAGCTAAATCCTTCCTCATGGGTCTACCACAAAAGAATTCACACACCAACAAGTGCCACCCCCTTCTCCCTAGTCTATGAATCAAAAGCGATCCTCCCCATTGAGATCGAGCTCCCGTCCCTGAGGATATCACTATAAAATCTCATTATAGATGAGGAATACTGGGTCTCATGGCTAAATGAACTAGAATTACTAGAACTACTAGATAATTGGCACATGGATGCCCTAAATCACTTGTAAGTCTATCAAAACTACCTTAAGCGCAGCTACAATAAGAAAATCAGGAGGCAAAACTTCCAAGTTGACGAGCTAGTACTAAAGGAGAATCAGAAGAATGTGCCGAATCTGAATAGCAAAGGAAAATTTGAACCCAATTGGTTGGGACCTTTAATCATCACTATGAGCTACAAGTCAAGGGCCTATCAACTATCAAAACCCAAAGGGGAACCTCTATAGGAGCCCATGAAAAACTCCCATCTCAAAAAAATTTATGCCTAATCTTTTAAGGGTGAAACCAAAAATACAAAAATCCAAAAAAATTAGAAAAATGATTGAAAACAATAAAGAAAAAAAATTGTCCTCTAGTGAAAACCACTTCGGTGGCGCTTTGGACAAGTCCCTTGGTGAAAACCTATCAAACATGTGCCAAGAGTAGATAAAGCACTCTCCATCCACCAAGATATTTGTGGCTTACTCACTTATCCATTACATCTTACCATTCACCCATCATTATTCTTCCATACATCTGCATATGTACCATAGCTTGATCTTGTGATTGTATCATGATCCACCATAGTACTACTTGGCATATTCCTAAGGTTAATTTGTCCCACCTTTATCGAAGTAGTCTATTGCACCATGCTAGGGGCATGTTCCTATACCTGCATCAGATTACATTCATGTATATTCTTGCGATCTTCTTTAAAAATCCAAAAATCCAAAAACATTCAAAAAATCCATCAAAAATCCAAAAAACATCAGATATAAAAAATTCAAAGTCTTCAAAAATCTAAAAATTCCAAAAATAGAGTCATCTATCTAAACTACATTGTCTTTGAGCTTGAATGTAGGCAAGGTTGATCTTTGATCATCTTCCGAGACATTTTAGGTCAGTCCTTTAGGTGCCCGTCACAAGCGAACGACAATTTGTTTGCCCATCTATCTCATCACTAATCAAGTCTGTGTCAGTCAAACTACATGGTCTTTGCGTGTATGATGTGGGCAAGGCTAATCTATTGATTAGCTCCTGAGATCCCTAGGATAGATCTTTAGGTCATAAATCTTGAAAATAACAATTTTTTTTTTTAAATCTCAAAAATTAAAACAACCTCAAAACATTCAAAAAACACCAAAAATATCCAAATATTTGAAAAAACTCAAAATGGTGCATGCATCTAATTTCTCTTTCATCTAGAATAATCATCATTCATAATAAATCACTCATCATTTTCATCTTTTGGTAAGTCAATCGAAAGCAAGTCTAGCAAGTTTAAAAGTGAGAGCTCAATAGTCAAAGTCTCAAGTCTAGGTTAGTAAATCAATAAGTTAATCAACTCGGAGTATCAATAACTTATCATCCAATCAATCCCATCATCACCTGATCAAAACATTTCCTAGGATGCATCCTTCCTACAATGGACATCAACATCAAGCATCACCATAGTTTAGTCTTGGCTAGCGGTATGAAGAACATTATCTTGTTTGTTTACTTTATCTAGTCTTTTTGAATTATCTTATGTTGCGCTCATTCTAATGACCTCTCGATGATGCCTAATCAAAATGGTTTAGAGAGAAAGGAATGGGGCAATGATCATTATATTTTTATCTATTGTTCTTGTTGGTTTCCTTTTAAAATAATTTGGTCATATTTGCTTTGTTTAGTTTGTAGGGAAGGTAATTTAGATGTCTTGTTGACCACATAGGAAGGCTTGCTTTTCTATGTTTTGGTCCAAAATGTTTAGAGTATCTGAACTACATCCTGAATAAGGTTTTGTATGTCAAGTGTGAACAAGAATACTCCTATCTAATTTTTGAGTCAAAGTCCATCACACTAGGTACAACGCCATCCTGGTTCTTTATACCTTGACGCATTACACCTACGTGTGTTATCAAACATAAATTAAATGGCCCTTTTAAAATCCCAACTCCTGGTTTCATTATCATCATCATCATAAAGTAAAAATATTGTTGGATATTCTTTCTTATGTCTTCTCTCCATGTTAACATGGTTCCACGATAGTTACTCAAAAGCATTATGAAAATACATCCATCTTGCATCCACCAATCATTAGCATATCATGTAGGTAATATAGATGCATTTCATTTCATTATTAACATAGAATCATTTACAATATATTATCACATATGCATTATTAAGTTATGCATTACATATATGTCATCATTATCATTTCCATTAGAATTATCATTACCATATCATTATCATTTCATTATTACCATTACACTTCATAAAGCATCATCTCATATAAAAAATTCATCACATAATCATCATCATAAAACATTACATCATAGATCACCTTGCATTATCATTTCATAATGAAACATCCATTATATTAATCACATAGGGTCGCATAAGGATCACCATCTCATAATCATATAAATTACATACTATCATATCTTTAAAACATTGGTTCATAACATAACATTGCATTCATCATAGGAATCATTGCATTACATCATTACATGTCATAAATACCATGTGTCATCTCACATTAATAAGGGCATAATTGGGGAATTTCATACATCATTCTACATGTCATTGCATATGTGTCATAAATACATCACATTATTCATTTAGGACATAATATAGAAAATCATTTTGTATATAATGATTGCATCCATAAATCATCACCGTAAAATGCATAGAAAATATATAAAAAAGAAATGCATCCATAATCACTACATCATATCATAACACATAGGAAATTAAATGCATCCATCACAAATAAAATAGGACATCTCATAAATCAAATCATCTCATATATATATAAACATGAGTAACTGTCAAAGTACAAATTCAGGATGAAAGTGTATGGTACAAAAGGGGAATAAAAAATCTAAGCCCATGAATCAAAAAATATTGTCTATGATCAAAGCATGAGGCTAGCCCTGTTGGCTGAACCTATCACCCTCTTGCCTCTCAGCATGATCCTTAGGCAGCCTCATGCCTGTCTGGTGTGAAAAATCTGGCACCTGACCTACTGGTGGCATTGCCTACCTATAGTGTTTCCGATAGTACTTTGCCTCTTTGGCTACATCTCGGTATTACTGTAGGGATACTATCCTACCCTGGGATGAGGAGACCATACTCTCAAGCTATCTCCTCTGGCCTATCTCTTGATCTCTCACAGACCTGACCTAGTCTCTCTTTGTCATAAGTATTGTGACCTATTATCGAGCCTGATCCCTCTCAGATGTCAAAACCTATACCTAAGCCTATAATTGCTGGATCATGGAATCTTGGTGGTATGGATATGGAGGTTTTTGCTGAGGGACCTCTCTCTCCCCATCTCTAGGTGGGGTCTACTGGGTTTGATCTCTAACTGATATCTGGTCTTTGGGTGGTGCTTATTGTGAGTGGTCCCGAGGTGGTGTTTGATGTGGCTGGTGTGGAGGTGATCCTCCTCCTCCTGGAGGCCCATCTTCATCCCCATCTCCTCTACCTCCCTACCCTTGACCTCAACCTATTTATTGGCCCTCGGGCCTCCATCATGTGGGCATTGCACCTGGATTAGTAAGTTTTAGAGTTGGTCTGAATCAATCTTTGTAAGCCTATGTCACCCTTGTATCACCCTGTTCCTGATCGTACGACCATGGTCTAGCCACCAATTTCATAAAGGATGTCATTGCCTCGTATACAGAGATGGGTCTACCCCATGCAATCTCCCTCATAGTATGGGCAAAGATTTCCATGTAATGGTCATTGAGCTTATCCTATACATCTACAAATTGCCTGGCCACCTCATCTGGCATATATCTCTCAATCATGGTGTGCTATCTGCCTTGCATCAACCTATCATGGAGAGAAAAGAACAAATATTGAACATCATCAAACCATGGACCCATCCCAAGCTAGGGCCTCCAAATAAAAAATGTCATCTCATCGATGATCCTCCGCCAATGGGTGATGCCACTTACCCCTATGTGAGTAAATGCAATCTATGCGCCACCATATCGCCAGATGATCGAATCATCTAGCTCTAGAGAAACTAGTGTAAGTTGAGGGTGAAGCACTATAATTCACTCCCATGCCCAGACATGCAACAATATAACGTCGGCCTCGATGGCCCTACTATCTAAATACACAAACTCATGTAGATCTCTGTAAAGTGAGGCCAACATCACTGGCCCCTAGGAAAAACACTCTCTCTTGGAGAGAATCTGCTCCCATGCCAAGCCCCATCCTAGGCTAAAATATCAGCCCCGCCAATATGGTGCCACAAGACCTGATATGATGGCAACAACAATAATTCTAAAGGTGGGCACTTTGCCCTTGTATCTCTCAAGATCTATTTGTCCCTTGGAGAAGATGATCACCTCAATCTCCATGATCTCATAACAAGAATCCCTCCTGAAATCCACATCATATATGATCCTCTCTCCATGGATGGGAAATTGAACCATACATCCTCTAGTGTGATGGTAGCCTCTCCTATTGGAAAGTGAAACGAGAATGTTTCACTGTGCCATCTCTCTGCTAGGGCTGTCATCATCCCTAAGTGAGACCGAAAAGGACGTGCATAAACAATGTACCAAAGTCCTATTGGCCCAAGGTGCTCTTGGAGAAAATCATGCATACCGACTAACCGACTCAGTACCTGGGACTGGTGCTCTTGTGAAAGTAGTATCCTGAGGTCCTCCTATGCAAGGAAAGCCACAATGTCAAGTTTAAAAAAAATCGAGCCATCGAACTAAGTTTTTGGAGTTCAAAAAAATATTGCGGTCTTGTTTGTAATTGTGGCTCAGTTTGCAAATTCCAAATTGTGCCGCAGTGACACAATTTGACCACGCCGTAGTGGCACAATTTTACTGCACTCTGAAGTCCTAAATTCCAAAGAGGCCCTCAATGATGCTATTTGTACATGCGGTTTAATTAGGCCTAAAACCCTAATTTCTAAACTATGGTGTGATGACTCTTCGCACATGTGGTGTGCTTTGAGGCCACGCAGTCCTATTTTTTCATTTACAGTGGCGCTATACAGTGCCGCTTGACTAAAATTTGACTTTGACCCTATTTATTGCATGAAAAAAATCAAAATCACAAGCTAGGGAAGGGGTACATACCATGAGTTTCTATGTCGGCTAGCCGCTAGTGCACTCGTACTCGCTCTGACATGTGTCAAGGAAGCAATATTTGTGCCATCTCGATCAAAGCTCAAAGCTGAAAATGCAAATTTCTTTAAGGGCTAAGTGTGAAAATGATCCCTTGGGGTCTATTTAAGCCTAAAAATTAGGGTTTTTTGACCTAATTTAGCCATGCAACTAGGGTTTTGGACCCCCGATCCCATTTTTGCCTAGCCGAGGGCCATTTTGTATCATTTTTGGCATCCCAAAGCCTTTCTAGACCCGTCGGGCACCTTGTCCTCTTTTTTCACGAGATCACCCAGAAGTTCAAATTTTTGTCTGATCTCTTGAGGGGGCAATATACAAGCATAATTATTCTCGCTGGGGCAGCAGTGGGGCATCTAAAAAATCAAGGAAATTTTTGAATTTTCATCACAACAGTTTATTCTTTCAACCAACGCAACAAAGTGCATTGCTTCAAAGAGGGGAAAAATGTAGACATGAAAAATATACCAACATACCTGATCTTGATTACTAACACCGTTCACCCTAAATCATCTTCACAACTTGTCATCACTCTTCATCTCTTAATTAAATAAATAATCATTTATCTAATTAAGTCATTCTCTCTTGTTAATTAAATAAATTAGAGTTATTTAATTAATCCTTTGATCTCTATTTAATTAAATAATTTATTTTATTTGATTAAATCTCTAAATTCATCTTATTAAATTAAATAAATTAAACCTTATTTAATTTAATCTAACATCATCTTCCCTCTTTAATTAAATAAATCAAATCCTTTATTTAATTAAATCTAAATCACATTCTCATCAATTTGATTTAAATCAACCCATAAATCTAAATCAAATAGCCACACCAACTAATCTCCTATTAAATTAATTAAATCTTGATTAATTTAATCCAAATCTCTTAATTTCTCTAGATTTTGCCACTTGCACATGAAAATATATTTAATTGATTTATTAAATCTATATTTTCTCTCAACAAGGCATCTTTAGGGGAATATTCCTCCAAATTTGAAATCCCTCCAAGTGGATTTGTCCTTCCAACAAGATATTCATTCCTCTTACATGTCCTTGTGCATTGAGCCAAGCGGCATTTAATCCATTCTTTTTCCCTCTTACATGTCATTTCACTATTTTTAAATTCCACTTAATATCATTTATTGTGCACAATCACCAAAATGTGCTCAAGCTTCCTCCATTCACATCTTGACAAGTGGAATTTGGCCATTGGTTGAATATTAGTCCCATATTCATCTATTTTGTCTATTCTTCTCTCAATCTCATCTATATATAGAAAGCTCTTCTTCTCATTTTGCATCCATAATTTGAGTAAACTCACTATACTCAATTTCATCCTCAAGCATATCTATTTTCATCCATTTCATCAAGATTGTAGCTAGGTTATGAAAAAAATTCATCATGGAGCTCAATTGAATCTTCATCAAAGTGCATCACTCATCAAAATTGCATAATAGGAGTTGGGAAAGGGAAATTTCCTACACACAAATTGGCACCAACTCCCCCATGGGATCAAGAGTTTGATTTACATTGAATAGGATTTGATAGCTTTTGTTTATGTTTTTCATCTCATTTCTTGTTCTTTGCAATTTAAATGGATTTCATGGGGAATCTTGATTCTCAGTTGCATTTGATCTAATTATGTGTTTTTTTGCTATGTTTGTACATGTCTAAGATTGGGGTTCATAGTTTGATATATGCTCATTTACCCCAAATCACTATCAAGGAAGATAAAGAGAATTAGAGGAGAGTCAATGATGTGTTCTCCATGAAGCTGGTGAGAACGATGGAAGGTGATAAAGCCAAAAGATATTCCTTGGAGGCACAAAGTGTTATTAGACCAATGGGAGGCTGGTATATTCAGCTCCCTACTTACTCCTACATTAGGATGGAAGGATTTGATGGACATCCATTTATGTTTCCCATGTTCCCAACAAACAAAATTGTTTTATTAGAATTGGTTAGACAATTAAAACCGTCTCAATATCTTTATAACAAGGCTCACAAGAAGGCCTCTTTCAGATTTCCTATAGTATTAGGGAATTATAAGTGCAATGCAATTAGGGTGTCTAACTTGTGTGAAGAATAATTGACAACATATAATTTTGAGTTTTTTCCACTCTAGAGAATGTACTATGATCTCAAAGGGAATATTTCCAAGATTATTGTTGGTTACCATGCTCATGTACAACACCTAGAAGATGACTGGCTTAATTGTGAGGATGAGCTCAAAGTAAGGCTAAGAAAGTATGAAAGATTGTCTTTAGAATCTGCTCAGATTCTTACGATTCATGACATTCTAGACCAGTTGGAAGAGGATGATGGAGAAGTGTTGAATAGGTCCTTTAATGAAGATAGGGTGTATGATAAACCTATCCCAGACCCAGATTATGAGGATGAAGAAATGACATCAATTGATGAGTTCTCTGCACCAATTCTGTTACGTACTCAACATTGGATAAATGGATTTTGTAAAGCTTTGAGAGAAAGAGGAATTGACCCTACATTCTCAGAGGACAAGAGAAGAAAAAAAAAAGAAATGAAACTGCATTTGAGAGTGGAGAACCTGCTAGGAAGAAAAGGAAAACTAGTAAGGTGACTCCTGGTATAAGAATTGAAGAGAAAACCCCTGAAGTTTCAAAACAAGAAGTTCCAATAAATCCATCCGATAAGTGGCAGGATGCAAAATCAAACAAAGATAAATAAAAGGTAAGACCTAAATATGCATCTTACTCTAAAGCAAAACCAAGAACTAAACTATGTATTGAAGAAGAAGCAGGAGTAGCAAAAAATATTTACCCATACGAGGTATGAATCTCAAAGGGCTGCAACACTATTTACTTCTCCTCCCTTTGTTAATATGGCTAATGTGAAACAAGCATTGGCTGGAAATATTGTGGTTTTGGATGAAATTTTTGAGACAGATGAAGCCAAAATTTAAGATTAGATGAAGAAATGGGGTGCCATGTGGGAGAAGATAAAAGAAAAGAAGTTTATAGATAAACCCATGGTACAACTAGCGATACAAGAAATTCATGATACAGGGTCCACCACTATAAATATTTAAGAAGAATAATTTATACAAGGAAAAATCGCCTTAGAAGTAGGGAACCTTGACATCCTTGAAATGGAAACAAGGGAGATTGCAGAGTAGGATCCTATTGATGAAACAATTGTTGAAGATAACTTTTTATTCCTAGCCTTTGCTTGGGAACGTGCCAAATGATAATGAATAATTGAAGGTCTTTGGAAAATTAGAAGAGGACCAAGTTGAAGCTTAAATTGAAAAAGAAGAAGCTACACAGGTTCCAGGTGAAGAAGTTGAAAATGAAGAAAACCCTTGTGTGGTAGGAAATAAAGAAGGTAATGTTCAGAAAATTAATATTGAACATCTAGATAGATAGGAAAATGTAAGTCTCCAAGCAGAGGAGACAGTGCCAAATCTTAGTAATCCCAAATCTATGCCATAAATTATTGAAAAAATTCCCATTTCAAAGGAAGTAACATATAAAACTGAATAAATAAGAGAATAGATTCTTGAATCCAGTGAAAATCAGGAACAATGGAATATTATAGAGGAAGAGCTAAATAAAGATGCACCTGATTGGTTGATCAGGGAATTGGCTTCCCTAATGGAAGTAGAAATATTACCTCTAGACCTTAATAGTTTTATACAGGAAGTAGATACTCCTAAGCCTAGGTGTAGAGCTAAATCAAAACATTTTATATAGAGAAATGCAGATGGTGATAGAACCATCCATATAGCTACTCCAACAACTGATAGAAATAGACATGAAATAATGCCTGAGTATAAGATAATGAGCATTAATCTTGGACACTCATCTTGGAGGCAAGAGTTGGATGAAATAAAGGTGAACTTGGATGCCACTATTGATAGAGTATAGAAGTATAAAAATGTGAAGAGAAAATTGAAATAATGGGTTCCTACCTTGGAATATTTTATAAAATCACTAACCCTATCTGGTCAAGTGTAGATTGAATTGCCCCAACATCCAATACTAGTGTCACAAGAACAAGTTGATGCAATTGTAGCATCCCGCCACAAAATGAATTTATTTGAAGAATGGAATGGGTATTGGGTAAAACAAGGGGAGGAATTTATTATAGATGGGATAGGAAAATATAAGGAAGCATACCATTGGTTTGAAAAATCTAGAGGATGTGAAAGTGAATGCAGGGTTCATCAAGAAAAAATTGATGTTGAAAGGAAAAATATTGAAATTCACATACAAGCAAATGTCCAAGGTTTAATATAGGGAAATTTAATCTTAGAGCAAGAAGCTCTATTTCCAAAAAAATGGAAGAAATAATTGAAGTGGGAAGGTGACATGCTGATGCAATGTATTGAAGGATTTGAAAAGGTCGCCATGGAAGGAAGAAAATTGCTTGATAAGTATCAAGATTTTATTGAATTGTTAGCACGCCAAGGTTGTGATCCCCAAACATTAGGAAAGGAGGGTAAAGAAGCTAAAGCCTTAAAAGAATGGATCAAAATAATAAACAAAGAACCTATTCATTTGTTAACTTGGGAGGTCATTGATGAGATTGTACAATGCGGGAACACTATGGATAAATATGAAATAGACAAAGTGCAGAGAAATGATATTATACTTCAAGTATCAGAAGAATACACTAGGCTCAAACTCACTTGGAGGGATATACAAGGGATTTTAAAAGAACATATAAATCAAACATTGAATGCTTAACAAATAATATCAATTTAAGAAAGACAAAGAAAAGATCCTAGAGCTCGAGCCTTGAATAATGAAAGGATGTCGAATATTAGAGGTATTACATAGATTTTTGTTTTGCAATTTTGCAGGTTGTTCCTAGTCCCGGTGGATGTTCATTGTCTGGTATTCTGAAGGATGCCAATAGCCTTGGTGTATGTGTAGTATCACATGCTAGAGTAAGAAGTGAAGAATGTTGGTGCTGATAAAGTCAAACCTTTGACTTCTTCTAGAATATTTTGATGATAGTCGGTGTATGCCACATGCTACCTTTTGATTTTCTATTTCCGATTCTCTGGATAGAATTTAAGTTTGAACTCCTGAGGCCTTGTTCTTATAAAAGGCCATTTATTGCTTTATTTTAATTTTAAGTTTAGAATTTGTGGATGTCGAAAGAGACAAAACTTCTCTAAGTTTTGTTCTTTTTTCCTATTTTCTGAATCATTCCAGTCTAGAAACTTGTATGCACATAGACATTGATCAATATTAGAGCCAATTTGATATATCATGAATCTTTTGTATCTAGTTTTGTTAGTTCAGCTAAACAAAACTGTATGTTGTGTCGTTTAAGGGTGCATGCAAAACCTATTCGATGGCCAAAGTAAAATCCCTCTCTTTAAAATCTCGCATCATTTTATAAGTAGTTTTGAAGCAATTTGGTGAAGTATAAAACAATTTTCATTGATTTGATTAATTCTTTGAGGCATGTGTGGAGAATAACTGGGATAAATTTAAGTTTTCAATATTTTCTATGCTTTATTTTAGAATAGATGTTTAATTTTTTGAAAATGTTCCAAAAAAAAAGAGATGAATGAATGGATTTTTTTTGAAAATATTTCGTTGTATATGAAATTACTGAATGCTTAATAATCAATCTACTTAAGTGATAGAAAAATAAATTGTTGATGTTAATGAAATGTTATTTTAAATATTTCAATTTCATGATTTTATTTTTATGAATGAATTGGAGATCTTCTGTAAAATGCTTATGATTTTTGATGAAACCAAAAATGAACATATTCCCTTTCAGATTAACAACAAAATCACATCATACCCTGGAGTGAACCTAGTACAATCATGACCTGATTATCAGAGGCTTGGAATTAGACTGAGTCAATATTTTGTTCTATTAAGGGAAATTCCCCTTTTAGATTGTATTGTTCCATATCTTTCAAGAAGGATAGGCTCTTTGCGGTTTGTTTGTGAAGATTTTATTCAAACTATTGTTGTGAGTGAAATCATCATAAAAAATTGGATTGTCTATAGTTCATTGAAATGTCAAAGGGACTTCAAATTTTGTCCTACCAATATATGAACTCCCTCTAATGTGAATTCTTCATGACCATTTACTGCTACTGCTTATGCCATCGGTATGTCAAAGGGACATGAAACAAAGTGTTCAAAATTTCCATGTCACTCTAATTAAAACTATAAATCAAATGTCGGATGATGAAGCTCACCCTCCTTCATGTCGTTTATTGTCAAACTCAAACTCCTGTAGACCATCACACTCAGCTAACTAAAGCTGATTATGTAGGAGTTGAGAAAATACAACTTCATAAGAGCTTTGATACCATGTAAGAGTTGAGAAAATAAAACACTGCAAACCCTGAAGATCACCTGCATGCAAATAACCTGTCATAAAAGAAGAGATGGAGACAAACAAGCAAGGGTTCTCTAAAAATTGAAAATGTATATATTAGAGAGAATGAGAGAATGAATTGATATGAAATACAATGAGATCAATCCTTATAAAAAGGAGATCATGCAAACCCCAATAAAACCCTAATAGGAAAAAATTTAATAATTAATATAATTATTAAATGTCACTTTATGCAAACTAATGTGAAATCTTAAGAAGGGAATAAAGGTAACTTAATCAGCATAATTAAGTTAAAACCTTTACTCTAACACCCACCTTAAGATGAGCAACAATGCAGCTACAAAAAAATGCAAGAAAGAAAAGGTAACTACAATGCAAGAAGGCAAACATGGGTCCCAACAACTAGGCCAAATCAAGTACCCAAATACAACCAAATCTCTGTAAAGAGGAGAAATAGAGAAAACCTCATGGGAAAAAGCTCTACTCCAAAAAGAGATGCAGAAAGCCAAGAAGAACATCACTAAAACAAAATAAACTGCAAACAACTATCGAAAGATGACTACTATGGTGTTGAAGAACCTCCGCTGAAGATAAGATGATCAAGAACAAGAAGACAACAATTTGCATAATTTCCCATACAACACTACTCGAATCAGATGACAAACAAAGGCAAACACCTAGAATGAAGATACAGATGGCACAATAACCAATAGTTTGAAACACTGATCAGCTGAGAATGGAAGATCCCTTTGAAGGAAAAACCAAGGAAGCATTAGCATGAATAGTATAATACCTCCCATAATGCTAAACTGGGAGAGCCTGACAGATCCACTGAAATGATGTGAAACACCCTATAGTGCATGAAGGAGAAGAAACAATATTTGAAAGTGCACAAGAAAGCACCTGCAATTGAAAAAGTGGTGTGCAAAACAAAACACACATGCATGAGGCTAGAATCATATGGATCCACGATTGTCGTGGAGGGACACTCACCGAACAAAGATGTGATGGGAAAAACAAAGGAAAAATACACAACCCCTCATGACACTTTATAATAACAGTGCGAGTACAAAATATGGCACAACCTTATATGCAAAATCCCAAAAAATGTATGTACAATAGTGTGGCACTTTATCTCAGTCCATTTACATAAAATAAATTGCTTACAAATGATGCACAAAATGTCCAAAAAGGAAAAAGATGGAAATACATGAAGAATAACCAAAAAACTGACTGTAGAGTGCACCAAAAGAAAAAATAAGTGATGAAACTCACACCACTAGAAAGACGAGAAAACCAACTTTCTGATGATATCTTGTTTGCCAAAAAACAATATCGTATGCCCAAGTTACAGCCTCTGGAAGAAAACAGCTCCAAAGATGAAAAAAGCCATTGTTGGGTTAAATTTGATGGTCATACAACCATCACAGCAAAATATGGGCTTAAATTTGATGGCCAAATGACCGTCACTATAAAAGTGTGATTGGGCTTTTTAAAAAAAAATGTTTTTATAAAAAAAAACAAATAAAAAAATTTACATAAATTTTTTAATTAAAAAAAAAAAAAAGTGTGGTGGGGGAGGCACATGGGCCCACCCCCATGACACCCTATGTGGGTGCGGGCTCCCTGCGTAGGTCGGCATAGGTACAGACCTGTGGAGTACCCTGCATAGGTATGGACCTGCGCAGAACCCTACGCAGGGTACCTGCCTGCGTAGGCCTTAGCAAGCCTTTAAAAGGCTATAAAAACTTTGCCCCCTTTTTTTTTTTGATTTTTTTGATAAAAAAAAATCAAAAAGGCATTACAAATATATTTTTTTTCAGATGAAAAATAAATTCTTAAAAAGAATATTTTTTTTACTAGTATTTTTCCGAACCGCGCACAGACAAGCGGACGATTGTACAACCGTACATGCAAAAACATTTTGCCCCAAAATTTGACTTTGTCCAAAATGGACAAATGAATAGTCGATTTAGGGGTTTTGGACTGTTGCGGGCAGTGTCCATTTGAGCTGAAAATGCTTCGAAATTGTAGGTATGTCTTGGATCAAAAAAATAAACCCCAAACCCTTGAAGCTCCAAAAATCTTCAAAACAAGAACAGGAAGCAGCAGATCTGGAGCTCTGATATCATGTAGAAGTTGAGAAAATACAACTTCATAAGAGCTATGATACCATGTAGAAGTTGAGAAAATACAACTTCATAAGAGCTCTGATACCATGTAGAAGTTGAGAAAATACAACTTCACAAAAGCTCTAATACCATGTAAGAGTTGAGAAAATACAACTTCATAAGAGCTCTGATACCATGTAGGAGTTGAGAAAATACAACACCACAAACCTCGAAGATCACCTGCATGCAAATAACCTATCACAAAAGAAGAGATAGAGACAAACAAGTAAGGGTTCTCTGAAAACTGAAAAATGTATATATTAGAGAGAATGAGAGAATGAATTGATATGAAATACAATGGGATCAATCCTTATAAAAAGGAGATCATGCAAACCCTAATAAAACCCTAATAGAAGTCCTAATAGCAAAACATTTAATAATTAATATAATTATTAAATGTCACTTTATGCAAACTAATGTGAAATCTTAAGAAGGGAATAAAGGTAACTTAATCAACATAATTAAGTTAAAACCTTTACTCTAACAAATTCAACCCTTAGTCAAAAGGAAGCAATTTTTTTTTTTTGATGCAAGATTTCTCTCACATCTTGGATGCTCCTACATCAGACACTCGGGGTAGGAAGAATTTTGTGAATATGGATTCACAAGATGAAGTTGAGTGGTAATACCACCCTTTTAGACTACAAGAAATCCTTAGCCAACCCCATTGTTGAAATTGGTACCTGCATTTTCTTCATCTTTCTCCTCTTCCAACACTTAGCTAGAACATGCAACATCCTCCTTTGAAAAATCTTATTTTCACTCCTCTTCCTTGATGTGGAATCAACTCCACCATAACTCGACCACCTCCTCCAAATGTATCTCTCAATCACCTCTAATCTTGTGGGATTCAACCCACCATAGTCCATCCACATCCACCAAATTGCACATGCACTAAAATCTATTGCAAATTCAACTTCATTCTCCTCTTTCAAGCCTTTGATAAGAGATGCAATTGTATCACCTTCTTGTCCTATAACTAGTGCATCATAATCTTTTTCATCCACACAAAAACTAGTTTATTCTTCATAACAAAATTTAAAACATTATGGATTATCTCCTTCACTAGTAATGCTACACCCACTTTTTCATCCTCACCCTTTGGTAAAACACTATACTCCTCCTTCTTTATGTCTTCTAAAAGACATTTTCTAGCTGCAATCACTTCCTCTTCTACATTCATATCAATGTTAGCAATATAATCAAAGTACTCATCCTTTTCTCCCTGCAACAAACTATTAGTCATCCCAATATCCTTATCACATAAGAAGTTATCAAATAATGCCAAGGGAAGATTACCAAACAACTCAACTTCCTTCCCTTCATGTCCTTCCTTATTTTTAGTTGTAGTACTTTCAACTACCAAAACAATCACTTCTGCAATATCTCCTTCTACCTTACTCTTGTCATACTCAGACAAATCAACTTCAATAATTTTTTTATAGAAATCAAAATTTACCTTTTTCTTCTCCATTGACACCTTCACTATACTTTTCTTGGGTGCAATCCATACTCCTACAACTTCATCACTCTCACACTCTTGTCTACAACAACATTCATCAAGATTAAGATCTACCCAAGACTTCTCTTCTACAACTTCAATCTTGTCTTCAACATGATATTTCATTGTTTGTATTCCCTTAGGAGATATTGTGGCTACACACTTCCCCTTTTATTCCTTAATATCAACACCCTCAAGTTGATTTATAGCTGAAATGACTTTTTCCATTTCTACATGTTGATCCTCATCAAAAAATTCACCAAAATCTCGGTGAACCTCATCACCTTTTGTTGCAACTTTCAATGCTGAAATTATTCCTTGATTATCACTCTTCATGTCATTCCAAAACAAACCATATTTGGTTGTAACCTCACAATTTTTTATTAAAAATTAACCTTCTCATACCTAGCCATCCCATTCATATTATGTAAGCCATTTTTTTCTATGCATTCATAAGATGCAAGTTTTACCTTTTCTTCAACTACTACCACTTGGGTTTCCTCTTCTTCTAGGTCCTCCATTTCTCTCCATATTTTTTTGGTTTCTACCACCTTTGTATATCCATCCTCCATGTAATTCAATAGAAATCCATCAACTTCAAGCTTAGGTTCCTTAAGTTTTTTATACTCATACTCTTCCTCAGTGTAACACTCATGAAACTCAGTTGTATCCTCTTTCTTTCCTTTAGTCAAAACATCATTAGAAGGATAATAAAATTTACCTTCAACTTCTGTCTCTTCTCATTTTATCCTTTCAATCTTTTCCTCCAATTCTTCTATTTCTTGTTGCAACTCTATCTCTTTCTCTGGTCTTCCAAAATATCTCTCTAATTTCCTCTAGTCTGGGAGTCCTTAGAATCCATCTAATGACAATGCCCTTTCTTTTTTCCATTCTCTAGGCCTCTCAAAGCTGTAACAACACAAATCCTTAACCCACAAGTTTCACAAATGTAAATGCCTCACATTTGGTGATTTTTTTACAAATCTTCAACACCTTTAGTTTTTATTGCAAACCCACACACTTTCAACGCTTTAACAAGTCTCTCCACAGTTACAAGTAATCCTTGCAACAATATCTCACTCACAAAACTATCCTCTACACAAAAAATACTTTGCAAGATGCTTCCTCTACCCACCCTCTCTTAGTGGAGTAAATTTACACCTTCTACCCAGTTTTATCTCTATTGGAGGATAGTGGTCACAAACCCTCTTTCATGCCTACAAAAAAATAATTTCCCACAACTCTCTCTTGTAGCTTCACCACTCTTCAATCGCAGGTCCTTGTGCATGCTCTGCACTCTCAAGATCTTCTGGCTCAGATACCACTAATGAATGGTAATCCCCTTATAAACTAAAAATCACCATAATAACATAGGTTTTCACAAAAAAATGCAAGCAAGAAACCAAACTTTCTATCATCACCAAAAGAACCTTTTTTACAAAAATTCAATCTTATTACATGGGATATCTCATTACATCATTTGAAAATCTAAAACAGATTCTCTATAGGCTCTCATATCTTGCCACCAAACCATTACAACTAGATCTATTTATTCTAGCCTCTATATCCCCTTCCTTCTCAACTCTCTTCTTTCAAATTAGCTCCCCCTCTTCTCTCTTCTTGATAGGTTTATATCCTTCCTCTGTTAACACCAAAAATATTTCTCCTTTAACTATAACCATGTTAGCCATCTAGGGTTTCTTTTAATCTAATATTTATTTAATGATTTTACCCATCTTTCTTTAGTATCACTACTTCATTCAATCACCAACCAAAATGGTTTCCTTGTTGTTCACTATCGAGCACCACATTCACACCACGCTATCAAAAACACATTATGTTATTGGGCTGAGATAATTCCAGATCACACTGATACTGACCCCTCTCATCAATACCTCATCGCCATCCTCATCACTATTCACAATTCACAATACTAATGCGAATTTACTTATTATTCAATTGTATTCTACCATCTATCCACCTTTATACACTTATCACTCCATCAACGTTATCTTCCTATCAGATCCCACCAAGATCTTTTTAGTATCCACGTGTCAACCTCTTATTCATCCATCCATCACCTTTGATATATTCATGTTTTTACCTTTCTACCATCGATTAACATGGGAAATTCAAATCCTCTCACTCTGATATGGCAAGGTCTCACCGAAGAAGATCTATTGAGATGTTGAATAGACTCATCACGACCTCCTGCTGGAACATGTTTGTCTCCCTAATATTGGAATAATGAATAGACTTGTAATCTTGTCATTCCAAAATATTGTCATCACCTTGATACACCTTATCGCTCCATCAGAGGGACTCCCAAATGACTCCTTTTGATAACCCAAAGTCTCCTTGATGCAACCTGTCAAAATGTCGAAGGGACTTTGAATGTTGTATGACTAATATATGAACCTCCCTTCGATGTGAATTATTTGTGATATTTTATTGTTGCTACTTATTCCATCTATATGTCAAAGGGACAATGAAACAAAGTGTCTTCAAAATAGCTATGTCACTCTGATGAAAACTATTAACCGAATGCTGGATGACAAATCTCATCCTCCTTCATGCTACTTATTGTCAAACCCAAACTCTTGTAAACCATCATACTTATCTATCTGAAGCTGATTCAACCCTTATTTGAAAGGAAACAAACATAGATTTTTTTTCGATGTAAGATCTCTCTCACACCTCGGATGCCCCTGCATTAGACACCTAGGGTAGGAAGAATTTTGTGAATATGGATTCACAAAATGGAGTTGAGTGGTAGTACCACCCTTTAAGATTGCAAGAAATCCTCAACCAACCCCATTTCTAAAATTGGTACTTGCAATTGCTTCTTCTTAGTCCTCTTCCAACACTTAGCTAGAACAAGAAACCTTCTCCTTTAAAAAATCTATTTTGCACTCCTCTTCCTTAATGTGGAATCAACTCCACCATAACCCGACCACCTCCTCCAAATGTATCTCTCATTCACCTCTAATATTATGGGATTCATCCCACCATAGTCTTTCCACCTCCACAAAATTGCACCTACACTTAACTCTATTGAAACTTCAACTTCATTCTCATCTTTCATGCCTTTGATAAGACATGCAATTGTATCACCTTCTTTTCCTATAACTAGTGCATCATACTCTTTTTCATCCACACAAAACCTAGTTTCATCTTCATCACAAAAATTTAAAACATTATTCATTACCTCCTTCATTGGTAATGCTACACGCACTTGTTCATCCTCACCCTTGGGTACAACAATATACTCCTCCTTTATGTCTTCTAAAAGACATTTTCTAGCTACAATCACTTCATCTTATGCATTCATATCAATGTTAGCAATATAATCAAAGGACACATCCTTTTCTCCCTACAACAAACTATCAGTCATCCCAATCTCCTTATCACATAAGAAGTCATCAATTGATGCAAAGGGAAGATTTCTAGACAATTCAACTTCCTTCTCTTCATTTCCTTCCTTATTTTTAGCTATATTACTTTCAACTACAAAAATACTCACTGTTGCAATATCTTCTCTACCTTACTCTTGTCATACTCAGATAAATCAACTTCAACATTTTTTTTATAGAAATTAGAATTTAGTTTTTTCTTCTCCATAGAAACCTTCACTACACCTATCTTGTGTGCATTCCACACTCTTGCAACTCATCACTCTCACACTCTTGTCTACAACAACATTCATCAAGATTAAGATCTACTTGAGTCTTCTCCACTACTGCAATTGAAATATTTTCTTCAACATGATAAGCCATTGTTTGTATGCCCTTATAAGGATATATTGTGGTTAAAAAATTCCCCTCCAGTTCCTTAATATCAACACCCTCAAGTTGATTTATTGTTGCAATGAATTTTCCATTACTACATGTTGATCCTCATTGGAAAATTCACCAATATTTGGGTGAACCTCATCACCTTCTATTGCAACTTTCACTGCTGCAACTATTCCTTCATTATCACTCTTCATGTCATTCCAACGCAAACTAGATTTGGTTCTAACCTCACCAAAATCTAAAAAAAAATTAACCTTCTCATACCTAACCATCCTATTCATATTATGCAAACTCGATTTTTCTATACATTCACAAGATGCAAGTTTTACCTTTTCTTCAATTGCTACCACTTGAGTTTCCTCTTCTTCAAGGTCTTCCATTTCTCTCCATCTTTCTATGTTTTCTACCACCTCTTTATCTTCATCCTTCATGTCTTTCAATAAACATACCTTAACTTCAAGCTCAGGTTCCTCAATTTTTTTGTACTCATACTCTTCCCCAGTGTCACATTAATGACACTCTATTGCATCCTCTTTCTTTCCCATAGTCAAAAAATCATTAGAAGGATAATAAAATTTACCTTCAACTTTTGTCTCCTCTTGTTTAATCATTTCAATCTTGTCCTCCAATTATTTTATTAGCTATTGCAACCTATCCATTCTCTTTCTCTAATCTCTTGAAATATCTCTTTGATTTAATCTAGTCTGGGAATCCTTATAATCCATCCAATGACAATGCCCTTTATCTTTTCCATTTTTCAGGCCTCTCAAAGCCATAAAAACACAAATTCTCAACCCACAAGTTTCACAAATGTAAACTGCCTCATTTTCGATGATCTATTTACAAATATTCAACACCTTCAAATGTTATTGTAAATCCACACACTCTCAATGCTTTAACAAGTCTCTCCACAACTAAAAGTACTCCTTGCAACAATATCTCACTCACACAACTATCCTCTACCCAACAAAGACTTTGGAATATTCTTCCTCTACCCACCCTCTCTTAGTGTAGGAGATCTACACCTTCTACCCAAATTTATCTTTGTTGGAGGATAGTGGTCATAGAACCTCTTTCATGCCTACAACAAACATACTTTCCCACAACTCTCTCTCTCTCTCTTGTACCTTCACCACATCACTCTTCACCACTCTTCACTTGCAAGTCCTGGTGCATAATTTGCACTCTCAAGATCTTCTATCTATGATACCACTAACGAAGGGTACTCCCCTTACAAACTAAAACTTACCACAACAACACAATTTTGCACAAAAAAATGCAAGAAGGAAACAACACTTTCTATTATCACTAGAAGAAAATGAAATTACAACTATTCCATCTTAATACATGGGTTATCTTATTAAATCATTTGTAAATATGAAACAAATTCACTCTAGGCTCTCAAGTCTTGCCACTAGACCATTACAAGAAACTCTCTCTAGTCTAGCCTCTCTATCCCCTTCCTTGTCAGCTTTCTTATCGCTAATAATCTCCCCCTCTTCTCTCTTCCTAATAGGTTTATATCCTTCCTTTGTCATCACCAACAATATTTCTCCTTTTATTGTAACAATGTCGACCATCTATGGTTTCCTATAATATGATCTTAATTTAATTATTTTACCTGTCTTTCCTTAATACTGCTACTTCATTCAGTCACCAACAGGAATGGTTTCCTCATTGTTTGCTATCGATCGCCAAATTTGCAACACACTATCGAAAACCCATTATGTTATCAGGTTGAGATTATTCCATGTCACACTGATATTGACCCCTCTCGCTGATACCTCATCACCATTCAAAATTCACAACAACAATGTGAATTGACTTATTGTTCAATCACATTTTTCCATCTATCTACCTCTATACGCTTATTGATCCATCATCGTTACCTTCCTATTAGGTCTGAACAAGAGATTTTACAGTAGCCACACATCAATGTCTTATTCATTTGTCCATCACCTTCGACCTATTCATGTTTCCACCTTTCCACCATTAAAGTATCATGGGGACTTAAAATCCTCTCACTCTGATATGGAAAGGTCTTGTTAAAGAAGCTCTATTAGGATGTCAAATAGACTCCTCATGACCTCCCACCATAACATGTTTGTCTCCCTGATATTAGAATATAGAAGGGACTTGTAACCTTGTCATTTTGATATCTCGTTGTCACCTCAATAAACCTTATCACTTTGTCAAAGGGACTCCCAAATGACTCCTTTTGATAACCCAGAGTCTCTTTCATGCAACTTGTCATCATTTCTACAATTTTTTGGAATGTCGAAAGGACTTCGAATGTCATCCTACTAATATATGAAACTACCTCCAATGTGAATTCTTCATGACCGTTCACTGTTGCTACTTACACCATCGATATGTCAAAGGGACATGAAACAAAGTGTTTTCAAAATCACCATGTCACTTTGATGGAAACTATTAACTAATTTTTAGATGATGAAGCTCATCCTCCTTAATGTTTTTTTTTATAAAACTCGAACTCCTCTAAACCATCATACTCAACCAACTAAAGCCGGTTCAACCCTTATTCAAAAGGAAATAAAAACAATTTTTTTTTTTGTGTCGATGAAAGATCGCTCTCACACCCTGCATGCTCCTGCATCAAAGCCACCAAGGCAATCAGAGAGTTATGGAGAACTTAGGATTGACTAATTCTAATTGACTATGGGTTATGTGCCTGTATAAATCTAAAAATGGACACATTAAATCAAGCCTGAAAATTAATTAAATATGAATTATTTAATTAATCTTCTAAAGTCATCTACACATAAATAAATTTAATTATTTATTTATATCATTTACTTTCTGATTCTTCTAATTTAATTAAATAAATAATTTTATTTAGTTATTACTATTTTCCATCTTCCTCTTAATTAATTAAATAAATTTTATAATTTATTTATATTAATTATCATAAGTTGAAATTTCTAAGTTCAAATAAGAATATTCTTCTAAATTCATTCTTCACTTCACATTTAATTAAATCTTCTAAATATTTAATTAAACACTTTCTTCACTTCACACATAATTAAATATTCTAAATATTTAATTAAATTCCCTTTTCATTTCTCACACATAATTAAGTAATTTAATTATTTAATTATATAAAATTCTAAATTCTTTGTCACATATAATTAAATAACTTAATTATTTAATTATGGATTTATTCTCAACTACCAACTAACTCCTCTTAACTAAAATGGCCAAATGGCAACTTTCCTTCACTTTTGAATGGAAGAGGTTGTGTAGGAGGAAAAATTCCCCATCTTTCTCTCTAGATTCTATTTTTCTCTCCAACTTTCCAATCTTCCACTGTTCATCTTGACAGGCTTGATTTCAACCGTCGATATTTTCCAACTAGACTCTTGCCTCCAAAATTCTATAAATATAGCCTCTTTAAAGGATCTTAGATCTAAAATCCAAGCGACTATAGCGTGAGCATTATAGTTGCATTTGTTGAGTATTTAGCAATCTTATTTTCTTAAGCATAGCATCTTATCTTTCATAATCCATTTTAGTTTCATATCTTAGTTTCAATCATCTCATATCATTTAGCAATAGAAATTCATGTTGCATAATCTTGTTCTCTAAGTTGTCACTTTGCCAACCTACTACTTACATAATGTAAGAGCCAACAACTTACAATGAATCCTTAGACATAGAGGACAATGGGGCATCTTTGAAGAAACTGTTGTGCTTAGAGTATGCTTCTCTTTAACTTTGATTTCTCTAATATAATGTCACACTGGTGTGTTTGTTTAACTCTTTAGTTTATTCCACATATTCACACAAATTTTGGCACCCACCGTGGGGCCTTTGCCCTATTTTTAATCTTTTTATTGTAGTTTTTCTGGCAGGGTACAAACTTGACTCATGGTTTAGCGCATACGAGACCCATTTTAGCACATATATTGAATAGTTTAGAGCATTCATGCTCTATTTCAGCGCATTGGTTCTCTTTTTTAGCACATAGTTGTGTTCTTTTAGCATATTTTTTCTCTATTTTAGCACATCCTCTTGATTTATTTTAGCGCATTTATGCCCCATTTTAAAACATTTATGTGTTCTTTTAGCGAATCCATGGGAATGTAAATTTTAATCCTAAATCCAACACATCTACGAATAGAGATTACTACTTTTTGCATAAGGTTAAAATGAATCAATCTCGGGGTAGTCACCAAACAATTGATTTATCTTGGATAAAATGAATCCCATATATTTTGTGAAGCAACATCTTCACTTAGTTTATAAAAATTTCATTTGGGATTAAAATTGAACAAAATTGTTTGCTATGATTGTCAGGAGTTAGGTCTATGCTCTCCCCTTAACTAGGTGATCAAAATATCAAAATCATCTTTTCATTTCATGTATTTTATGCTTTTTAAAAACCCTTAGCAGGCTTTCTCTTTTGGGAAAAAGTACTCACCCAAGAGGAACGACCTAAGTGGAAACCCCTAAAGCTAAGGATTCCAACCCACTATAATCAAAAGTGATTTGTTGATGAAAATCCACTCGATAGTAGTGTGCAAGATAACCATCACCAAAGCATTTGTTCCAAAGGTTGGGAGGTATCTCGAGGGAGTATATCATTTTCCGCATTGAATGGAAAAACTTACTACAAACCTTAGTGTAGAAGCCAACCTAGTAAGTAGCCAAACATTATAATACCCACAGTGCAAGGAGAGGGAATAATTTTCCCCCAAGACACTCACCATATAATTGCCAAGGACCATTTTGTCAAGGGATCGAGAAATATAACTTTGTGTATATGCTTGGAAAAGACAAAAACATAGGTGCCCTCTAGGGGTGACACAGCTATGTGAGTCAACACAATTCTAAGATGTGGATTGTGATGCTTATGATGACCTTTTTGACAATTAAGAGTGAGTCTTCTTGAAGTGTTTGTCTTATTCAAATACCCGTGGAAATTTTGAAGAACATACATTGATTGTTTAGATTTTACGACTTTAAAAAAAAAAAATTCCTACTAAATGCCATGTTTTTCAAAAACTAATACAAATGGAGATCATCCAATTTAGAAAACTATCAAAACATGTTCGTCTTATCACATTAACTGGATATTTTAGCGCATCCCTGCTTTGTTTTAGCGCATTTATGCTCTATTATAACACATTTATGCTCTGTTCTAGCCCATCCATGCTCTATTATAGCGCATCTATTCTTTGTTTTAGTGCATTCATGCAACAATCTAGCACATTGATTTGCTCTTTTACCACATTCATTGAAAATTTTAGCGCATCCATTGAACAAAGTAGCGCATCTTTTTTTTGAGTCAAACCAGTTTTTTGATGCAATTTTCCACTAAGTTTGGTTCTTTTCTATGCTCAGAGTCTAGAAGTCTACAAAATTTGTTAAGAAATCCCTTAAGAAAAAAAGGATCAAGAAGCCAAAAAGGTCCCTTAGTTACAAGAAACTTTTGAAAAGGAGACACTTTTTATACCAAAGTCAGAAAGTTTGCTTGAGCATCAAAATTTCATTCATCGATATCAAGAATTTTCTAGGGGATTTACTGACTATTTTTTTTTAGAGTCATTATCTTCACAAGCCTTCTTTCAATGAAGATATCTTTCGTAGAGGCATAATCATAGTTAACCCATTCATTCCTCTTTCATCTCACAACCTACAATTTAGTGTTCCAATCATCTAGATCAAGTGTTGTAATAGAGAACTTGGAAGCATTAGGCTTTTGAAAATTTCTTATTTTCTCAAACTTAAGATCAAAACATCGCAAAGTGCATTATCACATACATTTCTGATTTTTAGTTTAATTCCCATAATAGGATCATAATCCTTCCAACCAGGGAATCACAAGCTAAAAATTATAAATTTCTTTAGTCATATCAATATAATCCATCTTTCTATTCTGACTAAGACATCCAACGAAATTGCACTCTCCTATTTGTGATCAAAGTTAGTAAAATTTTGATAGAAGAATATGCCTGTTGTCACAAGATCCTGAAAGCACCAAGAAGAAGACAAAAGGGAAAATCCATTTGGCACCATGGATGATAGATGAAATCCTTTTCATAGGTTTCGTACTAGGAATAATTCAAATGATAATGAAATAATTGAGGAGTTACTTCAAGAAGCTAAACAGGATCCACAATTTCATACTCTCTTGGACAAAATTATAGAGTGGAACAAAGAAAGATACTTTCTTTTGTTAGCAAAACAAGGAGCTAAACTACCCTCTGATTTTGATATTGAGAAAATTAGAGAAGATCCTGAAAAAGTTGAAACCCCCTTAAATGATTTTATTTCTCTTACCCAACAATTAAGAGCACTGCAACGAAAACTTAAAGAAACACAAGGGGGCACAACCAAGAAATATGTTTTGGAAGTTATTTTCCCATATCCCTTCGACATGAATCCCAACATGATTCCTTTCCCAAAAAATTGTGAAATCCTAAAATTTGATAGATACAATGGGAAAACAGATCCTATTGTTCGTGTGAGGGAGTTTCAAAATATGAGCCTGGAATTTTCTCATGAAGATACATACTTGATGCAATTATTTCCATAGAGTCTAGGTGCACAGTCCATGGAGTGGCTTCCAAAAATCACTCTCCCTATCAAAACGTTTGAGGAGTTAATCAATAAAGTCATATCTCAGTATTCCTATAATATACAACATCAAATAACCATGCTTGATTTGTGCAAAGCGAAGCAAAAGACCGGGGAACCCTTTATCACATTCCTGCAAAGATGGAGAAGGTTATTTGCAAGATATTCTCATCCAGTTCCCGAAAAGGAAAATATGGAAATATTTATTGAAATTCTAAATCAAGAAATGAGTTATAGGCTCAATATTCATTGTCCTCAATCATTTGAGAAATTTATTGAAAATACGATCACCATTGAAGGAGCATTGGTCAAGAGAGGAGTCCTAAAGCTTGAAAAAGATGGTCCAAATTCATATAATCATAACAATGACAATGATAAATCATGATTCTGGACTAGAAATAAGAATGTTGTAAATGATGGGGTGGTAGATGCCAACAATGTGAAAGCAAAGCCAACCATTCTCAATGTATTAGGTATTCAACGCAACAACAACAATCCTAGAAATTCTACCAACTAAGGCAATAAAAATTCCAATAAAGGAAACAACACCAACCAAGGGAATATGGTTGATAATCATGGTAATTTAAATAATAATCTCTACAACAATCAAAATTCAAACCTGCCCAAATTACATTTTTTCTCAAATCAATAGAGTTTTACTCCCTTGGGCTAGTCTCTTGAATCAATTCTCAAAGAGATTTTGAATCAAAACATCATCACATTGCCACCACAAAGAGATTATGAGCTGCAAGTCAAACCACCATCCTGGAATGACTCTTATTATTGTGATTACCATAGATGCAAAGGCCATATGATGTATAATTGCCAAGGTTTGAAAATTTTGGTTCAAGATTTGATCGACAATCACACCATAACTATTGAGGGACATAATGCTAACGAAGATCATTAGGAATTCAAGGACCCTCTCCCCAATTATCAAAAAGGGGAATCTTTAGGTGACAAAGGAAAAAATGTAAATCATGTCTATGGCACGACCATCAATCGTATCTACACTAATGACCAACAAGTCAACATCATCAAAGTCAAAGGAAATCAAGAGTATCGAGAAGTTAATGCAACAATGAGGGGACATGCTAAAATCATCATAAAAGGAAATTCATCCAAATCCACTATCCCCCCTCCAAGTCAGTACAATTTAGTTGATCAATTACATAAAACATCAGCTCAAATTTCTATCTTGGAACTTCTTAAAATATCGCCGACACATAAGAACATTTTGGAAAAGGCTCTCGTTGACACAACCGTATCTCCTGATTTGGATATTGACAATTTTCAAGCTGTGGTAAGACACTTTTCCTCACCCACATGTCTATCCTTTTCTGAGAAATATTATGCTTCCATGACTCATCCCCATAATTCATCACTTTATCTAGAAGTCATAGTTCAAAAAACACATATCAGACATGTCTTAATAGATGGGGGAGCCGGTTTAAATATTTGTACTTTAAAATTGGTTCTTGCCTTAGGGTATTCTGAAGAGTCTACTGATCTGAGGAGAAAAATAACAATCAAAGTATATTTTGATGAGGAACGAGCTTCTAAGGGCCTCATCATGCTACCTATCAAAGTGGTACCTATTGTAAATAATACTTTCTATTAGGTTCTGGATTGAGACTTATCTTATAACATACTTTTGGGTCAACCATGGATCCATGAGATGCAAGAGGTACCGTCTACATACCATCAATGTCTAAAATTTCCTTATGAAAGACAAGAAATAACCATACTAGCTGATCATAACAATAGCTAGATTTTTTCTAACCTTAGAGCAACTCAGGACACCTTTGACCTGCATAATAGAGAGGATCTTGTTGTTTCTTCTTCTAAACACAATGATCAAACAAGGGAATTGATAAAAATATTGACACAAAGCTACAATTAAAGGATAATAGAGTGGGAGAATATTCACTATATCTCTCTAACCTACCTGTCTCTTCAAGGTCACATGGTTAGCCTACAATATCCTCATAGAAAGTTTCAATGGCTTCCACATCAAGAGCACAAGCTTCAATCCCCATCACCATGTTTGATGAGAAATTCATCAAGACTAACAATCAAGAAACTGAAGAAGATAGAGCTATTCTTAATTGGCTTTATAAAGATGAAGATGAATCTATCCAACATGTCAAATTACCTACTAAGAAATATGGGAAGGGCTATACAATAATGAAACGAATGGGTTATGAAGGAACTGGCCCCATAGGAAAATTAAAAAAAAGGAATTTTTGAACCCATTCAACCAAAAACAATGCATCCAAAAGATAAAATTGGAATTGGATATGGAGAAGATGCAAAAGAAACAATCCAAAAGAAATCTAATGCAGAGATAGCTGAGACAATTATGAGATTGCAGGAGAATTCTGACACCAATTCAAATGAGTATAAATGGGATACCATTTATAATGATGAATTTTGGAGAGACAAATAGGTGGATTTTATACAAAAATATACACCCATTCTCACACAAGGGGAAAGTTCAAGCCCTCCAATTGACTACATACTTCAAAGTGACCATGACTTGAGTGATGATGATTCAGTTCAAAGAAAGATGAATAATCAACAAGAGGATACCATCATAGATCTTCCCCATAGAGAGAATGATAACCATGTCATGACCTTAACAGCTAGTGACTTTACCCAACTAGATGATCCCTTGCCTTTGGTCCATCCTGAGCTCATTGATTGGGAACAAACTGAACCAATCGATCTCCCAATCTTCCTAGATGATGAAACCATTGTAAATTTTCTTTGTTCATCCAATCAGGAAATAGGTTCCACCAGTGAATCACAGGATCAAAATCTCAGTCAAGAGAGTGCCAAGTTTCTCAGCTGCAAAATTAACAATATAAAAGATGAATCTAATGGTGAAAATCGATAAAAGGCAATATTAGATCATGAAAAAGGAAAAGTAAAGAGCATATTTGAGGGTGAAAACCTTTCAAAGGGACTGAAAGATGAGAAAATTGACACTCTCCTTGAGTACTATCAAGAGAGGTCTTCTATTTTGATAGAACCAACAAAAGCAATCAATATTGGCACAATGGAATAGCCGAAGATCCTGCAACTTGTTGCATCATTGACAGAGAAAGAAGTCCCAAAATTCCCAAAATTTCTAAAGGATAATCAAATCAATTTGTATGGTCATATGTAGATATGCTTGGCTTGGATCGAAATCTTATCATGCACCATTTTTACATAATGCCAAGGGAAAAATAGGTGAAACAAAAGCTCAAAATACACCTGCATGTTGCATTTAGTCAAAGAAGAATTAAAGAATTTGTTGGATGTAGGATTCATTTGGTCTATCGACTATTCAAAATGGATCTCCAACATCGTATAGATTTTTGAGATATAAATAAAGCCTATCCAAAAGATGATTTTCCTTTGTTGAAAATTGACACGATTGTAGATTTGACAGGAGGTCATGCTATGTATTCACTGATGTATGGATTTTCTTGGTATAATCAAATCAAGATCGCACCTAAATATCAAGATAATACCACATCCACATGTCCCTAGGGTACATATTGTTGGAATGTAATGTCGTTCATACTCAAAAATACAGGAGCGACATATCAACGGACAATGACTACAAATTTTCATGACATGATGCACACATTCATGGAGGATTATGTAGATGATCTCTTGGAAAAATCAAACACAAGAGAGGGACATCTAGATATCTTATCTAAGATCTTTGTCAGAATGGAAAAATTTGAGGTTAGACTCAATGCTTAGAAATGTGTCTTTGGGGTTAAATTTGGAAAGCTCTTAGGCTATATTGTGTTAGAAATAGGAATAGAAGTAGATCCAAAAAAGGTCCAAGCCATCCTAGAGATTACGCCACCAAGGAATATCAGTCAACTATGGTCATTGAAAGGATGAAAACAATTCATCAAGAGTTTCATCGCACAACTAGTAGATTAGAGTTTTCCTTTCACACATCTCTTGCATACAAATGTATCATTCAAATGGGAAGACAAGTGAGAATCAAAATTCGATTAGATCAAGTGATATATAGTGATCCCACCATTATTTATCCCACTAGTACATGGAGAACCACTCATACTATACATTTCTACCATAGAAGTATCCCTGGGGGAATTATTGGCACAAGAGGATAGAATGGGAAAAGAGAGCTCATCATATACTACATCAGCAGGACAAACAAGCCATGAGCTAAACTACACTTTCATTGAAAATTCTTGTTTGGCAGTAGTGTTTTCTTCCCAAAATTTGTGGCACTATATGTTGCTTCATATAGTCAAACTTGTGGCTAAAATTGATCCTTTAAAGTATCGTTTGAGCAAAGCGACCTTAACTGGTAGGTTAGCTAAATGTTTAATGATCCTAAGTGAGTTCGACATTAACTATGTGGATCAAAAGGAAATCAAAGGGTAGGTAATAGTAGATCAGTTGGTGGAGGCACCTCTACAAACAAACCATCCAATGCACATCAAATTTTTTGATGCCGATGTTTTCACAACAACGACCAAGCAGTCTTGGAAACTTTATTTTGATGGGTCCTATACACAACATGGCTCGAGGGCAAGAATTATTTTTGTTACACCTCAAGGACATACCATTCCAATGTCTTATCGATTGTTGTTTCCTTTCACAAATAACATAGCCAGGTATGAAGCACTGCTCATTGGAATGAGAGTAGCATTGGACTGGAAGATCACAAAGCTACAAGTTTTTGGTGATTCACAACTTGCCATTAATCAAATAAATGATAACTATCAGACTAAAGATGAAAATTTGATGCCATATAAAAATATGGTAGATGATTTCAAGAAGTATTTTGTTGAAATCAAGTTCATGCAAATTCCACGGATTGACAACAAAGTTGTAGATGCCATGGCTACAATTGCTTCATTATTAAAATTGTCAGAAAACCAAGACCGATATGAATTCTTGGTGGAACAACTATTTTCCCCTACCTATGAAAATCCCAAAACACAAATCATCTATCACCTAACTAGTTTTGATTCCCCCTTATATAGAAAAATATATGCCTATCTGAAAGATACTTACCCTCAGATTTGTCCCAGAATCAGAAAATAAATTTTATACGCCAATCTTCTTGCTCTACGCTTATAATGGATACCCTATACCAACGTGGTATTGATGGTACCCTCCTTAGATATCTCGAATGTGATGAATCCAAAAAGGCCTTACAAGAGGTTCATGGAGGTATTTGTGGGACTCATTCAAGTGGACTAACCTTAGTTAAGCAAGTTGTCAGAATGGGTTATTATTGGCCAACCATGGAAAAGGAATCCTTCATCTTTGTAAAGAAATGTCTAAAATATTAGATTCACAGAAATCTCATTCATGCTCTTGCTTGAGAACTCCAACCCTTCACTACTACATGGCCTTTTGCTCAGTGGGGACTAGATCTAGTTGGAAAAATTCACCCATCTTCATCAAATGGATATAAGTTTATAATCATAGACACTGAATATTTTAGCAAGTGGATTGAAGTATTTCCCTTGACAATAGTCACTAGAAAACAAATCTAATCCTTCATTCTGAATTACATCATATGTCGGTATGGCATTCCTAGCTCCATTATCACAGATAGTGGAGTACCTTTTAAGAATCAAGATGTTGATGAACTTTGTGAAATATTTCATATCCAACACAGGTTCTCTACACCTTATTATCCACAATGAAATGGCAGAGCAGAATATTTAAATAAGAAAATTCTAAAGATCTTGAAGAAGATGGTAAATGGTGTCGGTCGTGATTGGCATGTCCAGATAAATCTAGCATTGTGGGCATAGAAAACCAGCATTCGCACACCGACAAGAGCTACCCCATATGCCTTGGTTTATGGAGAAAAAGCAATCTTGCCACTAGAATTTGAGATTCCCTCTCTTCGAGTCTCACTGAAGGGACTCATAACTGATGAAGAATACAAAGTTTCCAGATTGTAAGAATTGGAGCTACTTGATGAGAGACGAAAAAGTGAAACCAATCACTTGAAGGGTTATCAAAAAGTCATGTCCTACAACTACAATCAAAGAGTAAGACCACACACTTTTCAAGTGGGTGACTTGGTCCTAAAGGAAAATCCTTGCAACCAACAAGATCGGGAGAAGAAAGGAAAGTTTGAGCCCAATTAGCTGGGTCCATTTGTCATCATTGCAACATATGGTTTAGGATCATATCAGCTGATGAGAGCCAATCATATTCCATTTTATGTTATATTTTATGTTGCATATGATTAAATATATATAAGTGGTATTTAATATAGTTTTTGGATAAAATATGGAAATTAATTATAAATTATCTTTACTAATAAGAATTGTGATTTTAAGCCTTGGAAAATATATCTTGCAGCACGCGGATTTCCTGCCATCAACATACAAACTTCCTGTCATGTTCTTGATAGGAACCTGCACAACAACAAATAATTTCAACAATTAATTTTATTTTTATAACTATTTATTGTGCTACTCTTATAACACAAAATATCATATATTATTTTTTGTTGTAACTAAAAAAATTATGATGGATGAAGGAAAACCAAATGGCTATTTTGGTGGCACAAAAAAATCCTATTTTTATGGCACAACAAATTCCTATTTTTATGGTTGGTTTTATTCCAACCCACAAGACATAAATAGTGCCATAAAAGAGGACAAGAGAATAGGAGAAAATAGTGCCATAGAAGACGAAAAAAGAATAGGAGAAAATAGTGCCATAGAAGACGACAAAAGAATAGGAGGAAATACAAAAAAATAGGTTGACACAAAAATATGATTGGTTGTGTAGAAAAGCATATGCATAATATTAGAAAAATAATGCAACAAATTTACACGTAGAAATAAGAGGAAGAGTGAAACAACTTGTAATTTTTTTCACGCCTTATAATGCAATGTAATAATCTATAAAGGGTGTGAATTATCATTTTAGAAAAGGCATATAGAGTTTTGCAGCAAAGACTTTATATCAAATTGTTGATGAATAAAATAATATTTCACATGATGAAGACATCAGCGTAAAAAGGATCTCATCCCATCTCACCTGCAAACCACGGAACAAGGGCCCACTCCTTGGTGAAGCATGGTGAAATTTATTTATTTTTACTTTTAATATTTTTGTGTGTTATTTATTTTCATTCGATTTATTTTCAACAACTTTAGAACTGTAGTAGTTGTGTGATTTAAATTCCATCATTTGTATTATAGTTTGGTATGATAAAAGAAATCATATTTTAAGTTTCATTTGTAATATATTATCGAGATTCAATTTTAGCATGTATGTTTCTCTTTCTATTAATAAACTATTGTTGTAATAGCTCATGTTGAAGGAAGTGATAGTTCCGAGCACAATTATGATAGGAAGACAAACAATAATTAAATCAGATTTTTACTTAGGAAATTCATGTGTGTTTTAGCTGCATTCATTCTCCCTTGATTCACTACTTTCCTCCCTTCAGGTATACTACCACAACACTTCTTGCAAGCTACGATCCCCGGGTTGACACTCTTAGACCAAGCTGAAATCTTCCTTATTATTTACCCTAGTTTTGGCCTATCATTTTGGCATTGTTGTTGGGGAGAGGTTTTAAAGGCTAGAAAATCCAGTGAGTTGATTTAGGACCAATGCATTAGGATGAAAGTTCACGCAACTGCTAGCCTTGCCCAATGATTAGTCCTAATTTGTGTTATTTAAATCATATAGATGCATTATTAGAATTAGTAGGTAAATTTTAGAAATTAAAACCATTTATATATCAACATCAGTTGTTGTGAGTTCACTAATAAGAAAGGAAGTACTCTTGAAGAAACAACATAAAAACAATAAAAAATGTTTCATTTTCAAGGTAGTTCAAATATATCAATTGGTGGGGAAATTGCACTAGCACAAGGTGATATTTTTATATTCCCTCTACCTAAAGAATATAACTTAGATTGTCATGATCTTCCCTTACCATTGTCACAAGCATATACAAATCTTATTCCTATAACTAAGAAGGAAAAAATAATTGATGAATTTTTAGGACAATGAAATTTTGAAAATGAAGATTTAATCATGTGTTGCTTTGATTGTTGCAAGGATAAATATAAGTGCACATTCCAATATTTTCAAGAGGACATGCTGACGGAGATACAAGCTATAAGTGAACCTCATCAAAATAAAGGTGAAAGTGAACAAATCTTCTTTGTAACTCAAGGGCAACTTCACATGTCAAATTGTGAAGATCAAGGTATTACTAATGGTGTTAACATGTCTTATCATTCTACTAATTTTTCTTCACAAAAAAATTCTTCACCTATGATGTATGATGAATGGAAAAATGAATACCCACAACAACCACAATATTCATTATTACCATCTTCATTGTACCCACCCTACTTAGTCCCATCCACTATATATCCACAAAAATTCTTACCACTTTCATTATCCTGTTCATATCATATACAATCCATTTCACAATATCCACCAAAGGCAACCATGATGGCTATTGAAAAATTGCATAATAAGGTGGTTGAAACTACATATAATAATGCTTATTCATGGATCCCTTTATATTTTGATAATGTGCTTGGAATTGGTGACTTATAATTGAAATACATTAATGCAAGTGAGGGATGTGATTTTGGTTTAATAAAATTAGAAGAACAATCTGATCAATTGAATGATATTCAACTTAGTTCTTCTTATTTACTTAATAAATCACAACCTTTAGAGGCCATTCACACACATGAGGAAACACTTCAATATGAGTTTAATTTTATTATGGAACTCATAAATGTGTGGGCTGAAATTAATATTGTGATTAGATATGTTGAACTATGTGCATTAATGATTCAAGAGTTGTGTGAGATACATAATGAAATCCTACAAGATCTATCATTTATTATTGTTTTTATATTCAAACATCTAGATCTTGGGAGACCTATGGTCAAAATATGTATTCTTCACACACTTATTGATCTAGGTCCAATAATTTATTTTATGATTAAGAAGAACTAGAAGGGTTTGCATGCATTAATGACCATACAAAACATGCTACAAAGGAATGCTCATTCATTAAGGATAAATGTATTATTAAATATGCCACTATCTTCTTTGGTTTTTCTTAATACCCTCAAGATCTTACAATGTGAAATTAAGTTGGGAGGATCCATACAATTTTTGAAGTCAATGGTGATTGTTCATTAACAAAAATCAAGGTTTTAATATATACATATCTTTTCCATTCTTGATTCTTTGGGTTATCTTGAAATGGCAATTTATTAGAAAAGTTCAAGGTGTTATTTGATTCCCTAGATTATACTGTTTCCTTCATGCTTTTATAGTAAGCAATTAAGTTGGGGGGAAATCCCTTGAATTTTTGAAATCTTTGGTTATTTTTTTTATCATGTCTTCATTAATTGTTACATTGGTGCTTGTACTAAAACCACATGTGAGCTTTGGACCAAAAAAAGGTATAAATTCTCGTGTTGATTCGAATTTCATTTATATTATGTTTAGACAAGAATTGATTGTTATTCATCAATTTTATTATTAAATATCTATTCATAGATATAACTTTACCATTAATTTTTCTAATCAATAAATCGATTAAAATGGTGAAGTTATTAAATGGATGGTATCATATTACTATACTTGATATGCTTGGTCTTTGAGAAATATGGTTATAGGTTTGTTATGGTGGTTACCCAGCACTTTTATGCCATTGATGGTGCTTCTCTCCATGGGCTCTCAAAGATGCATTTTAGCCTTGCTACCTAGGTGGTGAAGATCAAGTTTCTTTTGTGCTATACTCTTGGATAACATAAGAGAATCTTGCTCAAACCATTTAAATTCACTAGGACATAAATTCTAATTTTCACCATCCTTGATGCTAGACCATATGGAGGAAACTACACAACTTGGTGTAACCATGAATCTGGCAGTACCCTATTTTTGGTTAATTCTTCACAAGCCTCACATCTAGAGACAACTTGAAGACATGCATAGGATAAATAAAAGAGTTTGAACATCATCCAATGCCAATCACTACATTTCATCATGTAGATTAATTCTTCATCTCATCTTAATCTATATGGATACATTGAGGGACTCCATTGGTCTTTCACTACAAGCCTTGTCTTTGGAGGATTGTAGTCATTGTAAGTAATTCCTTCAACCAAGTGAGTGGGAATGGATTCCAAAGTTCTACAGTCTTATTTCTGATATGGAGGCTTGAGCTAAATGGATCAAAGATTGTTTGTAGAAATTGTGCTATAAACTATGCATGATCAATCTTGATGAAGGCATCTTTCTTGTTGGTCATCATTTCAAAGTTCTACATACAACCTAGTTTCAGTAGTGACTTTTGTGGGGTCATAGAGAGAACTCAAATTTTTGATGGTGTCACTTCAACATCCATATAAGGTGTTCCTTATCTATGGTCATTATATGTAGGTTATCTGAAAAAAAAGAAAAAATGGAAAAAATGAAAATATGAAAAAAAAAAGAAAAAAGAAATAAATTCTAACAATGAAAACCTTCGGGCATTGTTAGATAAATACAATTTGAAAACCAATTTTTGGTGGATTGTAGTTGAATAAAACTTTTTAGTGGTGAAAACTGTTTTCATAGTGCTACTAAGCAATGAATGATTGAAAATTGGCTTGCCAGTGGTCACTTGTCATTATCAAAATTGAAAAATGAAAAAAAAAAGTGAAAAAAAAAGAAAAAAGAAGAAAAAAATTACAATAATTTGTGTTCTTTCTACGGGCTAATCAGTTTCAGGTATCCTCTATTGCTTCAGTGGTTGTTTGAGTACCTCCTAGCACCTCTTGTTGCTCACTTGTGTAAATGTACTCTTGTTTGTTGTGGTCCACTTCACTTGTCCCAAGAGTTACATTTTTAGTTGATGTGTTAGACAAAATGAAGAGAGAATTCAGGTTACCATCAATATGCTTCCTCAATACTTTGGCCCAATGGATATCTTTCATGTGTGATGTGGCTACAGTCCTTGTCACAATTTTTGGTTCCTTCCTTCCTGGTGATTCACTATTGCTGAGATACATTGACTACCAAACCTTGGCATACATGGACATGCAAGTTGGTAAAACAATCAATTTTATTTTTCATTGTTTTATTTTTTAACTTTATTAATATTTCTTATTATATTAATCATATATGAAACATCCATGCCTATCCTCTCCCTATTTCCCAAGGATGGTCAACCCTTTAAGTTGGGGGAAGGTCTACCATCTTTTCACCTTTTACTTTCCATTATCCTTATAGTATCCATTATTTGACCTTGCAAAATCATTTCATATTACTTATCATTTCATCCTTCATTTCATTGTTTATTTTACCTATCATTTCATCCAGTTCAAATAGCTCATAATTGTCAAGATAAATTTTTCATGACCTTCCTATATAGCATTTCAAAATGATGCTATGAGAAATGACAAGAAAAGAAAAGATAAAGAAAAAATAAAATTGAAAAACAAAGCAATAAATCTTGTCATGAGAAGCTAAGAAAAATAAAGGGCATTGTGGTTATGCATGAGCTATAATAGTTAAGGGTGAAGAAGAAGGCCAAAGCCACAAATCCTAAAAGCTACGAGTTCAAATAAAATGCCTCTTGATCATATTGATTGCATGAAGATGTGCAATATGCTAAGTTGGGGGGAATGATGAGAGCCAATCATGTTCCATTTTATGTTATATTTCAGCATATTTCTTGCACCTTCATACCCATTCCCACGTTCCATTTTCATTCCACATCTTACCATTTTACCATTTTACGTTGCATATGATTAAATATATATAAGTGGTATTTAATATAGTTTTTGGATAAAATATGGAAATTAATTATGGATTGTCTTTACTGATAAGCATTGTTATTTTAATCCTTGGAAAATATATCTTGCAACATGTAGATTTCTTGCCATCAACATACAAACTTCCTGTCACGTTCTTGACAAGAACCTACACAACAACAAATAATTTCAGCAAATAATTTTATTTTTATAACTATTTATTGTGCTACTCTTATAGCATGAAATAACATATATCATTTTATGTTGTAACTAATAAAATTATGATGGACGAAGGAAAAAAAAATGGCTATTTTGGTGGCACAACAAAATCCTATTTTTATGGTACAACAAATTCCTATTTTTATGGCTGGTTTTATTCCAACCCACAAGTCATAAATAGTGCCATAAAAGAGGAAAAGAGAATAGGAGAAAATAGTGTCATAAAAGAGGACAAAATAATAGGAGGAAATGCAACAAAATAGGTTGACACAAAAATATGATTGGTGGTGTAGAAAAGCATATGCATAATATTAGAAAAATAATGCAACAAATTTACACATAGAAATAAGAGGAAGAGTGAAACAACTTGTAATTTATTTCACGCCTTATAAGGTAATGTAATAAGCTATAAAGGGGGTGAATTATCATTTTAGAAAAGTCATATAGAATTTTTCAGTAAAGACTTTGTATCAAATTGTTGATGAATAAAATAATATTTCACATGATGAAGACATTAGCATAAAAATGATCTCATCCCATCTCACCTAAAAACCACGAAGCAAGGGCCCACTCCTTGGTGAAGCATGGTGACATTTATTTATTTTTACTGTTAATATTTCTGTGTGTTATTTATTTTCATTTGATTTATTTTCAACAAATTTAGAACTGTAGTAGTTGTGTGATTTAAATTCCAGCATCTGTGTTATAGTTTGGAATGATAAAAGACATCATATTTTAAGTTTCATTTGTAATATATTATTGAGATTCAATTTTAGTAGGTATGTTTCTATTTTTATTAATAAACTATTGTTGTAATAGCTCATGTTGCAAGAAGTGGCACTTCCAAGCACAATTATGATAGGAAGACGGACAGGAATTAAATCAGATTTTTACTTAGGAAATTCACATGTGTTTTAGCTGCATTCATTCTCCCTTGATTTATTGCTTTCCTCCATTTAGGTATACTACCACAACACTTCTCGCAAGCTATGATCCCCGGGTTGACACTCTTAGACCAAGCTGAAATCTTTCTTATTCTTTACCCCAGTTTTGGCCTATCATCAACTATCTATGCCAAAAGGAGACATGTTCGAAGATCCAATCATCAACATTCATTTGAAAAAAAAAATTATGTCTAAAAAATACAAAAATAGTATAAAAAAGTCTTGGAAAAATACAAAAACAACATAAAATGTCATGAAAAAATCCATAAAAATTAGAAAATGTCCTAAAAAAATAATTTTAAAAAATAAATCATCATCAGGGTGAAAACTTGGTAAACAGGCATCCTTTTGATTAAAAAAAATCAAAAAAGAGAAAAATACAAAAAAAAATCAAAAATACAAAAAAAAATCGTTGCCTTGATGAAAACCTAGCAAACAAGCATCTTGGTAACAAGAAAAAATTCACAAAATCTGAAAAGTGCAGTAAAAAGAAATAATGAAAACCAGGAAAACATGCAATGTTTGTGATTTAGTTGGCTCTTCCATCTATTAGGCTACACTCTACATCGTTCATTCATAGCCATTTTTATCAACATCAAATCCATCCCTTGTCATCATAGCCACATCATGCACACAAAATTTCCTAGAGATGATAAGGATTTCATCATGGCTTGATGATCATTGTTTCTATTCCAAGTAGTAGGTTGTGTCCTATTGAGATTCAAAGTGAAAATTCACTGGGGGCAATCAACTTTTGAATCTTTGAGACAAACGACAACATGTGTCAAGTATTCGAATATCAGATCAACAATCAAATATCCAATCAAACCTGGTCAAAACAACCATTAGACATTTCACAAAATGAAACTGAAACAAACTGTTAGAGTAATAAGTTATTTCATGTAAATCATATTGGTTAATTAATTAAGTCACTTATCACTTTAGTTACTTAAGCTCAACTTAGGCACATTAATAATTAATTAGTAAGTGTGCACACTAGGGTTTCCCTTTTAGGTTTCTCTTCAGGTTTTCTTGATCTCCTTCATAAGGATTGATCTCATTGTAATTATTTGATTCTCTTAATGCATTTTATAGATTGAGGCTTGCACAACATCTTTGTTGTTTTGTACATCTTTCATTCTTTGTGATAGGTTATTGCATGCAGGTGATTCTTGGGGCTTGTGAGGTTGTGTTTTGCAACTTCTACATGGTATCAAAGCTTCAGACCTATAGCTACCTATTCATCTTTTGAAGATATTTCCTCACAATGATTTTTTTTGTGCAAGGGTTTCAAGCCAGGTTGTTTTTTTGTGGATATGGGGGTAGCCTATTTTTTTGGGCATTTTTGGACAAAACGAACCTCACCATTGAGTCTGCAGCGCCCAAAAACCCTATTTTCATATAAAATTTGTTCATTTTGGACACCGTCGACTGGAGAGGAAAAATGTTTTTTCCCCAAGGCCGTATGGCCCTAAGGCACGCTTCACAAGGATCTAAAATTAAAAAAAATGAAAAAAATATTTAAAAAAATCAAAAGGGGTAGAAGTTTTTTGTGCGGCTAGTTGAAAAGAACATTGCTGCCCATCCTCCACAAAGTGGCCACTGCTTACACTACCCACCTATTGCTCATCAAGTGACGCTACTTCAATCCCTTGCCGGTCTGATCCTCCATCCTTTGAGGGCTTGCTTCCATTGAGCTCGTGGTCACGTGGGGCCTGGGAGCCAACCCCCAACCCCCATCAGTAGCCTCAACCCCTATGATGGTCACATTGGTGACCAAGGGCTTCGTGCCCAACACCCTGTCTATTAGCCCCCTAGTCTTGCATGCAACTAGGGGCTCTATTTTTTAGCCCTTGAGGGCTCCTGGAGGCCATATTGGCAGTTTTTGAATAGTTTTATGAAATCAGCTATATCGTTTGTATACGATGTCCATTTTTTGCAAATGAGATATCGCTGAAAAGCTGAATCAACGCTCTATCTAGTGGTGTAGGTGTTATTTTCTAGTTTTGAGTTTTTCATATTTTTTCGGCCTTTAAATTTAGAAGTTACAGTTTTCACTTCGGGGGGCATAATGTTTGTGTCTAGGCTCCATTTTGTGCAAACAAATAAACATTGAAAATCTGGTTCAATGCTCTACACAATGATTAGACTTATTTTCCTAGATTTTTCTCCAAGTATATTTCATTCAGTTTTTTGTGTTTTCACATTTTTCTTAATTACTTGGATGTTTTGGCACTTGGGAACCTCCTGTTTGTGTCATTGCGCTCTATTTCATTTGATCTACATGCAATAAAGTCAGTTTTCTCAGATTTTTTAATATGAAGAGTTATCATGGGTTTTTCTACTCACCCTTTAGTTGTAATTTTGGAATGGGGTAATTATGAGTCATGGGAAAGGGGCATACTTACACATCATAGGTGGCTTAATATTTTTCCTTATTTATATGATCTCATATGTGAACCAACCACTTCCGAGGGAAAATTAACATAGGATATCATTAGAGATCACATAGTAGGACTTATATTGTCTAGTGTTGATAATGACATTGTGTGGGCTATATCGGACATTTTGTGTCCCCACCCACTTTGGACACATTTTTGGGAGATCTATGGAGACCCCAATCTCTCTCCATTTGTAGAGGATCCTACTTCATATTTTCTCTTTCCCATTGCTTGGAGAGAGAATATACCCTTTGATTATGATACTTTAGAGGAGCTTGAGTATTTAGACATCTTTGCATGTTCTGATGGATCAGAGGGTTGTCTCACAGTTCCTACTCTTTAGAATGAGATTAAAATTTATCATTCATTGTTCCTGATGACATCAGTATCACCACATTGGATCCTATGGGTTCAATTCAACATCATGACCATCTTGGTCACTCATTATCTCCTAGATCATGGGATTCTTATCTTGCAAACACATTCCTGTTTGTTGAGTCTCACACTACAGTTCTTGAGGATTATTTTGAGGACATACATCTCCTCTACCTTGAAAATTAGGTTATCACTGTATGCCCACCATTATCCATGGATTCAGAGGTTGAATTTCAATAGTCTTCACATCAATTTGGATTTGGCATCATTTGTTTCAGTTCAGACAAAGAGATTCTTCAACATCCTATCATGGCACACATCTTGAGATAGATTGGTTCATCACTCTTCATAGGGTTTCTTCAACATCATCCTTTGGATCCATTTCTTCCCAAGGGGAGGAATATTATCTACTACTTTAGGATCTCCTTTTGGATTCTACATCAAGGATCTACCAGTGTGACAATAGTTTCTTCATTGTGGTGGGGGCTTCTTGTCTCTTTCTATCTCTCCTATGGAGACCATTGTACATGTACTTATATGATAGAAGTTGTCTATGGGGGGTATCGTGTAATCCACCTTCTATAATTCTTCTATTAGTGCATTACATTCTTTTCTTTCCATCCTATTTTGGGGAGGATTTTTGTTCCCATTGGGTTTTCTCCTTTACCCCGTTTGGTTTAGTTTGCATTGCATTTGTGCATGGGTACCTGATCAAGCCTAGTTGATAGGACCCATCTTTTTCTTTCATGCATCTTTAGTGTTTCAACTTCTCCTTAAGTTCATCTTAAGGGGGGGTGTTAGAGTAATAAGTTATTTCACTTAATTAATTTAATCATATTGGTTAATTAATTAACTCACTTATCATTTTAGTTACTTAAGCTAAACTTAGGCACATTAATAATTATTTATTTATTAATTATTAAGTGTGCATGCTAGGGTTTCCCTTTTAAGGTTATCTTTAGGTTTTATTGATCTCATTGTAATTATTTGATTCTCTTACTGCATTTTATAGCTTGAGGCTTGTAGAGCATCTTTGTTGTTTTGTACATTTTTCATTCTTTGTGATAGGTTATTGCATGCAAGTGATTCTTGGGGCTTGAGAGGTTGGGTTTCTCAACTTCTACACAAACTGGATGATCTTAATTTGAATAAAGTGATTGGAACACTTAAAGAATAAGTTGAACTATTTTTTTGAAATTTGATGACATCATATCTCTGGAGTGGCTCAATGATGTATTGAACTAGAGTCGCAAGGAAGGATTATGATTTTTCTTTGTTTCCTGCCTATAATTTAATCATTATTACTATGAATTTTTTTTGTGAGACATGGTTTTCAAAAGTATCATTGATGACATTCTGGGATTTGCATAGGAAAATGATTAAATTTTGTCTATTTAAGCAAGCAATATTTAGGTCATCTCAGTCCAATTATACCTCGATTCTTGTATTAACTTGCTATATCAAACATCATGAAAGTTGTACTCAAGACATTATTAAGGTGGATCTACCCTATGATGCTTGTACTAACTTCCAACATATAAAAAAGGCTCAATGATGATAAACATGCACAAGAATTGGCTCACAAAATGACAACAGTGAGTAGTTCATTTTGCATAGTTAGGATTGCACGAGTCATATAGATTGCATTCATTTTGTGGTTGTATAATAGATTTTGGAGGTTGGAAAAAATACATATCTCTTTTGAAGCAAAGATTGAGTACACTTAGACATTGGCAAAAAAAATCATTTTCACATCATTTTCATATCATTATCATTATTAGTTTCATATCATTTCCATATCATTTTTGGATTATTTTATCATTTGCATTTTTCATTTTTGATATCATAATCATTTGGCATTATCATTTGCATTGTCATTTTCATTTCATATCATATAATTTTCATTTTCATACTCATCATTTTCAATATCATCTTCATGTCATTTTTTATCATTTATTCATTATCATTACCATTCATTTCACTTTCATAATTATTTTACATTATCATTTTTTGTGTTTGCATGTCCTCATTTTCACATTCATATAGGTTATCATTATATTTTTACATCATTTTTCATGTTATCATTTGCATATCATATTTTCATATCATTTTCTTCATTTCATTATCATTTGACACAACATATCATATCATCCATATCACATCATTTTCTCATTCATTCATTTATTACTTATCATTTCAACTCTTTATTTTCATTTCCATATCATTTTCATATCATTTCATCACATTCGTTACCATTGTTATTCATTATCATTTTTCATATTCACATCATATCATCCATATCAATATTCATATCATATTTTAAAAATCATTCTTACCATTCATTCATTATCAACATCATTAATTACTTATCATTTTGAATCATTCATTTATTTTCATTCATTATCATTTTCATTTTGCATTTAAAAACATCATTTCATCATTTTCATAACCATACATTGAAAAATAATAAAATAAATTTTTGCATCCATAATCAATACATTTTCCATACAACATAAAACATCATAAGGATCATTCACATCATCCATCATAACATATTTTTCATATCAAATTTATAAACATCAACATCTTCATATCATGTGCATAGGTGTCATCATCATCATCACATCATAATCCATAAACATGCATCATCATAAGCAACATGACATATAGAAATATAAATGCATACATAAAAATCCATCATAGCATAATAAAAGACACATGCATATCAAAATCACCATTGCATATCATATAATCTCATCAAAATAAATGTCCAAAGGTACAATGATATCAAATGTCTAAAGAGATACATAAAATGTGACAAAAATGATGCATACAAAATCATCAGTGAGGAGCATCAGAGTGAGGACCATGGCTATTGCTTCCTCCGAAAGTATTAGATCTTGCTGGATCTCTATCGTAGCTACCACCTATCTCTCGTCTGACTAGCTTACCTACACTCATGGTGGAAATCTTGGTATGGCTACATGAGTGAGTGCGAGATTTGGAGACTGATTGAGTATAGGCTATCCTCTGCTCTAGGGGAACTGCCTCATAATATCTCATCCTATAAAACTCACACTCCCGAGCAGTCTCTATTCCCTCTACCACAACCTCTACAATAGAGGTACCCTTTATAGATCTCAATATTCTATCTACTATACCCTCTTCTTGTTGACATCGCTATCTAAAACTGTCTCTCTTTGTAATCAATTGGGCTAATTGTGGGTCTAGGGGTGGTGGTTGTACGATTTGTTCTTGTAACTATGAGATAGTAGTCTATGCCTGTGTTAATTGGCTTTGGAGATTATGTACCTAAGTATGAAGTGTATCAATCTATCCTTGTTTCTCTCGCGATGGATCCCTGATGGTAATGTGTGAGGGGCCTATAGTTGGCTACTCCACTATCCTCACTATCCTCGGTTTAGTCTGAAAGGAACATCAAAGAAGAATCTCTCTCCACCACCCCCGTCATCCCCATCATCATCATTATCATCATCAGTGTCATCCTCACCCTCATCTTGATCAAGATCCATATCCTTACCCCCATCGACATCCTCTCCTCCTCCTTCGGTGAGCTTCTCTATTTGTGCCTCTACCTGTGCCCTTGCCTATGCCTATGCATGTGGTTGTCTGTATGCCCACTATAATGTTGGTCCATCTAGTAGTGGGGCAGGCTCATCTAGAATTGTTAGTCTCGGGAATGGATGTGTGTGGAAGCAGGCAACATACTCCTCTATCATCTGTGCATCCAAAATGTTCAGCCTATAGCCCCAAAACTTTGGTTGTAAACCAATAAACTCTACCCTAGCTTCCTCATATGGTATAAACATGCCCCACTCTGCAACATCCTCTCGTCATCTGGAATAATAGGCAACACCTTGAGGAACTTGTACCCAGCTAAACTATCTCAAAATCCTCATAACCACAAATTTCTCAATAATAAATGGGGTCCTCCCAATAATATATCTCGATATGTTGTAGTAGGGCAGCTCAATATTATCCTCATCCCAGTCCTCACAATCAATATATGGCCTCCAGATCATATTGTCCATATCATCAATTACTCTCCACCAGTATTCTAACTTGCCCAGCTTAGGTTGGACAAGTGGACCTGTGTATTCATAAACATAGGGATAGGCGATGGGACAAACTCTCCCTGCAAAGGGGCGAGTGATAGCAATATGCTCCCATGCCCAAAACTAAAGAAGTGCGATCCCGAAAGATATACTCTTCCCAAATATGTATACCACCTAATGTAAATCATGGTATAGATGGGCTAATATGTAGGAACCCCATGCATATATGGTTTGATGGAGGATCATGTCCTCTAGAATCCAACTCGAACCAACTGACAGTCCCTTTGACATGCGGTCAAGACATAAGAATCCACCAATGAAGCTAGAAAAAATTGAAGGAAGTGGGGCATAAACCTCGACAATCTCCCTCCATGGGATCTCATAACCACAAATGTGTGGATCCTAAAATACTCTTTGCAGTGCATCAATCCCCCCAATCTCCTTGTGGTCATAAACCACAATCTCATCGACTATGGGGATCTCTAGAATCTTGTACAATCCTCAGGTGTGACTGTGATCTCTCCACTAGGAAAATGAAAAGTGTTATGCTCACTATGCCATCACTTAGCTAGAGATGTCAACAGTGCCCTGTTGACCCTATACTATGGGATCCTGAGAAGTGAATCCAAACCAAATCTAGAAATCAATCCAACCTCTTGCTAGGACAAATCTGGGAATCATCTCCCAAGTGTGGGGAAATATCTCTCTGATCTAGATGATTTTAAAATCCTCCTATACATCATATCATAATCAAGTCAATCATATCACATCATAAAAATCAAGCAGTCATGCGAAAATAAATCAACATCATGCAATAAAATCATCTCTACTATCTATTTTTCATTTTTGAAAGCAAATTTATTAGAATCATACATTAGTAGCACATTAGTATCAAATCATCACTTTACTATATGTTTTTCATCAAGCATGAAGACAAATTTATCAAAATAATCAAAATCAAATCCTATCAGTTCATCTCTACTATTTATTTTTCATCAAGCATGAAGACAAACCTATCAGCCAAATGACATCACATCATCATTACTATTTGTTTTCCATTTCGGAAATCAAATTTATCATAATCAAATCAGTCATTTTACTATTTGTTTTCAACATGAGAACAAATTTATCAAATCTTCATCTTCATCAATTCAATTATCCTTGATTCTACTCAAATCAGTTGTCTAATATAGCAACAAACATCAAGCAATCATTATTTGACCTTCAAACATTCAAAACCAGCTAAATTTCATGGATACGCTAAAACAAATCATCTATGCACTAAATCAGAAAATGCGCTAGTTTATCCACGAATGCACTAAAACAAAGGGTAAATGCACTAATCCAATGTATGCGCTACTCTATCCAGTCAATGCGCTAGACTATCCAATCTATGCACTAATCAAGAAAATGGGCTAAAGCCCTAAATCAATGTGCTAATTGATCATCCTATGCACACAATCTAATATATGTGCTAATTTTTCATTCCTATGTGCTCAAATGACCTATACGCTAATCTATCAACTAAATGCACAACTTTGTGTCATATATGCGCTAACCTAGATGCATTATTCTACCAAGAAAATATGCTAAACGAGGGCTCGTATGCTCTAAAATAATATTTTATACACTAAAACATGAATTTCAAAAATCCAAAAATCACGTGGAATTCAAGCAAAAATTCACAAAGAAAGGTGTCATGATCTTACCGGATGTCCATACACATCTAGTCACTGATTTCATCGAACCTGCTCCAATCTTCGTCACTCGTAGTGGATCGACATCTCAATTCTCCTCTCTTTGAGCTCTATTTTCATTGAAATGCAATTGATCAAATGACAAGGACTTTTACTTTTTTTCCACCTTTTAAGGGGGTAATAAAGGTAGGGTTATTTTTATTTTTCACCACACAGAGTGCTATTTCGGGAGATAAATTGGTGAAACTTCTTTAAATCATTCAAAATCTTTAAATCATCATCAAAATATTCAAACTCGTGATTTATCTCCCGAGGGGGCTATAGACATGGAAAATTGACCGACACACTTGATCCTGATTACTAACATCATTTTATCCTGAATCATACTCTTAGGTTATCATCACCTTTCATCCCTTAATTAAATAAATCATTATTTATTTAATTAGGTCTTTCTCCTCTGTTGATTAAATTAATCCTCTATCTCTACTCATTTAAATAATTCATTTTATTTAAATTAAGTCTCTAAATTATTTTTATTAAATTGGATAAATTAAACCTTATTTGATTTAATCTAACATTATCCCCTTTAGTTAAATAAATCAAAATATTTATTTAATTAAACCCTTCCTCTCAATTTGATTTAAATCAATGCATAAATTTAAGTCTAAATTGTCACATCTCCTAATTCCTCATTACATTAAATAATCTTTGATTAATTTAATCTTAAATCATGTCCCATCCTCTAGCTTTTACCACTTACACATGAAAATAGATTTAATTCATTTATTAAATCTCTATTTTCTCTCAACATAACATAAAAGGGGAATATTCGCTCAAATTTGAATTCAAATCCAAGTGGACTTAGTCCTTCCAACAACGCATTTATTTCGCCTTACAAGTCCTTTTTCTTTGAGCCAAGTGGCCATAACTCCATTTTCTTTCTCTCCAACAAGTCAAATTTTAAATTCCACCTAATATCATTTATTGTGCACAAACACCAAAATGTGCTCAACCTTCATCCATTCACATCTTGACAAGTGACACTTGGCCATTGGATATTGAATGATCCCACATTTCTCAATCTCATTCATTCTTCCAAATTTGAAATCTATAAATGAGACTGTTCCTCTCATTCTCCATCCACAATTTGAATGCAAAGTTATTATATTCATATTTAGATCCATTTCATATATTTCTTGAGAATTTTCCATCACCATAGTTAGGTTATTGCTGGTTTTCTCAAGAATTCATCTTGTTCTTCATTAAAAAAATGGATCAATCTCCATCAAATCATCAAGCTTACAAGGGATTTGGGAAAGGGCCAATTTCTACACATAATTGTCACCAATTCTCCCATGGGATCAAGTGTTTTCATTATTTGAATTAGGGTTTAACTTAGTTGCTTGTTTTTTTCTTCATTCATTTCCTATTTTGAATATTGTAGATGGATTTCATGGGGAATCCTTGTTCTTACTGGCATTTGAATCTAATAATGTGTTTGTTTTCCATGTTTGTGTAGGTATAAGATTGGGGGTTCACAAGGGCATATATCATCATCAATCAATTTTTCAAAGTCAAGGACAAAGTTTTTCATTATCTAAATTTTTCTTTGAAGTAATGCGTAAAACACATCACTTCAAAGAGGGGCAAAATGTAAACATCTAAAAATGGTCACATTAAATCAAGCTTGATAATTAATTAAATATGAATTATTTAATTAATCTTCTAAAGTCATCTACACATAAATAAATTTAATTATTTATTTATATCGCTCACTTTCTAATTCTTCTAATTTAATTAAATAAATAAGTTTATTTAATTATTACTATTTTCCATCTTCCTCTTAATTAATTAAATAAATTTTATAGTTTATTTATATTAATTATCATAAGTTTAAATTTCTAAACTCAAATAAGAATATTCTTCTAAATTCATTCTTCACTTCACATTTAATTAAATATTCTAAATATTTAATTAAACACTTTCTTCACTTCACACATAATTAAATATTCTAGATATTTAATTAAATTCCTTTTTCATTTCTCACACATAATTAAGTAATTTAATTATTTAATTATGGAAACTTCTAAATTCATTGTCACATATAATTAAATAACTTAATTATTTAATTATGAATTTATCCTCAACTACCAACTAACTCCTCATAACTAAAATGGCCAAATGGAAAATTTACTTCATTTTTGAATGGAAGAGGTTGTGTAGGAGGAAACATTCTCCATCTTTCTCTCTAGCTTCCATTTTTCTCTCCAGCTTCCCAATCTTCCACCATTCATCTTGACAAGCTTGATTTTAACTGTCGATCTTTGCCAACTAGGCTCTTTCCTCCAAAAGACTATAGATGCAACCTCTTTAAAGGATCTTATATCTAGAATCCAAGTGAATATAGTGTGAGAATTATAGTTGCATTTTTTGAGCATTTAGCAATCTTATTTTCTTGAGCATAGCATTTTATCTTTCATAATCCATTTTATTTTCATATCTTAGTTTCAATCATCTCATATCATTTAGCAATAGAAATGAATGTTGCATAATCTCATTCTCTAAATTATCATTCTTCCAAACTACTACTTACACAATCTGAGAGCCAACAACTTACAACAAATCCTTGGTGATAGAGGACAATGGGGCGTCTTTGAAAAAACTGTTGTGTTTAGAGTTTGCTTCTCTTTAACTTTGATTTCTTTAATATAATGTCACATTGGTGTGTTTTTTTAACTCTTTAGTTTAATCCACATATTCACACACAGTGACCATGTGAAGGCCATGTGATTATTCAATATTCTATGTCATGTTTATGGGTTGTCCATTAAGAGGGGCGTGGATTTTTCTAGGTGTTTTTTCTTGTTGTTTTGGGATACAATTTGTGATATTCTCTCCCAAAAACTTCTATATATTGGAGCGTTGAGATGCTAGTTTGTAAGAATTTGTTTGCAAGTTTTCAAAGAAATGAAGTGCTACTAGAATACACAAATAATTTTTGTATTGTTGCATCTCATTTGAATATTAATACAAATATTGGATCTCTTTGGGTGTAGAGTTTTCTCCTTCAAGGCTTTCTCCATGTATATCTTGTGTCACTTGTGTTTGGAAACTTGTGGTATTGTTGATTTTTTATTTAGGTGGTATTATTAATCACATAATCCCTTAATGGTAATATTGGATACATAATTTTATATTTTTAAACACATTACTAAGTTCTATATTGTTGTGAGTTTCACCTTGATTTTCCAACATTTGGTATAAGATCTAATGATTTTCTTAAGAGAGGGATTCCTTTATTTTAAGTGTTGAAGGTTTTTTGGTTGCAATGGGAGCTTGTGTATTGTGGGTTTTGCGGATTTGTGAAGAAGATTTTAAACCATGGCTTCTACCTCCTGTTTAGAGATTGAGAATTTCAAAGGCACTATTTACAAGATGTGGAAGTTGAATATGGAGGATATCCTTGAAGAGAGAGATCAATGGTTGGAAGTTTAAAATGAAAAGAAACCAAAATTGTTTGATAAAGATTGGAATAAAATGGACAAGAAGGAATGGGGAACCATTTGGTTGTGTCTTGAAAATTTCACCATCGTGAATGTTTTAGAAGAATCTACTGCATTAAAGTTGTTGAGGAGGATAGGTGAAATCTATCAAACTAAAATTCTAACTAATAAGGTTTATCTAAAAATACTTGTATTCTTTAAAAATGAAGGATGGTGATTCTATTGCAAACCTTTTAAATTCTTTTAAAATGACTATAAGTTAGCTTTTATATGTAGATGTTAAGATAGAAGAGGATAAATTTGTTTTGATGCTTTTTTCTTTACCCAACTCTTGGGAAAATCTAATTGTTTCTATAAGTGGTGGTGGTACAAAATTGAAGATGGATAGTCTCATTGTAATACTTCTTTCAGAAGAGATGAGGAGAGAGTTCCATGAATGTGGGCTCCCAAGATGCCTTGCATGTGCAAGGAATGTCCAAAAAAAAAGGACCTAAAGGGAATGAAAAGAGAGACAAGTCTAAAGGACATTCTAAAACCCTGAAAAGAGTAGAGTAAAGTGTTAGAATTGTGGTAAGAGAGGACATGTGAAGGAGTGTAGAAACAAGAAAAATATCTCACATACTTCCATGGAAAAGTCCTCAAAAGATGGCAATTTTTAAGCTTTGTTTATTTATACTAACACTATTAGTGATTATGATTGGCTTATTGATTCAGGTTGATTCTACCATATGTCTCCTCACAAGGAGTGGTTTACTTCATATTCAGCTTATGTTGGGGGAGAATTTTTCCTTAGTGATAAAAACATGAAGAAGATTGTTGGTAAGTGAAAGGTAAGGTTGTGTTTCAATGATGGAAGGGATAAAACCCTTGATCATGTTTTACATATGCCAAGACGTGATAAATTTACTTTTAGTATCCAATTTGAATGATTCTAGAATGCATGTGACATTTGAAAAGTCAGATTGTAGGTTGGTAAGAGGGTGTTTGGTGATTTCTAAGGGATCTTAGATTGGGACTTTTTTTAGGCTTAATGCTTCCCATTTTTCTAAGTCTACCAATGTTACTAGCACTTAAAATGCATGTATGTTGTGGAACCATAGATTAGGTCACATAAGTGAAAAGATTCTTAAGACCGTTTTGAATATAAAGTTGGTCGATAGTATTTCAAATTATTTTGTTGGTAAAAATGATTTTTGTGAGCATTATGTGTTTGGTTAAAAAAAAAGATCATCATTTCCTAATGGGACTAATAAACCTAAGAGATTATTAGAGTCATTCATTTGGATGTGTTTGGACTAGTGTATGTTGAATATTTTGGAAAATCTCATTATTATGTTACTTTCATTGATGATGTGTCAAGATACACCTAGATTTATTTTATACATGAAAAATATAAGTTTTCACTAAGTTTAATGAATTTAAAGCCTTAGTTGAGAAGCAAAAAGATTATAAGATAAAGGTGTTGAGATCTAACAATGGGGGTGAACATTGTTCGGGGGAATTTGATAAGTTTTGTAAGAATGTAGGTATTGTATGGAAAAACACTACACCATATACACCTCAACAAAATGGGGTAGCACGAAGAATGAACAAAACCTTGATGCAAAGAGCTAGGAGCATGTTGAGTGGTGCTAAGATTGATAGATTATTTTGTGAAGAAGTTGTAAGTACTACATTTTATTTGGTTAATAGATATACTTATTCAATTCTTGTTGATAAAACTCCTTATGAAGTGTGGATAGGTAGAAATATTTTTTTTATATATTTAAGGGTATTTGGTTGTGAGGCTTTTGTTCATGTAGAAGGTTTACTGTATTTTATTTGGTTAATAGATCTACTTGTTCAACTCTTGTTGATAAAAATCCTTATGAAGTGTGGATAGGTAGAGATACTTTTGTTTCATATTTAATTGTCTTTGTTTGTGAGGATTTTGTTCATGTTCCTCAAGAAAATAGTTCTAAATTGGATCCAAAAGCATAGAAATGCATCTTTTTTGGTTATGGTGAGAATGTAAAAGGTTACAATATTTGAGATACTAAGAGGGGGGTGAATCAGTATCTCCTTTAAATTATTAAACAAACATCATCCAATTACTCTACAACATATAACACAAAATATGAGCAAGAGAAATAATAGACTATGAAACCACACAACACATGAACACCAAAAATTTTATGTCAAAAACCCAATGAGGGAAAAAACCACGGTGATGATTAGCTCACTATATAATGTAGTTCCAAAACTAGATACAAGAGAGGCTTATTTCTAGATAAGAGAGGCTCACTACCAGATACAAAATCTCACTACTTACAATGATGACTCACTGTCCAAACAAGGAGGCTCAATACCTACAAAATATTATAGTAACAAAATGGCTTACAACCAGAATATGAACTGGTAAGAGTGCACATAACAAGTGTTGATTCAGTTCCTTTGATGGTTAGAGAGTTCGCATGCCAAAAGACTAAGATTCACTCTTATTTATACTTGCATTCAATCCACACACTCATAGTTTTCAATCTCCAAACTACATAATATATATATCTGACTTTTCCGCAAGCATCAATTAGGTTGGCCTAATTAGATGTAATCTTTATTCACCAAAAATATTAATGATCATGGTCAAGAATATACAAAATTTTTTGCAAAATTAACTCAACCATGTAGCACACTATATCATGTTGGTTTGGACCAAAGATAGTTCACTCATATATTCACAACAAAAATTAAAGCATTATACCACCAACTATTTATTAGGTCAGCCATGGATAGACCTAATAAAAAAATGAAAAACTAGACCAATTCCAACTCACCATACGAGCATATGAGCACACAAGATTGTATACTTACAATCTTCAAACATTCATAAACCATTTCCCAAAACCGCTAATATCGATGATCACCAGAGGGGATTTGTGGACCCAAATACTAGAGGATGTAAACTGGTTCTTCATATCGATTCAATACTGGATCAACCTGACACCTTAACCAACATGGTGACATCAATGACAACACAAGGCCTGATCTTGTTTATTCTCCCAACATGTTTCATATTTAAGGGTCTTTGGTTGTGAGGATTTTGTTCATGTGGCTCAAGAAAATAGTTCTAAATTGGATCCAAAAGCATAGAAAAACATCTTTGTTGGTTATGGTGATTATGTAAAAGGTTATAAGCTTTGGAATCCACTAACTTGTAATTTGTTTTTCTCTAGAAATGTGATTTTCAAGGATTTTAAAGCTTACTCAGGTGAACAACAACCAAAGGAGAAAGATAAAACAAAAATAGTGCACTTTGAAACAAAGATTGAGAAGCAGGAAGATGCACATGTGGAATAACAACTAGATGGATTAGAGGATGGTGAAGAAGAAGAGGGTTGAAAGATTTTAGATAATGTGTAGGATGATCATGTAGAAGAAGTATAGAAACAAGAGCTCCTTACTCCTACCTTGAAAAGATCCACAAGACAATGAAATCTACTTGATAGGTATAGCCTATCCAATTTTTATTGTGTATTTCTTTTGTTGAGTATTGATGATAAACCTAGATCCTACAAGAATTCTCTTTCTTCAGAAGAGAGTGAGTCTTTTATGCATGCAATGTAGGAGGATATGATGGCTTTGGATAGTTTTGATATCAGGGATCTTGTGATTTTTCCCAAAGGAAGGAATCGCATTGGTTGCAAGTGGGTATTTAAAAAGAAATTCAGAGCAAATGGTTAATTAGAGTGATACAATGCTAGATTGGTGGCCAAGGGCTACTCCTCCAAAGAGGAAATCAGTGATAACTTTAAGAAACCCTACTCATAAAAAGATATAAAATCTTGGAGAATCTTTCATTTTTTTAGGAAAAATTATTAAATTTTATTGGCAAATCTTTCATTTTTTTAGGAAAAAATATTAAATTCTATTCGCGAATCTTTCATTTTTTGTGAAAAAATATTAATTTTATTGGCTATTATTTTACATCACTAAAATTTTGGCGAATCTTGAAAATAATAAAAAATTCATTAATTATGATGGTGAATCTATCCAATCTAAAAATAATTCTAATGGAAAAGTAGGGGCCTGATTATCAAAATTATCAATGGGTTGAAGGGGTAGACTATAATATTTTCTTTCCACCATTGTTTTAAATTATAATATAATGGACCTCATTGTATTTTGTAAGGAAAAATGTACCCATGATTTTTAATTATCATGGTGCTTAAAGTTTCTTTTAGACCATTGATCTAATGACCCCCATTATGCTCTGTAAGGTAAATTTTATCCACAATCTATAATGCTCATGAGACCCAAAATTGTGGGCCCCATGAACATTACAGATCATGGGTACATTTTACCTCATGGAATACAACAAGGGACATTAGATTATATTATATATCAATGGTGGAAACTAAATATTAGAAGTATGGTCCTAAAGCAACTAATACTTATGATATAATATTGGTGAATTAATATAGATTTCTACTACAATTTATAAAATTTAGGCGAATCTGATCTAACCATGTATCAAATATTGTGGCAAATTTTTGAGTTAATTTTTTTAATAAAATAAATTATTTGGCGATTTAAATAAGACTATAATAAAAATTTGTAAAAATGTGGCGATTCATGTCATGTTTTAGCTCGAACTATTAGCCAATTGATGAATATTAGCCACTAAAAAAATCAATGGAGGGAGTTGATTTAGGTGAAATTCCCTCTCATTTTGTTAAGTTATCTTCTATTATATTCCTATTATCTATTGATACTACTTATGATTTAAAAAAAGAGAAAATGGATGTTAAAACTACTTTCTTGCATGAGGATCTTGAGGAATACATTTATATGCAAAAACTTGATATTTTTGTTGTGAAATAAAAAGAACACTTGGTTTATAGGTTAAAGAGATCTTTATAGGTCTTGAAACTATCACCTAGGATGTGGTACCAGAAGTTTGATTCCTTTGCATTGAATTTGGACTTTTTTAGAAGTTATGATGATCATTCTATTTATATTAAGGTTATTTATGATCAAATTCTAATCATTGTATTTTATGTTGATAAAATGTTGCTTATGCATAATAGCATTAGCATGCATCAAGAACTTATTATATGAAGAGAAGATGCACTTAAATAAGATCCTACCATTTGTGAATGATGTAAATTTTATTTGTGAGACAAGAATAAGTCACTAGGAGTGACACATGGTGGCATAGTGCATCAACACAAATTTAATAAGATTTATTTTTTATAAACTATGCTACAAATAAATCTTACACTATCAATAGGATGTCAATACCTCAACACTTCATAGGTCCCACAAGTATGATATGATTGGGAAGGCTAGTAGATAGTCCAAGATCCATGCAAAAGAATATATCATGTGTAACTTTAAAGGTCTTGAATATTTTGAATATTCAGTCATAAGAAAACATGCACAAATGAAATACATCTGTGTGGATGCCAAGAGGAAAATAGTGGGTACCACCATACAAGTGCACTAATAGGAAAATTAAGTGATTTTAAAAGGCATGTGATTAATTAGATTTTTGATTATTAAAAAATAAAGGGGAAATTTGAAAAATGATGTCTAAGAGGTAGAAATATAACTTAAGCAATCTATAGTGGGCCAAGCCAATCAATAGATAAATATAAGATAAAGTGAAGGCCATATGTTATGGGTTTAGTTTTTATCTTGAATAAATAAAAATTTATACGAAATCCACTAAAACCATAGAGAATATCTAGACTAATGTTAATAGGTACCACAAAGTATCAATATTTTTGCAATCTTTGTAAGATTCTTACCTACTAAACTTGGGAAGCATAAGCCTTAAGCAATCCATTGAGCATAAGAGTCACAAGGGAAAAGAATTGAAATTGGCTTGCCTAAAAATACCAAAATAGGACATGTGCAAAAGCACTTGGAAGAACACGCAAAAAAAAACCTAGATCATGAATTCCCCTAATGGAAATGTAGAGTACACAAGGTACTTCTTGAAAGCAACAAAAAAATGTATTATGTATAATATTTATACAAAAAATAATGTCAATTGTCATATCTTTCCTCAATCAGAGACAAGTATTATAAAGGATTTGATCTCCTTTTTACCATAGTTATAGTCATCACCTAACTAAAACCATTGAATTTACCTTCTTTCATGCATCAAGTCACACATACTACCCATTTAGTGAAGATTCACTTCACCATAAACTTTTCCAGTGTAGGGAAACCATAAAATATAGGTGCCATACTCATTAGGTGATGCATTAGGCATGCGCACAATAGTAGGGATAAATTTTTAGTAAGTAGGTTAGCAAAAAAATAATAAAATATTATGGATAAAGAAAGTCTCTCTTCACACAAGGGTAGATAATTTATATAATAGTTGACCTCCTCATGAAATTATTTGAAATAAAAAGAGAAATATTTCAACTCACATGGTGATTCAAAATATGTCATACCAAATTTTTGATCTACACAAGAAAGAGTCTCCCCAATGTACATCAAATGAGAAACTTTGAAGGTGAGGCATACTACCAAGTTGAGAAACAAAATAACTATCCTCTTAGAAATTTTTTTCTACTGAACAACATTAAATTTAGTATGTTAGTCCCAAGTGAAACATTCAAGTTTAGTTACATTATTCTTAATGAAAAAGGCCATGTATTCATCCTGAATGAAGATCTCATATTCAATACTATCACATTCAGGGATGGTGGAAAACCAACATACCTCATAATTACATGTACTGATGCATATTTCATCAATATATACCTTGGATTTATGACACTTTTTATGAAGAACTAAATTCTTCAATTTGTCTGTCTATTTTAATTTTTCTTATACAACATAAAATCTATGGTATAAGATAGATCCACTACATCTACTATTGTAACAACATTAGATTGAGAATCATCATTGGGTTCATCACAAAATAGAGATTTTTATTGTCCTATATCTTTGAAATTAACCTCAATACAACACATCAAGATGAAATCATGTTGCATATTCCAATCACTAGAGATCTCATCCTCATTAAAATTCATTAGAATGGAGCCACCCTGACCTTGTCTCGAAGATAGCATCCCTTATTTACACCATCCAATATGTTGGATTGATGGTGTTGGAGCATCATGTGCTGCTAAATCTTGATTTAGGACTCTATTTTGTCATGAATTTTGATTGTAGGTTTGGATACATGAATAGAAAAACTCATGTTCTTGGGCTAAGTTATTTTTGTTGGAACTAAATCCCTTGATGATCTTACAAAAAATACATTAATAGAAATGAAATATTGAGCATAACTTAACCAATTATGTGCTTTCTTGATATTTATAGCTATGAGGTTGGTAAGCCTACTACTTTATTTTTTTTCCCTTTTAGATAAGTTAATTTATTGGTAAATCTCTATAGAAAATATTTCATCTCATGTAGCTCATTTGAATGTGAAGTAGTGGTATATGAATGGCTTGTAGTTGCAATAGGAAGAGGTGCCAAGACAATTTTTTAAGTTATGGTATCTAGGAAAAAAGGAATTAGAGGAATTGGGACTATTTTACTAGCTTGAATGAGACAATATTTATCCATGATGGAAATTCCATATGCATCAGGTAATACAATACCTCCCATAGACTAGACCATGATAGCCACATCATAATTGAGATCCCTTAAGTAGTATAAGAAATAATTATTAGTAGATGGTCTCACCAAGACAAGGATTATGGTACATATCTTCTAGAATCTAAAGTTTAGGTCTAATATGAATTCATGGGGAGCCCTTTTTATTCTATTCAATTTCTTAATGAGGGAGAAGTGGTCACTTTTATCTTCAAAATACTAGCAAATTTTATCTCCTAATTCATCCATCATGAATAGACTCTAGTTATAGTTCCCTATACCATTGATTATTTTTTACTTTCAAGGAAGTTGCAAGAAGCCTAATAACTACGTTATCCTATATGATATTATGTGTATAGAAAATATATGTAGTGTCTTGAATATGTTGTATGGGGGTGGTATCATTTGTTTCACTAGTAAAGTATGGGATAATTTTGAGGTAAGATACTAGTATTCCATCCCATTAGGTAAGGGTAAGAGGGATTCTGCCATTAAAATTGGTAAATATATAATATCAATGGAAAACCATAGAAATATGTACTACTAGGAGAAAAAATTAAAAATTCTATATATTTTTTTTCTTAATTAGAGAAAAGAGAACATACTAGTAGAGTCACCAATATGTACTTGTAGAATTTTTGGGTGTTAATGAATGTGTTCAATGATTGAATCTAGTGAGAATCCACCAATATCTCAATAGGATGAGCTAAGGTTAATCACACTAGTCCCATCAATAATGAAAAGAACTATAAAACACTTAAAATTGTGCCTTTGCTAAAAAATTTGTTCAACATTCTAGTGAAACATGGGATTGATTTCAAGGTGTGGGACCTTATAACTGAGATTAAAAATTTAGAGAGGGTTGAATTCCTCTCCAACCTAGATAAAATAGTATTGGCCCAACCCAACACTAAATAATCCTACAAATGATCTCATTCAATTGATTCCTCGAGGAAAATAGTAAAATGAAATGCATAAAAAAGGAAAGGGTGGTGATGAGCCTAGATTAAATATGTTCCTTCCTACCCACTACAACACAAAGAATAAAATTACTACAAAATATAATACATTTTTATCTATCTTATCAACTTCTAGAGGTGTATATGGAGTATAGGGTTTGATAGATGCTAAAAGGGAAAGAAATATTCCATAATCAACACCTACAGAAAAGAATAACACAAAATAAAAACATAGAAATAGAAAAAACAATTCATATATTCATAGAGGCAAGAAGATTTTCAAAATCTAAAAGAAGTGAGAAGAGGTAATATAAAAAATTTATACATTAATAGGCATGAAAATTGTTACCACAACAAAGGTGAAAAATTGTATGTCCTTGTAGAGAACAAAATAATAACCCTTGCAAAATGAGCCTCATTCAAAATTTATTCTAACAAAAACGAAAAACCTTAGAAACTATAGCCACCTTCACAACCAATGGAGAGAAGACATTTATCTAGATCAATCCAATTTGGAGGCATGGGAAAAAAATTCTTGACACTTGGAATGTCTGAGCATTGATCATCCTAAGAAGAAGTGCAAGAAAACCCTCACAGAATTTGTTGCAAAATGTTGCTAGGGATGGACCTTTGACAAAAAAGGGGCTACAATTGCTAAAATAGGAATGTATTTCACAAAAGTATATTTATAAGCACTCAAAATAGTATTAAAAATGGATTTAAAGGACAAAATTATGATTTAGAGGTTTGTTAAGAATTTAATTTATCATTTTTTGCAATTTAGTGTCATCGGATGTATGTTTGAATCCTCTCTTAGCTAAATTATGAAGTTTAAATATTGACTTTTGAAATATTATGATCAAATGGCCCATGCATGTTCACAATAATCTTTTAAAATGGTCAAGAAAAGTCACACTATGAAGAAGTGGCCCTATGTTAGAGGGGGAACCCTGTTGGGGAAAGAGGACGTGTCAACTTAGAATGAAACATCTAAGAACAAAAGTGCCTTCAATGATTTTCATTTCTTCAAATCACTCCAAAGACACAAACCACTATGCCATAAAGAGAAAACAGGAAAAATTGTTTCCCCCTTTAATCCTTCTAAGAAAATTACATGCAGACAAATAATAGATTCAACACATATGCACAGATTCAATTCACAGAATCTAACATGGAAGAAAAAATAATGAACACACAAATTTATGTGGGGAAAACCCTTTCGGGTAAAAAAGCCCACCCTCCAAAAGATCCAGCCATTGTATTATTCAACAAAAAATAGAGTTACAATAAAATATTAGGCTTATAGCCTTTACAAGAGTTACATCTTGTTTTATCTGGAGAAAACAGGCAACAACAGTTCAAAATCCTCACACAACACACAATGTAGATTCATCTCATCTCACCAGTTGACTCTCTCAGGTAGCCTCTCAACCAACGCAACCTCATGGCCACCACAGGTTCACATATTTTTATGTTTTGCGAGTCTTAGTGTTCATGGTTACAATGCTCAATGCATACCGCTCGAACACTTACTCTGATCAATCCGATCTCACCTCATCTCTCGATCATCTCTCTTCATAAACCAACAACCATCAGGGTATTTAATTACCCCACTGACAAGATTCCACCATTCTTTGGAAACACAACCTTGTAGCACACATCAAGCCATCCAACATTGAATTGGATTACAGAGACTTACCAAAACTACACTCTGTCAACCCCCACATTTAATCACTACCAAAGAATAAAGATTTCAGCCAATTAGCGTTGATTTAAAATAGTGATGTAAAATCAATGAGTTAAAACATGCCACGTGTCATAATTCCATTTGTTCATCACTTCAATTATCGAGTTAGACCTGCTATCTGAGCTTTGAGCTTCTTTCACTGCGCCACTACAAGCCTATCAACCAACCCTCATGGTAGTGCGATATACCATGCTACCGCCCAGCTCCATCAAGGCCTTGATGGTCTAGCGGTATAAACACCACACCACTATGACCGAGTGATGAGACCACCATGATTTGGCAATAAGCACTCAACCACCAGTCCACCACCTTCATCACACTACTGTGCCTTCTCCTAGCAACCCCGTAGTAGGGAGGTAAGATTTTCCACCAACTGCCATGACTTATTGCACCACTGCACCATGGCCTAAAGGCCATCATGTTATGGTGGTAAACATTCTCGCTAAGTGCCATGGTCTACCTTGTTGTTGTGCCTTCTCAGAGCGACCCCCATGGTAGGGAGGTATCCGTCAGTGCTGACCATCAAGCCTTCACCACATAACCGCCGAAGAGTGAGGAGTCCACCGCAGTATGGCGATAACATCACCCAACCATAGACCAAAAAAAAGAGGATCACCATAAGGCGGTAAACCATGAAACCACATCTCCATGAGATGCTCCCAGCGGTAGAGTGGTAAAGGCCAAAAATGAAGGAAAATCGCCAAGTCTTAAATGAAGGTTCAAGCCAGCAAGTTGAGACATCTATTTTCCAACAATCTCCCACTTGACGAAAAATTATTGGCTTCCTCCAAACTCAAACTCAAGAATATAACACAATTATTTCATGCTCCAACCAAGACATTTGCAATGACATCCAAGATGTCTACCAACTCAGGAAATAGTTTCAACTATCCAACAATGGAGAAAGGAATGAGACAAGGCGTACATGCACTAGTCTCAATTACACAAGCATCAAATCCTATAGACGGTAAAGGAACCACACTTCCACCACTTCATCATGCTCACCATCCATATGGAAGCAACACTACAATATCTTGAAAGCTCTCAAACGCGAACACAACTGTGAAGTCATTCTCCAGAAACAAGATATAACATTAGCTAGAACAATAACCAGAAAATGGACTGTTCCCATCCAACTGATCAACCCACATGACTGAAAATAGCACCCATAACTCGTGCTATTCCATCCAATCAGCCATACCTTCAATGCATCCGCATTAGTAAACTCATTCCAATAGCACAACCAACCCATCAATTGCAGATACAAGCACCATGTACCAACCAGTCGAATAAGACAAAACACATATAGGTACTCCCACTGCATGGGTAATGCCAAATCTGAAAGATCAATGGCATAACAAGTCTACCAATCACAACACACATAAAAATATAACCATGTAGTACCAAGGAACATCCACAAAGATATGCAAAACCTACAATCCAAATGCCTGTTACATGCCCTCCAACACACACCTCTAAATGCCAACTGTGTCAAGTATGTTCTCCTTCACATCCTAAAGGAAAATCCATAAAAACACCAAACCATTTTAACTTAACAAATAATGGATGTAAGCCTCTCAAAGAAGATCAAACTAGCCCATATAAATACATCCTACCAGTTCTTAGAAGCACAAGGAGATAAAATATGTTGTCCATCTTCCATTATGAATCCTCCAGAACCTTAAAAAAGAAATTCAAGATCCATATCTAGAAAAGATAATGCATATGATACACTTGAAAGATATAATGGGAAAATACCTCTCAAATAAACTTCACAACTAAGTAGACCAAGGGAGGAAGAAAAATATTATCCTTCAAGATATACAAGCCACCATGACTTACCCAAGAACAATCTCCTCATTGGTCTTTGTTGAACTTGTGTTCAATCAAGGTGTAGGCTTATTGGAATTTCAACTAAAAACAACACCTTTCTCATCTCATGAGAATCAAAGCCTCACCTTATTCTCCATGTATCCATGAGCACTAGCAAATGATCATCTCATGCTAAACTCCAAACTGCATTACTACCCTTAACATGAAGTTCTCAAGCATAAAACCAATGTACTCAAAACATAGAGAAATACCAGACTAGTGTCAAATCTCCAAACATCTAAAACAAGAAATTATGATGACATCATGATCTAAACATCTCACTTATGAGATACCATGCTTCAAGTGAACTAACTATGGTCTCAAGAGCAATGCAACATGCCAAAACTCTAATGCTCAAGAAAGAGTATACATGACATCAAGCAAACAAACTCTAAACCAACATCACCTATCAAGCACCACCAACACCTTAGCCAAAATCCAAATTTCCTCCATGGTTCCAAGATATTATACATCCTCAACTAGTGTTCCTATAAATTTGAAAGAACTCTTTTGCAGCAACAAGATCTAAGAATCCCTCCTAGAAACATCTACAACACCAAAGAAGATCATTCACCACCAAGTGATGAATCCACAGTCATTGCTAAAGCTCCCATTGAACCATGACATCCAAGATTTCCAAGCATCATGACCAAACATTTTCTGATCTAAAAAAATTCTAGGTACAATTGACAACATGTCCATCTGACAACAATGCCAAACAACACCAAGATCTCCAAACCACGTAGACCACACCATCACTATCAAAATCTTACACTATAATGTGTACCAAGATCTCGATGACATCCTGATATACACACTACAAGTCTCTATAAATGACTATTTAGGTACTCAATTCCATCCATGCTCTCATCTCAAAGCAGATATACCAATGAACAAGTGACCATAGACAAGGTTAGCTAAAAAATATATACCACCACTAAAGCAACCTCGTGGATATTGACAACCCACTTCAAAGTTGTCCCACCAAAAAATGTAGGTAAAGACAACCCACAACATTGCACAAATCATAGATCAACTCAATGAAGCCTACAAATCTATCATCACACTAGAAACTGCAAACCTAAGATCTCAAAGAGAACAACCACGTAGACAACTTGACTCAAACACCAGATCAAAAAACAGATCTGATTTTCCAATCACGTCCACAACTCAAGCACCACATTATAGGAAACCAACAAGAAACACCACAAGAATGCTAAGTGACAAAACACATACCAACACTCCCATGTAGAGAAGACATCAAACCTCCTCATAACCATGCCAAACTGCAATTATCTCATCTAGTCACACCCCAAAGGCTCGGGTCTAGAAAATAGCTTAACAAGAGCTCCACATAACCACAAGTTTTTTTTTATTGTGCAAAACTTGCAAAACCACTGTGTTACCAAAACACCCATGCACATCCATATCCACTACTCATCTAGATGACCCAAGATTCTGTAGATAACCAACATGGTTAACTAGAACAATGAAAAATAACATGAATATGCATCATGTATTTTTAGGAAAATCTATAGAAACCCTTTAGAACCAAAGAACATGAATCTGAAACATGTTATTACAAAGTAAAGGTAATAAAGGAACTCTAGGCCTATTTTAGATCAATTCCAAAACCACACTCATGCACAAGCATACGAGAGAACCAGACTATTTAGAATTTTATAGACCACCCAAAGATCAACTTCATAGCCTTCATGCAATCAGGGTGACAAAGAACAATTCCTTCAATGCCAAGTCAGAATAACCAACACAAGCCCAATACTCCATGGCTGAAAAGAAACCCAAGAATTTCCATACCATCAGGGATCCTCTCACACAGATATCCATTATGAACCATGCTCTATTGCAACACAACCATAAGCATAAAATAACACCCCTTGAATTAGGATCATTCACTGCCAACCAGGAGCCTTAGACCACATCATCGAAATATGATCAAATCCAAATTCTCCAGCTCAACGTCTTTCACGTTGTGTGTTGTCTCAATAGAGAAAACACTTTTACTCATAAAAGGATCAATCATCAGTTGATTCCTCCAGATTTCCTCAAGCCTAATAGACTAAGAAATCTTCATAGGAGAAATACCTAGAACCAGCAACCAAAAGAAGACATTGATACCACATGTTGGTATACGGAAAGACCTTGACCTCCCTTTACTAGCTCTGATACCACTTGTTGGGGAAAGAGGACGTGTCAACTTAGAAAAAAAAATCTAAGAAGAACAATGCCTTCAGTGATTTTCATTTCTTGAAATCACTCCAAAGACACAAACCACTATGTCGTAAATCGGAAATAGGAACAATTGTTTCCCCCATTAGTCCTTTTGAGAAATGTACATGCAGACAAATAACAGATTCAACACATATACATAAATTCAATTCACAGAATCTAACAACATGGAAGATAAACTAATGAATACACAAATTTACATGGGGAAAACCATTTCGGATAAAAAAATACCACCCACCAAAAGATCCAACCATTGTATTATTCAGTAACAAACAAAGTTACAATACAATCTCAGGCTCATAGCCTTTATAGGAGTTACATATTGTTTCATTTAGAGAATACAAGAAACAACAGTTTATAATCCTCACACTATTACAACACCCTCACACTACACAAAGTGTAGATTCATCTCATCTCACCAGTCGACTCTCTCAACCAGGTTCTCGGCTAGGCCAGCCTCATGACCACCACAGGTTCACATCTTTGTATGTTTTGTGAGTCTTAGTGTTCATGGTTACAATGATCAATGCATACCACTTGAACAATTAATCTAATCAATCTGATCTCACCTTATCTCTTGATCATCTCTCTTCATAAACAAACAACCATCAGGGTATTTAATTACCCCACTGACAAGCTTCCACCATTCTTTGGAAACACGGCCCTGCAACATGCATCAAGCTACCCAACATTGAATTGGATTACAGAGACATACCAAAACTACACTCTTTCAACCCCTACATTTAGTTACTACCAAAGAATAAAGCTTTTGGCCAATCAATGTAAAATAAGCGAGTTAAAATGTGCCATGTGTCATAACACCATTCATTCATCGCTTTGATTGTCAATTCAAACCTGCCATTAGAGCACCAAGATTCTTTCACCACGCCACCGCAAACCTATCGACCAACCCTCGTGGTAGTTCGGTATACCACACTACTGCCCAACCCCGTCAAGGCCTTCACTATCTGGTGGTATAAACACTGCACCATCGCAACCGAGCGATGAGACCACCATGATATGGTGGTAGGCACTCAACCACTAGTCTGCCACCTTCACTGTGCTATTGCGCCTTCTTCGAGCAACCCCCGTAGTAGGGATGTAAGCTTTTCCACCAACTGCCATGGTTTACCACACCACCATGCCATGGCTTAAAGGCCATCGCGGTATGGAATTAAACATTCTCCCTAACTACCAAACTGCTGCACCTTCTCCAAGCGACCTCTAGGGTAGGGAGGTAGCTGTTAGTACCAACCATTGAGTGCAACCGTTGAATAGTGAGGAGTCCTCCGTGGTATGGCGGTAACACTGTCCAATAGTGAACCAAAACAAAGAGGCTCGTAGTAAGGCGGTAAACCATGCAGCCACTCCTCCATGAGATGCTCCCAGTGGTAGAGCAGTAAAGTCCAAAAGTGAAGGAAAACCACCAAGTCTTAAACAAAGGTTCAAGCCAACAAGTTGAGGCACCTATTTTCCAACAGATCCATAGAATTCATAGGCTAATAAAAATGTTTGATACCTTGGTTTTCATGGCCACGAATTGTTAGTAGATAATATTAGTGCAAATTTGAAATAATCTTCCTCATAGAACTAGTCTTACAAAGAACTAACACATTTTAGTGAAAAAATTCCTTTCAGTAGGAATTTGTTGGATTGAACCTTTGATTCATTGAGAAATGACCCCACCACAAATAGTAAAGGCTTGATGCAAATGGTCTATGCTAGACCATGTCACCCCAAGGGTGACACTCGATAATAAGTGAATGATTGCAACCTTAAGAGAGTAGACACAAATAAATTTTCATTATGGAATTGTGCAATGCAATAAGAAATTGCCACCTAGAAGGAGGTGGCCCAACACTAAGATAATACACATTGATAGGTTGAGCAAATTTGGCATCAAAATTTAACGGTGTAAGTTAAAATAACCAATACAAATAAATTTGCATTATGAATAAGTTATGTAGTACAATAGAATTAAGGCACTTAACACTTTATCACTCTTGTCATTATTTGGCAATGCATAAAACTTTTACTAGAGCCCACATTAATTATATGACACATGGAACCTTGGAATAACTTCAAAATAATAGGCACAAACAAAGTTACACTATGAAGAACTAGTTAGAGAATGATTCCTCAATAAGCCAACAATACTACAAACATTTAATACTAGGTCAAAAGTGAGAGTGGAATACATGTGTCAAAAGAGTGTGGGAGTGAAACTTTGAAACTAGCATGCATTAATAGCTTGTGCTATGAAGAGTGGATTTTCTTTAATAAGAGAATACAAATTTTCAGTGATGTAACCTTTATTTTTGAAGCAAGCATAGGTCACTAGGAGTGACACATGGTGACATAGTGTACCAACACAACTTTAATGAGCTCATTTTTTATAACTTGTGATACAAAGAAATCATGCACTATAAATAGGCTTCCAACACCATATAAATTCATAGGTACAACAAGAATGATACAAGTGGGAAGGCTAGTAGATAGTTGGATTCATATGACAATATAGTGTATGAGTGTAGCTTCAAATAGCACAAATTTTGAAGATGTTCTCTAAAGGAATTATGTGCTCCAATTAAACACATCAACATGGATGCCAAGTGTTAATGTTGGGGAGCACCACACAAGTGCACTAACAAGAAATTTAAGTTATTTTAAAATTCATGTGATTACTTGGATTAGCTAGTTAAAAATAAATAAAGGGCCAATTCAAAAAACATTGAAGATATAGAAATATGACTTAAGTGATTTATAATACGTCAAGATAGTCAACAAAGAATATAAGATAAAGTACAAGCCATAAATTTAGTATTTATGGTCTTAGCTTGAATGAATAAACCTATATAGGAAATACACTAAAACCCTAGAAAATAAACCAATGTCAATAGTCAAAAGAAATCTAGGCACAAAAACAACTTCCAAACATGGATCTAAGTAGGAGAGAGTTGTAAAAAATTGTTACAAATCTTTTAACTATTTTAGTTTAGATGTTTATGGGGGGAGTCTTATCTTTCAAGAGAAATATTTCTCTTCCCAAGACCTATTCTTTGGTCTTCCTAGGGTATTCCTCTCTACCCTACTCAGGTATCTCTCCTAAACCCCTCTCACCTCATAAGACTCTCCACCAATTTCAAATTCTTCACCTTTGCTCTCAATTCACCACTAAGCTTCCCTGGGCTCCACACTGACCCAAAGTGTCCTAACCACTCTAGGGATAGGAAAGGGTGTTATCAATACTCCCTTTTTGATTTTACTCCTCACTAATCCCTCTCATAGGATTCTTTCACCTTGTACCCATCGCTTTCTTGAAAACCCCAATTTTAGGCCTTGTAGCCTTTTGCCCAATTAGGCCTCCTAGAACCCATTTTCTTGGCTTTTCTCAAAAGTGGTCTTAACAACCCCTAGATATTTTTGTAGATTATTCCTAGTGGTACCCTAGGCTTCAATATTTACTAGGTGTTTAGTCCCTTTAGCATCCGTATATAGGACTGTCCTCATACCCCCTATTTTTAAGGGTTTCTAGGGTTTTGGCTCCTTTTTCCAATTTTGAGGGATTCAATGACCTTCTCAAATTTACTCCTCGCACACACATGTCTAGAATAAATTTTCCCACACTCTCATGCTCTTTATTACCACAAAACAATCCATTAAGCAATTTTCTTTACTGCTGTCCTCTCCAAGCCACTAGCCAGAATGCACTTGAACTCGCCTAGTGTTTGATGAATTCAACTCTCCCCCTACAAATGAAGACTCCAAAAAATCTATTTACACTATAAATATAGTACCATACTTGATTCCAAGTGTCCATGGTATCCTTTCCATGGGAACTCAAGTGGGGATCATTCTTTCACAAAACTAGCTTGAACCGACAGTGAGTCCAAGAACACCAAAAACTTGCAAAATGACAACCAGTTGATTTAAATGTCTAATATAATGCTTCAAATAGAAATTAAATGACATAAATGAAAGTCTCAAATCATCAGAAAATTCCTTTCAATTCATCATTGACTGGATGAAGGCTCAAACACAAAAATTCACTCAAAACTTGTTGATTTCCAATCACACAATGTGCTCTCCAAGTCTCAATTCATGAAAATGAACTTTCAACATAGGTATTAGGTTTTCTGACCTTATATACCTTCCTCCCACATGCTAGTACCCTTAGGTTGGGCTTAGAACATCATTAATGCCTTTTTTTGAACTTTTAGGCCAAATTCCTAAGACAACATTGTCTAGTTTTTCCTAATCTCTACACTAAGACTTTCCCAAACCTCAAAGCTCTAAACCAACCTAAGTTTTCCATAACACACACATAAAAAACACACTTTGGAATTTAAAATTAGTCCTTATTACCTTGGTGGTTGGACAGAACCACCACAAGCCAAAATTGCCAAGATATTCCAAAAGACCCTTAAGGTGCTCCTGCACTAGATGCACATTCATAGATTAAATTTTAGATTTAAACACATAAAACTATAACACACTAATTTACATGGGAAATACCTTTCGATAAAAAACCCATGTTAAACATCTAGAATACTAAGAGGGGAGGTGAATTAGTATTCCATAAAACCATAACAAAATCCATCTAATCATTATCACAAATCTATTTGAATCAACAAGAATAAACATAAGAACAAATCAATGCAACCGTACACATGAACAACAATAAATTTACATGGATAACCCACAAAGGTAAAAGCAACGGCGAGGGTTAATTCACAATATATTATATCTAGATACAAAATATTATAGGGCTCATTGCCAGGACTCACTATCCTTAAAAAGGCTCACTTCCTTAGTACAGAAGATGGTAACCACCAAGATACAATGATAATAGCTCACTACCAAAAGGTTGAACTAATGAAATACACCTTCAATGTGCAGGGTATAGTTCCAATGAAGCTCAAAATATGAAGTGTTGCCTCACATAGCAATCACTCAAAAAATATTCTCTAATCCTCAACTAATAAAGCATTTAGGCTTAGACCTTTCTTCCACACACTTGCACACACACACATTCTTCACTCGCTCCTTCTTTTCATTCCTCATAACATCTTATATATATAAAAGTATATCTTATTCATCAATTAGGTTGGCCTAATTATATGAAAACAAAATAATCCAAACTCTCTTTATCGACACCATGTATGATTTACACATTCAATACATGTAGCACGCAATATACCAAGTAATCTAACATTCATAAAACATAGCTAGTCTCCATAATGCATTGCATATGCTAAGTCTACCAAGAATAGAATGCAACTCTCCAAACCAAAAAATAAACCTAAAAGAAAATATATTTTGGATTTGAGAACAAATTAATTTCCCATCATACTATCAACATAGAGACCATAAAAAAACCAAAATATAAGAGTGTTCACCTTAATATAATGCAGAGTCTTCCACAAATTATAACAAGCATAAAACAACAGTAGAATACAGAGTTGAACTATATCAGTGATAAAAAATTTCTCGCGACCAAAGACATCTCAAGATATACGATAAAACTATCTTAATGATTCATGATAACATGGTTAAGAGATTAGAGTCATGTTAGATCTTGTAGTGAATTCTGGACTCAAATACCAACACACTAATCCATCACAAAAATAGTATTACTAGTAGAGAACAACTTCCACTAAACCAAGTAAAATTCCCATATGGTTATTGGCATGTTGACATCAATGAAAACATAGAGATAATAAACAAAACCCATCCATAATTCATTCTCATGTTTCAAGGCCCAACAATCTCCCCCTTCGACATTGATGGCAACATGCATGAAAAAAACATTTTCCAATATATTGCAATTGAATATTCTAAATACTCCCCCTACCAAAATTGTTCACAATTCTTTTTTCTCTAATAACCTCTATCTTTTCATCTCTTTATCTCTATATATCTATGTCTCTCTATCTTTCCCCCTTTGACATAAATGATAAAGGATGGGGTTTGGTATGTATATATATATGCATCAAAATGTAACCGAAAAGGTATGAAAAATAAATTGAACCTGAAGAAGAACCTTTGAGATTCTCTAGGATGACCTTCCACCATGATTTTCCTTCCTCCCATGAAACTTTTACACTTATAAGAGTCTTGTGAAATAGCTCAATCTTATTTAAGGACTCTATACCATCTGCTAGAGTATTGGTACCAAGATTAATCTTTGATAATTCACCAATAAAATCAAGAGCACTAGAAACAAAAGTGTGCCTGAGTTTAATCATGTCTCTGAGTGCCACAAAATTCTTGATAATATTTTTCCTTTGATCTTGTAGAGAAAATAATTTGTCCTGAAACTAGACAATGTAGGACCACCTTTGATTATCTCTATCTTCTACTAACCTATATTTGTCTACCTAAGTTCTCATCTAAGAATCATTCATCCTTATCTCATTTCTTATATTTAGTGTACTACAAGACCAATCTAGGAAAAAAGAAAGTAGTTCATGTTCCTCTTCTTTACAAACCTATACACTTTCCAACTCTTTCATTACTCGACTATGTGAATTTACCCATTTTTTCTTGATATCTTCCAAATTTATTTCATTGAACCTAATTACAACATACACTTCAAGTTCAAAGAATCAATCATGCCACCAATATTCTCCACAACATAAATATATGAATCAAAATTAGCACCGGGAATAACCTTTTTCAATTCTTAAAAATCTCTTTGAATATTTATTCTTTCATGCTCATGTTGAGATCTCTCAAAATCACTTCCTTCTTCAACTTCTTTCTTAACAACACTCTTCATTTTATTCCCTGTTCTGGTTGTGCTATTAGAGGTACCATCTACATTGAGATTCATAGGGATTTCCAAGAGAATTTTAGCATAATTTTCAACTTCAACCACTGACACTTCATAATCTAATTCTAATATACAAACAAACCTTGATTCAACTGCTTCCATGTGATAGAAATCTATAGACATAATAAAATTGATTCTTCTGAAGTACCTTTCAACAACACTTACTGGAATTATAAGCCTTCTACACATCCTCATCTAAAATGTTTCAAATAATGCAACAAGGGAAGTCTCTTGTGCATCTAAGCTACCAAGATTTATCATGAAGTTCCTAATTTGATGGGGAAAAAGCTCTGTATTTGACCATTCTATCCTTTCTATTACTGGTAGTTCTCTCAAAAAAGTAGAAAAGTAAAAAAATAACCAAATTGCCATATCAAAATATGTTTTTCTTATTCTTCTCGATTTCCTTTAAATTCTTCAAAAAATTTACACAAAGTAAATCGTACAAGTCATAATATATACCTATTTTCACCATATCAACAACATGTACAACAGAAGTAGAAATCATAAGGTTATTGATAGGAATACAAACTTTATGACCGATGATCATAACAACATAACTTATTACTGGATCCACAATTGATCTCAAATCAATCTCTTTCCCTTCAAGATTCACACCGGTAACCTCAATTATTTCTTGCTCATCCATAGTATTTCATTTGGGAACTGGTTTGGAGGAACACAAACCAATTACATCTCTGATTGCTTCTCTAGTAATAAAATATGTCTCATCAATCCATAAATATTCATCATGAATTGTTCTCAATACTAAACAAATATACTTCTTCTCAAATTCAAACAAAGGGACTTTCCTCCAAATATCCAATTTCTTCTCAACTAACGCTTTGTAGGCATCAACGCTCTCATCCAATTCATTCTTCCATAACATGCTCAACTGAACTAACAACAATTCTTCTATCTTGTAGTAAAAAAATGCATAAATATCTTTTGTGGGAAAAACTCTCAAAGGGATACAAGAGAACACACCAACAGACACTTTTGACACATTCTTCAAATATCTCTTCAAACTAAATTTCACTCTATCTGCACTATTCACAACCTTTTAATTATACATAGAAATAAAGATGAAAAATTGTGCAAATGGGAATACCTATGTAAATTCCAACAAGGAATGTATAGATATCCTGCTTTCAAAGCTCAATTCGAATCCACTTGATTTATTCTTCAAGCCTTGAAACTTTGAATTTCCCTCTAAACTTCCTTTGTAAACTTCTCCAAAAATACATAAGCCTCTTGAATTATCTAAATTTATTCCTTTCATTCCAAATGCTTCAACTTGTAGGTATATTTCCTTAAAAATTGTGTACATTTCCATTCTTTCAAATTCTATAAACCTCATCCTTCACACATGCAACTAAGAAAATTCCTTAATTTCATTACCACATTAAACATACTTTTTTCATGATGTTACACAAGTATTGATGAGGTGGTTTAATATATTTTCTGATAATTACTCCCCCTTAGCCACTGCTTGAATTAAAAATTGATGGGAGTATCTGCACTGGAGTTCAACACATATAGCACTGATGATTATAAATCTTGCTTGAGTTCTCCTTCCTTTCTCCAAATATTTTTTATTTCCTTTCTTCCTTCTTCCAAATTTATGATTTGATTATTCTTCTTCATCAAATTATTCTTTATTCTTCTACAGTTATTAACAAGGTGTTTCAGATTGCTATATTTATAACAAATAACATTCTTCTTTCCATATTTTCTTTTATTCAACTTATCTTCACACATATTAACTTTATATCCAATCTTCTTGCACTCAAGACATTTTTTGAGGAATGATAAAGAATTATTCATCTTACTTTTGTAGTCCTTTGACTTATGACTAATTTTTTTGCAGAAATAACAAACACCATTGAAAGATAAATACCTTTTAGCATGAGATTGTTTGACAAGAATTCTTCTAGAGTTATTTCTTAGATCCTTGATTCATCCATCTGTGTATGAAGTCTTCTTCATTTTGGAACTTTGACCTTCCTCAAACCATAAACCATTCTTATTCATGGTCGGTTTTTGAGAGGTAATCAACTTATCAAACATTGCTGAGCTTGTCTTAAATTTTTCTTCAAAACTTCTTGCTTTTCCCATATCAGATCTTAAGATTTTTAAGTCTTCCTCAAGATCTATCATTCATCTATCTTCCTCTGAATTTAAATTTCCTGACATTCTTCAGTTCTTTTCTTCTCATCCAATTTTTTTAATAGTCCGGAGACAATTTCATTTTCCTTAACCAATAGATCACATGCTTCAACACTTTTACTTTGCAAATTTTCAATATACTCATTCACTTTTATCAACTTGTCCTTCATATCTTCTATTTCTTCTAAATATCTAGCAAAGATCACTTCCAGAGGAAAAAAATTCTTATACTCAAATTCTAGGACCTTCCTTAAGCTATTAGGCTTCATCCGAGGAACAAAGCTCCAATACCAATTATTGAACATCTAGAATAATGAGAGGGGAGGTGAAACGATATTCCATAAAACCATAACAAAATCCATCTAATCATTATCACAAATATGACTGAATCAACAAGAAGGAACATATGAACAAATCAATGCAACCATACAAATGAACACAAATATTTTTACATGGAAAACCTAGAAAGGGAAAAACCATGGTGAGGTTTAATTCAAAATATATTATATTCGGATACAAAATATTATAGGGATCATTGCCAGGACACACTTTCCTTAAAAAGGATCACTTCCTGAGCAAAAAAGATGGCTAACCTCCAAGATGCAAAGATAATGGCTCACTGCCAAAAGGTTGAATTGATGAAATACACCTTCAATGTGCAGGGTATAGTTCCAATGAATCTTAGAATATGAAGTGATGCCTCACACAATAATCACTCAAAAAATTTACTATGATCCTCAACTGATAAAGCATTTAGGCTTATACTTTTCTTCCACAAACTTTCACACACACAACTTCTTCACTCGCTCCTTTTCATTCCTCAAAAAATCTCATATATATACAAGTATATCTAATTCATCAATTAGGTCGGCCTAATTGATGAAAAAAAAATAATAGAAACTCTCTTTGTTGGAATAATGTATGATTTAAAAATTTAATCCATGTAGTATAATATACCAAGTCAGATAACATCCATAAAATATAACTAGTCTCCATAATGCATTATATACGCAAAGATAGCCAAGACTAGAATGCAATTATCTAAACCAACAAATAAAACTCAAAGTAAAAATATTTCAGATTTGAGAACACATTAATTTCACATCATACTATCAACACAGAGACATCAACAAAACTGTAGCATAAGAGTGTTCACCTTGATAGAATGTGGAGTCTTCCACACAGTATGAAAAACACTTAAAAATAGTAGAATATAGAGTTGAAAACTATTTGTGATAAATTTATGCTCACAACCAAAGACATCTCAAGATCTAGGATGCAAATATCTGAATTATTCATGATAACATGGTTAAGAGGTTAGAGTCATGTCAGATCTTGTGGTGAATCTCAGACTCAAATACCAACACATTGATCCATCACAAAAGAGTATTACCAACATAGAACAACTTCCGGTAAACCAAGTAGACTTCCCATATAGTTATCACCATGTTGAAATCAATGAAAACATAGAGACAACAAACACAAACTATCCATACTTCATTCTCATATTGCAAGGCCAAAAATCCACACACCAAATCATAGATCAATTGTATTATCAATAAAAAATAGTTTCAATACAATAATAGAGTCTACAGTCTTGAAAGTGTCTTTACATTGTGATAAAAATATGGAGTAATTTCAGACGCATAACGAATTTAATAAAAATATAAAAATCATCTCACACTTCTAACATGGGTGTGTAGGTATTCCATGCGTCATCTCCATAGTCTCTACATGCATGCAAATTGGAAGGGAGAACATGCACTAGTTCAAATTGACCAAAAAGAAACTTTCCAATCATGCAATGACATGAAACAACATGCAAGGCTTCCAACTCCAATATTTTATGCAAATATTAAGTATCCTTGGCATGCATGGCATCCCACTAGAGAAAATAAATTCAATTTCCAATTTTGAACTCTCCTTTGACTTCAAATCAACCTGATTGGTTGTCATAGTTTCTTTTAGCATATTTCCAAAACCTACCAACTGATAACTCCAAAAGCATGTACACATGTCACTATGGTGCAACTTTGAGAGATTTTTACAAACACCTCTTCCCAATTGAGTGCCCAAGTGATAAGTGACACAATTTCATGCTCTCCACGAAACCTGTAGGAAGCTAGATAGAAAAGGGTCCCATAAATTGATATATCAACTTACAAACATCACTTAGGATTTAATTAATAAAATATTTAGAAAAGGGACTAAATTATTTAATTAAATGATCTTGGGACTCTCTAAGATTGAGATACCTTAATCCAAAAAAAAAGGTAGCACAAAGTGTCAAAAATTATCATTATTTATGTGTCAACCTTGAATACATTATTGTAAGGCACATCTAACCTTGAGAAGAAAGGGAATTTTATGCCAAAAAATAAGGATTATATCACTTATAATCCTCCATATCACACATAATTTTATTTCAAATTTGTTACATATTTGCTACCTCTTAGGTTTGTTGAACCACAATTTGAGCTCTATAATAGAAAAACTGATCCTAATGTTCATTAATAATATTTCATTGCAATATATTTTTATTTTATATATATGAATTATATATTAGCTAAGTTATTTATGATAACCCTAAGATACTATGCTTTTTAATAATTTTATTTTTTATCTCAAGGTTCTATACATTATTTTGATGAATTGGGCACTACTTAAACTAATTTCATATTAATGTATGCTTAAATAACTAAAAGTAGTCTAACTAAATGCTCTCAAAGAAGAAATGACCTTATCAATAATTATGGTATTTACTTTAAGTAAACATAAGTATAAATTTGATGATGAGTTCCAAATTATGTATTTTGAAGAAATTCTTCCTATTATTAAGACTAGTGTACCCTTGAGTATTTTTCATTAAATTACCAATGTGTGCACTCATTTAAGGAGTAATTAGATTAAATATCTTTCATATAAAATAGTTCTAGATAATGATTATAATGATTTTAAAGAGGAAATACAATGTGAATTATGTGGCTTATACTTCTAATGAACCATCTTTCAAGCCTCATATTTTTATGATTTTTAATATTATAAGAGTCCTTCGATATTATACTTCAATTTTTTAAATTTTTTAATATAATGAATCTTCTACTTATTCATCCATTAGATCTATATAGAGAGTTAACTAAGAATTTCAATGATGGTGTGTTTTAAAACTTCCATAATCTTAATGGATGCCATAAACAAGGGTACATGCCTTTGAAACATAATGTAAAATATTTTATTTATAATAATATGATTTATGTAGATGGTGTCAATGATGGGGAAATTATTCAATTTCTCCCCTTAGTCAAAATTTGAAGTTTTTTTAAAATCTAGTTTGAAATTACACTAATAACATTAATGCATCTATTGGACATGATTAATTTTATATGGTGTGTACATATATGGTGATAGAGATATTATGAATTATTTTAATATTAATTCTTGTACAAATACACATATTGATAATTTTTTTACCATTACATGCTTATTTACATATCTATCTTGATCATCATGATTTCTTATTAGTGTTAGTTATTCCTATTATTTCTTTCTTTTATATTCCTAATCACTATGTTTCTTTGTGTTTCATGTTCTCTATATGTCATGATAACTATTATTACCATGACCTTATTTTTATGGTTTGTGATTCTTACTATGCCTATGATCCTTATCATTCCTAGATCATATGATTAAATGTTAGAATCTTTGTTGTGACTACATATTCTACATCCCATTGATACTTACATGATCCCTATATTTTCTTTAGGGTGATCATTATCCCATCATTTTCCTACATTGGGGAAAAACAATATACACAAATATTTATAATTTATAGATTTATGTATATTATACTTATCTATAGTTTATGGTTATCCTTATTACTTGCATATACTAGGGGTAGTAGTTTACATGTCTTGATGATTATCTTTTTAACTTATGTGTTAATAATTATTATATGATAACATATTTTATTATGTTGTATTCTTTGTTATGATTATTGGTTTTCTCATATCTTTTAATTTATCTCATTATATATATGTAATCAATTGGAGGGGTAATATATTATTGACATTCCTTTGTGAGTTGTATTGTGAAACAATGGCCTTGTAGTGAATCCTATATTGATGAGAGAATTGATCAAAGCATGCATACAGTTAACTATTTATTTTACATGATTAGAAACTTTTGGAATTATTTTTGCATATTAAAATATTTGCATCACTTTTTTAATAGATGGAATATCTTATCAATTCTATCTATTTTTAATTTTTGAGGATAGATTCTACTCAAGAAAGTTGCAATTTATTTTTATTTCAATTGTTTGATGAGTGCTACTTATTTCATGTTTTTATTTGAATTCAACGCTTGATTGGAGTTATAGATAAAAAAGAAAATTTCAAGAATGGTCTATTAATTTACATGTAAACATATTTTTTAACTATCTTAAATATTTAATTATTTTACTTCAACACACATATAACTTGTAGTTAACATTCATAGATCAAATGTTTTGGGGAATGTAATGGTGAAAAATTCATACCAATGTCATTTTTCCTAATTTTTTGGAAGCACTTTGATTAGAGTTTCAATAACTCAATAATTACCTTACAAGTGAGAAATTTTTATGTGAATTTGGGTCATATATTTATCTTTATCATAACTAGTCCTATATTTTCATCTTTTCTCACCAAATCTACTATTCACCACCATAGAATAGATCAATAAGTAGAAATATAATCCATTCAATTAAAAAATTAAATTTATTAGTTGTCAATTAATTCCTTAACCATTGTGAGAAAACTTAGTGTGTAGTATATTAATATATGTGCATAGTTATATTTAAGAACACTTATTTGAAGTTGTGTAGGAATTTGGGAGGAACATGTAGATTTAAGGGATTAAATGAAATTTTTATTTTTAATTTTTCACTTATAAAATAATATTAAATATATTTTCACAATTACTTATTATGAATTTTTTTTTTTAATAGGTAGAAAAATAGTCTAATCAATTTTTTTTCAAGGAAAAATTAGCCATTATAACTTGAAAAATTCATAAATTTTTTGTAAATATTATCAATTAATATAAGTATTAGATATCAAATATCAAGGTGAATAACATTTATTATTCTATATCATATCATATTACTAGGTTAAAATTTTATGATTGCATAGACCAAATATACTCTCATGAAAATGAACTAAAGTGATATATATCTAAGTTCCGAAATCTAAAACCCTCATATAAGTCCATCTAAAAAATACAAATCATTAGTTGATAATTTTACCGCATATAATAACATTTCTCATCTTGAAGGGGTTAAATAACTCTAATAAACACGACCTACTTCCCAATCTTATCTAGGATCCTAAGCCTGATGTTTTTCTTATGCAAGAAACTAAAATATAGTGTGATAATGATGAGGGCTACATCGCCCGAGACCCACACAAATCTCAACAATAGATACCAACACAAAAGATGCGAGACGAAAAATAACTCACTTTTAATTATTTTTAGGAAATGAAAATACAAATTCAAAACTTACATGCTATAGCCTCATGGGCTTGATTAATTACAGCAAAATCAAATCTGAAAATAAAATACATTATTCGGAGCCATAATCTGCACTAATGGAGCCACCGTCTACAACCCCCACTTAACCCTTTTATTTTACCCAATAAATTCCCTAAAATGTTCTAGAAAGTGTAACTTTCCCTTTTGTTTTGGCGCCAAAAGTCCCACCATTTGATTTATTTCTTAGGAAGATATTTTAATGAAATTCAATTCTTAGTGGGGTAGCTTCTCGGGGTTATAATTTTTTATCTAACCATCGAATTTTCAATTGTAATATATTGTTGGAAATATTGCAAAGATATCTACAACCATTTTTCACTAGATCTAAAAGATTAGAGATTTTGCACCCTATTCTGAGGCTCCAAAGGGCCTCAATTTTTAGTTTTAAATTTCATTAGAGAAATTCCCCAGGATGATAATTTAATATCTTCCAAACGATACAGGATTTTGAGATGATTCTTTCACCGAGAATATTATTTTCCAATTTCACTCCTTGGGGTCAATTTTTGTGTCCATACAACCTGAATAGGCTGACTTACTAAAAATAGTATGTGCCTATTTTTGGTTGTTTCAAACTTCTAACTATCCCAAAGACTGCATGAGTTGCCATGGGCCCCAAGATAATTAAGGAAACTACAAACAAATGAAAAATATAATATTTTTGGGTGATGCAAGATTTCCCTTACACCACTAGATGCTCCTTCATTAGATAATCTCGAAAAGATAAAAAATCATCATTTCAAGGATTGTGGTTATCATCGAAGAAATTTTGATGGATCTTTGGGTGGGATTGATACTTTATAGAATCCTAATATTGTTAAAAGAGTTTCTTTGATCGAATATTATAATCATTTGGCTACTTAGTTCTCTCATTTTTGGGATGATACTTCCTAGATTATATCAAATATCTATGCTACTTAGTTCTCTCTACTCTTCCTATGTTTGAACTGCATGCGTGCATGGTGGATTCTTTGTTTGGGATACCCCATGGCCCCCTTTGTCTTCCTTTGACCTAAGCTTCACCTAGTCACATGTGGGCTCATGTCCCTCAAGAGCCACTCCTGGCTTGTCTAGTTCATTTGTTCCCGTGATTATGGTCCAATCTGGTGTGGAAGTGATGGCAATCATTATCTTACTGGAATTTAAATATTGGAAGAATGTACTAACTAATGGTAGTCAAAGTCTGTAGGGCCCCTCTCCTCACCTTGAAGAATAAGTAGATGCTATGGGAATTGACTATGCAATCCATGATTCAGTCAGTGATAGGATTTTTTCCTCCATGGAAAATGTGATGGTATGTCATTTCCTCTCCTTTAGACCTTCAGTGGATATGGTTTGAAGATTGGCTACTACTAAATGACTCTTCAAAGGAAGCATGAACATTTGTGCTATGACAGGTGGGATTTTCCTTTTCAAGTTCACAGCTTTGGAAGAATTAATCATTGTCCTCTCTTCTGGTCCTTAGGTGTATGGAAAGAATAGTTTGGCTTTATGCCATTGGAAGCTAGGTTTCAACGCTTTAGTGGATCTTAAAAAATTGGAAATGGTTTGGGTCTTCTTGCCTTGTGTACTTCTAGAGTAGTGGGATGAATCCATTTTAAAATGCATTGGATATTCCCTTGGCCAGTTCATAACTTCAGACTCCATTACCTGGTCCAAATCCAAGTTAGCTTTTTTTGTTTTTGTGTTAATATTTAAGTACATAAATCTCTACCCACCTCTATGAAGCTATGCTCTAATTTTGGTTCCTAGAACTAGCAAGTATATTATGAGAACATTGTAGTTTCTTTCCAGAAATGTGCTAAACTTGGCCACTTAATCTTTGACTACAATTTTCTTTTAATCATGAGCCTAACCCTAGTGAGGATGTTTTTGAAGACCACTACCCCTTTGAAGATGAAATTCTGTAGATTTTTGACTACCTAGCCAAACCTAACTCACCCAATCTAGTTAACCCCTTGCTAAACATTGTGTGTCACTCTATTGGAAAGGAATCCTCCCATGGGGATTTTCTTGTTATTCTTGCTTTGAATGAGGTTCTTCTTGGTTGTGGATTTTAACCTTTCTGCTAGGCCAAGTGTGACTATAGGTGAAGAAGGTGAAATCATGGAGGAAGAGAGTTCTAAAGTTAAAAATGAGACGGTTGATATGGAATCAATGGGTTTGACCCAAGAGAAAACTTTGGAGGAATATTTTTTGGTCAACCCCAAAGAAAAAAGGGAAATAGAGGAAAGTGGATGTGGGTGGTGACTTTAAACTGGGAAGGCCCAACAAATGATAGACCAGGAAGAGGGATAGTGAAAGAGATAGACATTGATAAATAGAGGACATTGGAAGTGTCTTCAAAGAAGGGTCATAAATGAAGGTATTTTCCTAGAAGGTGTGAGGGATGAATAACTCTCACAAACAACTTGCATTGAAAAGCTATGTTTTAGAGCATAAGATTGATGTTTTACTCTTACATGAAACTAAAATGAAGAAATATAATTTTGATAATATTGCTAAGTATATTTGATCGGGTGCCCTTTACTCTTGTAGTGATGCTGAGGGTGCTTCTGGTGGGCTTGTTGTGTTATGGAACCCTAATAAGATCAATGGGTCTAAAAAATTTCACTACTAAAGTAGCATGGGAGTCTTGTTTTCTTACCTGGGTGGCTCATGGTCTCTTATTAATTTATATGCCCCTAACCAGAGGAATATTGGGACTACCCTTTAGAAAGGTCTCTTTGATTGGATAAACAATAACATGGGGTCTCGTTGGTTGGTGGTTGGGGATTTCAACTCCCCTTATACTTATAAGATAAAAGTTGTGGTTTGGTGGACTATTCTGATAGCATGGATGATCTAGAAAATAGTTTGAGTGTTATTAGCCTGGTTGACATTGACTTGTCGGGTCAATCCTTTACTTGGAGCAATAGATGTCTTGGGGATGGATTGATTCAAGTTAGATTGGATGGCCCTGCCCAAGACTTTTTCTGACCATAACCCTCTATGGTTGGTCGTGAATGATTGATCTGCTATCAGACCTTTCCCTATTTGGTTTGAGTTAATGTGGAACTCCCATCCTAATTTTAGGAATAAAATTGTTGATTGGTGGAAAATTCTTGTACATGGATCCCCCATGTTCAAGATCTTTTATAAACTTAAACATATCAAAAATATGGTGAAAGGTTGGAATAAAAGAGTTTTTGGGAATGTCTTTTTAGGAAAAAAGAGCCCTTGGGGACAAGTTGAAGACCATCCAAAAAAAATGGAAGAAGGGGATATAATCTTGCCAACCTACAATTATGAAAGAGAGAGTTGTAGGGAGTGGGAAAAATTTAAAGGAAAGAGGAATTTTTTTGGAAACAAAAATCTTGAGTTTAATGGCTACAAGAAGGGGACAAAAATACCTCTTTTTTTCATATTTATTCTCTAAAACATAAGAAAAATAATCAAATAAATAAGCTGGAAAATGAGTAGGGGGATGTAGTCAATACACCTTCCTAGATCGATCTTTTTGTGGTAGACTATTTCCAAAGGGATTATTTAGCTCTTGATGAGGCTCCCAATCCGGCTATGGAAATTTTTTTGTTGGATCCTCTTCCAACCATCATTACCCATGATGATAACCTTAGCATCCTCTATGTTGTCACTCTTGAGGAAGTCCATTTGGAAAATTTCAGCTTGAGTTCCTATAAGGCACCTGGTTTGGATGGTTTCCCCACAACCTTCTTTCATATTTTTTGGGATATTATTGGTGAGGACCTTGTCTTGGCTGCTAGATATTTCTTCAAATTTGGTAAGCTCCTCAAACAATTGAACTACACATTAATAGAATTGATTCCCATGGTTGTTGATCCCCAACTAATGATTAAATTTAGGCCCATCAACTTATGTAATACCATTTATAAAATATTTTCTTAAATTTTGGTGAATCATCTTAAACCCCTCCCACACAAAATTATTAGTCCTACCCAAAAGGGTTTTTTTCCTGGTCATCATATTCTAGAAGCTACTAAAACTACTTATGAATTACTTCACTCAATGGACAGATGCAAGAATGCCAATATGGCCCTAAAATTGGATACTTCAAAAGCGTATGACAAGGTGTTATGGTACTTTATCCCCAAATTCCTAGCTAAGTCTGGTTTCGACCAAGGGGTGGTCAACCTTATGAGGGAATTCATTACCACAATGAAATACTTTTTTCTAGTTAATGGGGAACCTTTTGGTTTCTTTAATGCTAGGAGAGGGATTAGATAGGGAGAGCCCCTCTCACCCTATTTATTTATCATGGTTGCGAATGTATTGAGCTGGAACATAACCAAACTACTATCAAAGGGGTCTATTAGAGGTGTTAAGGTTGCCTCTTCTTTGAATCCAATCATTATACAAAAATTTATGGATGATGCATTTCTCTTTGGGAAAGCCTTAGTTATTGAAGCTAGGAAATTGAAAATTTATTTCAATAAGTATGTTTCTTGTTCCAGAAAATGTATTAATTATAATAAAAGCATGATTTACTTCTTTAATAGCACTCCTGCACTCCAGGCTTGGGTGATTGTTGTTCTGGGTTGTATGGGTGGCTCTCTCCCATCGATGTATCTTGGTTTGTCCCTTATTTCCAAGGAAGTCACTCCTACCTTATGGAACTTGGTTCTTGAAAAGATCCAAAGGAAGTTGGTTGGATGGAAATGCTCCATTCTCAATCATGCTAGAAAACTACAACTTCTAATTGCTGCTCTCCAAGGGATCCCTATTTATTTCCTTCGTATCTTCAAGATCCTTAGATATATTGCTGAGAACTTTAAAAAAAATCGAAGGAATTTCCTATGGTTGGGGACACAAGAATTTTTTTTTTCTCTCATTAGATGGGACAAAGTTCGTAAGCCTAAACTTTGGGATGGGCTTGGGATTAGGAATATCCTTTGCACCAATAAGGCTTTGATGGCTAAGGTGGTTTGGGACTAGCTGAGGAATAAAAAGGATTGGTGTAAGATTATGAATGCTAATTATCTTCAAAATAGACCTTTGATTAACTGCATCTTTGATAATCATCCTTTAGATTCTTTGGATTCAAAGAACATTTGCAAATTATGGGGGTTTCTCAAGATAGAGATGAAATGGAAGGTTGGGAATGGTAATAGTATCAAATTTTAGGAAGATCCTTGGTTATTAGACAACCCCCTTGTTCTCTCTAATTTTAGGATCCTTATGAGTTTGGCACAACTCTTCTTCAGTGTTTACATTAGTGATTACCTGCTTGGACAATTTGGTGCTAGGAAGTGGAAATATCTAATCCTTTGTAGCCCTTTGTCTCCTAAGTTGTGTTCTCTGGACAAGTCTCTATAGGAACTTTTTGATCATGTTTTCTGCAAAACAACAACTCAAATAGAATATAGTATTCTATCTCTCTTGAAAGGTTGATCTCTATGAGAAAAGAGATAACCACAAGGTTTCTCGCATGTCAGGTCATGACAATGTAGTGGAACCACTGACTGATAAATGTGAAAATGTTGGTAATCACAAAGGGACCTTACAAAAAAAAAGTTGGAGACTCTAAACTTAACAAATTTTGCAATAGGGTGATACTTGAGTTCCTACCTTAACTGTAGTTCAAAGAAATAGCAAAAAGGTATGGGTTTTAGAAATACTAAGATTTATATTACTCCTAAGATCAACAATACCAATGAAGAAATACTTGGAATGGACAATTCACTTTAAAACTACTTTCTATTTAACCCAGGCTATACCTGTAATCTCACATAAACAGCATAATATTCTAAGGAATTAAAGATTTTTAGATTACGTACATTCATCCAAGCCAACCCTAGTTTTGTAGCTGACATGGACAAGTGCCCACAATTGAACTATGCACATAAATAATAGGTACAGGTTGACCTTCCACAACAGTCCCACAATCAAGAAGCTGCCCAAAGTATGAACCAAAGATTTCTACAACACTCCAAGCATTAAATCACAAGCACCATTAAATTATTTATTCTAAATCTAAAATACATTCAAATATTTCCAAGCAATTTTGAAGATAGAATAAGAACTATGCAAGAAAAATCAATCCAAATAAGGTACCACTAATAACACAATGTCTTCACTTGTATTGAATCACCAGTAATAGCAACAATTCTAATATTTTGTGTTCCAACATTTGCTTGAAAATGAAACTAACTCCTAATTCTTCTAATCGACTACCTAACTCTTTAAAAACTTGTCTAACCTTTATTTTCCAACAATAAAATACTTTTTCTAATCCTTACAAATGAGACAAAATTCCATACTTATAGAGATCTTGTCCTGTGCTAGCCTGAGCTATGGTTACAGAGAAGTTCAGCCACCAACCACATCAGCCCAGACAACCCACAATAAATCGCCACCCTGCATTGAATGCTTGAGGCACCCTCCTCAGATCGACTTGGGATCTCTAAAAATCCCAATTTAGATTGAACAAACCTGTAGGTCCTTTTGCCATTAATGTCCCATTGGCACGAAGTAGAAGAATGGTAACACACATGTCATATGAGTGTGAATACGAGTCACCGATAAAAATCTTAGCTAGGCCTCTCCAATGACTTTGATTGAGTGAAACTAGTTTGAATCCTCCATATCACGTCCAAATCATATGAATGCACCTCAATTGCATCGACCTAGTCGTGTACGAGTAGGTTTCACCTACTCGCAGGCACAAAATGTACTAGGCTGCAATCCCGCATATCTCGCAACATCCTCAAAGCACACCCACTTCTTCCCTCGGCTTCAACAACAACAACCTACCCGATCGAATCTGTATTCAAAAGGGCCACAATTAATATGCATTCTAGCATCAAAAATCCAATTTAATCAATCATAAACAACATATTCAATCATTAGAGAGATCCAAAACAACCATCAGAATCCCTAAAACTTCATTAAAGAAGCCCCTATCAAGGTTCAAGATTTTCACCCCTTCATGGAATTTAGGTCAAGAAGGAATTTTGGGAAATTCTGGGCCAGGCGGATTCCAGCGATGGAAACCCAAAATAACACTCATAATCACCTCAAATAACACCCAATACTTAATAAAAAACTTGCAAATACCTTCAAATGTTCTAGATCAACCATGCAATGCATAATCATTAACAATCAGACCATGAATCCTCTTAGTTCTTGACAAATAATAGATCTTCAGAAAAATCTGATAGGGACGTAAATTTATGAAACCAGCAGTACTTAGCACATCATGGGAAAATGAAGCGAGAATGGATTTTGGGATTTTTCAAAGGCAATGGATTCCTACGAAGTCAACACAATTATCACATTGTTGATTGATAATTTGGCCTCCCAACACCTCCATAGTGACTAAAACCACGCTACCATGAGCCACTTACTTAACCACAAAGGTAAGGTGGTAAATCACACCACCACAAGCCAACCGTGAAGTCCCCGTGGTATGGTGGTGAACCACATAAGCATGACCTAGCTCGAAGACACCCATGGTATCGAGGTAAACTGTTATACCACGCCAAATGGACCAACCCCATGCTATCGTGCCATCAAACAAAGACTCCTATGGTATGGCGGGATTATTGTGCTACTGTGCTAGGAAAAATAGTCATCATGGTAAGGTGGTACCACTACATAATCACAACCCAGGCGCAAAGCCCTTGCGGTATCGAGTTAAACAACCCAAAGATGCAAACTAGGGAAATGAAGGAACAAAGGAAATTTAGAAAAAACCAGGAGAGATGGAATTCCACAGAGCACCAAAATATCCAAAGACAGTGTAGAACCAGCCCCGTCAGGTTCCTAGGCAGCCAGAGAAATCTGCCTGAGGGGAGAAATCCCAAAAATAGCGAAAAACCCAAAATTGTCCATAAGACTTAGAATTTTCAAAGTGTTAGCATAATGGGGGCACTTTACAAGAAAGATAGGAATCAAGGAACATTGCAAAGTAACACAAATCCCAAGACCAAAGGACCAAAGCACCAAAAATAAAAAACTCAAGATTTTCAAAGATAAGCTCAAAAAAAAGGGCAAGGCCATAAAAAAGAGCCAAAAGGCTAGGCAAAAGAGGGTCCCTACTTTCAATGGGGCATGTGGGAAAATTGCACGACAAATGGTGACTCTCCTGGGGAAATGTCCCAGAGCATTTCAATGACCAACTTGAATCAACCCACAATATTTGGTTTCATAGACCAAATATGGATGGATTAGGTCACCTATGGACAAGGTTTTAGAAATCATAAACAAGAAAACCTTTCCTGTACTAGGGTCAAAGTGTGTGTATATGCATCCATTTTATTTTTCCTCAATGGCAATAGGGACCAAACTTAGTCTGATGGGGCTACATAAGGATTTCAACTCCAAAAGAAACATGGATAGGGCCTAGCTGCCAGTCAGGCATCCATAGCTCTGATGATTTTAGCACTGTGACCCTCCCTAACATAGCTCTACTACCATCTAGGTTTCCATAGCCCCGGTAGAGATACTAGGATACCCCTAATAAGGTAAACATTTCTTTTGATTTTCAATATTTTCTTTTCTTTTTCTTTTGATATTCTCTTTGATATCTTCTCTTTCACCTTGAGAGCCATGAAGCCTACACTCAAGGATGAGAACCACAACAACACTAGAGAAAAATATAAGATTTTTCACCCAGTCATACCTCACAAGGACCATATGCAACCTTGAAAACCTTAATATTTGTGTATATGTATGAGACCCAAATACATACTGGAATTTGACTTAATCAAGCGATTCCAATTCCAAGGATATGAAACATCATACAAATGAAATCCACCAACTAATTCTGAAAAGATGATTGGATTTTGTGAGAGAAATTCCAAGAGCATCCCCAAGCAAGTAGCCAATCATATAGATGCAACAAGCCCAAAAGAAAGCAAGAAAACCCAAAGCAGGAGCAAAGCAGAAATCAAAACCAAACGAAGCAGACCTACTCTAATCAAAACCAAAAATAGAACAACAAGGAAACCTAATCTACCTATGTAAAAGGAAAGAGCTATAAATGAATCGGGACTGGAAATAATGCTCCAAATATTGCCCATTGATAGGTAGTGGGATGTCATTTCCAGTGAGATTTTTCAAACAAAAAGAATTATCTCCCAAAATTTCTACAATTTGATAAGAGTCGAGCCAAAGTCTATTGAATTCCCCATGCTCCCCTTTCCGGTCATGGGCTTTATCCCAATATAGAACCAAGTTAGATATTCTAAAGATTTTCATCTTTTCTCTCCTATCAAACCATATTTTCACTAGACCTTGATGTTTGGAAAAGTTTTCTAAGGATTCATCTCTTCTCTCTTCAAGGTGTAATAGTTCAGTTAAGTGGGCTTCACGCTTATCCTCTCCATCATAGTACTCATTGATTATTTTCAAGGTAGGGATCTTTAGCTAGATGGGAAATACAGGTTCTAATCCATACACTAAGTGATAAGGAGAGGTTCCTATGGATGTCTTCCATCTAGTATGATCTTCCCAAAGAGAAAATCTAAGTTGGGTGTGCCAATCCTTAGGGTTCTCCTCTAGCAACTTACAGATGACTATCAATAGATTCTTATTGGAGAAATCAGCTAGACCATTACCCTATGGGTAGCAATTAGATGCAAATTTTATGACAATTCCATGATCAAAATCCCAGTTAGAAAATTTCAATGATGCAAATGCAGTACTATTATCACAAACTAAAACCAATGGACATCCAAAACAATTAATAATACCTGACTCTACAAAATTGATTACCACTTCAGAAGTGCATTGTTTGCATGCAAGAGCCTCGGTCCACCTAATAAAGTAATCAGTTACAGTAAGAATATACCTGTGGCCTACAAAAGAAGATGGATTGATTGGACCTATGAAGTCCATTCCCTGTTGTGCAAATGGTTTTACCTCTATGACTGGCTAAAGTGGAAGGGTTGCATGTTTTTCCCTACTTGCTGGAGTCTGACATACATGACAAGTCCTCACATGGTTATGTGTATCTTTGAACAAGGTATGCCAATAATAGCCTACCATTAGGATTTGATTTGTAGTGGAAGGTGTTGAGCCATGGCCTGTGCCATATGTACCATGAAATTCAGACATCACCCTTCCATCTTCTTCCTTCCCTAGGCACCTCAATTTAACCCCCAGGATTTATCTTGTACAAGACAACTCCTTTCATCATAAAATTGCCACTCTTCAAATGCAGAGCTCTCGTTTGTACTACATTAAGGTGTTCAAGGCACTATTGGTTCAACAGATAGTAGACGATTTCATCATACCAATCTCCTAGAGACACTTCTTGGAGGTGATATTGTTGAGATTTGAGGTCAGGACCTATCTTAGTCATTGTCTTTGTCAGTCCCTGCCCTCTCACCAATTTCATGGACTAGATCTCAATATCATATTCTTGTAACATGGTTACCCACTTAGCCCTGTGTTCTCCCAATTCATTCTGCATTAATAAAAACTTTACTACAAGATTAGGTACTATAGCAAAGACCTTATTTCTCAAGATATAGTGTTTGAATTTATTTACTATTCGGACCAAGCCATAAACTTGTTTTTCTACATTAGGATATCTTAGTTTTGCATCCTTTAGAGGAACACTCATAAAGGCTATGGGATGTTCATTCCCTTGGTCGGATTTCTGGGTCAACATGCCAGCTTAGGAATGTTCTTAAGCAAACAAATACATGTAAAAGGGTTTGGCATAATCAGGACTTACCAATACTAGAGCTTCAATAATAGCTCTCTTGATTTATGCAAATGCCTCCCTAGATTTTGTACTCCATTCAATCTTCACTTCCTATTTCAACATGGCATTCAAGGGCTTTACTATTTCTGAAAATTTAGTATAAAATTTCCGACGAAGTTGATTTTCCCAAAGAATGACTTTATTTCTTTTTTTCTTGCAGGAGGCTAAATTTTTAGTATAGCCTCTACCCGTTCTGGATTAATGGCAATACCCTATTCTGAAACAACATGCCCTAACAGATTTCCCTCAGTGACTCCAAATATGTACTTCTTTGGATTAAGTGAGATGCCAAACTCTCTGCACCTTTGGAATACCTGGCATAAATCTGCAATATGATCACCTCTCCTCTTAGAAAACACTATCAAATCCTCCATGTAAATGATGATGCACATACCAACGATGTCTTTGAAATCAATATCCATTTCTCTCTAGAATGTAGCCTCGACATTAATTAATCCAAATGACATTCTTCTATAAGAAAAAGTTCCCCATTTTGTAATAAAGGCAGTTTTGTGCCTATCCTCATAATATACCATAGCCTTATTTTATCCAGAGTACCCATCCAAAAAAGACATCATTTGAGACCCATTAACAATATGAAGTAATGCATCCAATGAAGGGAATGGATAATTATCCTTCTCTAATGCCTTGTTAAGGTTCTTGAAATCAACACATAGTTTGATTTCTCCATTTTTCTTCCTTACTAGAACCAAGTTTTCAACCCATGTCGAATGTCTTATTAGGAATATGATTCATGCTAAAAGTAGCTTTTGCACCTCCTTCTAATTGCACCATCCCCCTTGGGATTGTATTATTTTTTAGGTTAATGACCCCTTCTAGGTACATTTCAGCCTCTTGAGGTTCTACCTCATCAATCACCTGAGAAGCAAACACATCACAACTAGTGATGAAATCAAAAATATGTTTGTCATCCTCAAATACCTAGAAATTGGTTACATTTTTCAAGTATTGAGGGTATTGGAGTGAGCTCCATAATGAAATTCTTCAAACTTGAGAGCGATAAGGGCTGCAATGTACTTGTTTCTTGTGCTAGAGAATCAATAGTTTGATTCTTACTTCGGGGGATCAACTGAGTGTTGAATGCATCAAATCCTTCAATGAGATCCCATACTCTATGCCTATAGTTGGTCATTCTTTTTTTATGGCACGAGTATTGTTTCCTTACTTGTTTAACTACCAACTCATTATTTCCAAACAGTTGCAAGATCCTGACTTCCTTTCTCAATGCAATTAATAATCCATGGACCAAAGCCTCATATTCAGCTACATTATTAGTGCATTGGAATTGGAGTCTATGAGCAGCAAAATAGGTTTTACCTTTATGGCTGATCAGTTCAAATCCTACTCCAGCACCCTGCTTTGATTTGGATCCATCAAATCTCAATATCCAACAACCACTAGCTCCTACTTTGGACTAACCTTGTCCTTGCTACAACCTAGAGGCTCTTCAAAAGGCTTTGGGCTCTTTCCTTTTAGATCATTTTGAATTTTTTGTAAATCTAGCCTGACAGCTGGGGCTAGATTAATGTATCTTTGTATTTGATCCATTGCAATTTGGTAGAGGCAACACTCCAAGTCAAAGTGAGGGGCATTGTGAACTCTGCACCAATTAGGGATTAGCAATTCTTCGAAGTTCATATTTCTACCTAGATGAAACTAATCCTCCACACACTTCTAAATAAACTCTTGGAAATTATCCAGCAAGTTGAGTTTTCTATCTTCTTGATCATCAAGTTCCTCTATCTGTTCAAGCAATGCTTTAGAACTGCTGGCTCTTGATGTGCATTCATCAGAGAAGCTTTTCAACATAAAGACTTCTTTTGTGTTTGAAATAGGGGCGGCCAGGACCTAGTTGTTTACTCACTATGGATACAATGACGTATAGAGTAAATAGAGATATAAAATAACATTGAAAACATATAATAATCATATGGAAATCACACAAAACATAGATATATTTATTTATTTAGTATTTGGAAATTACATCATAATGTCTCTAGATAGAACATAGCATAGCATAGTAGATCTACCCCCCTTCCTGACTAGATGACTCGGGTACATATAGTACACTGGCGATAGTTAAGGTACCAACCATCATGTCTGTTCATTATAATTAATTACTTCATCAAGAACTATTACCAAGACAACTAACTAACATGACCCATACATAACATAAGTACATGGATTATTAATATTAACTAATGTCTTATTTACTTATGTCTCACAACCGACCAAGTACACTCTCGGCCGACTACGTTGACTCACGGCCACCTACATCATCCCCCCCAAGAAGTAGTCATCTTCTAGACAATTGAAAACCAAGAATGCCAACTGATCTTTCTTTACCAATTGATTGTCACCCAATACTCCATCTCTCTCTACCAACTTCTCCTTGAGAGTTGCAACTCTCACTTGCTCAGCAACCAAATTCTCCTATACTATGATGGTTGGTGGCACAACAATTTGTTAATTCCAAATAATATGATGGGGTCTAGGAGCAATTCCCCCAACGGGGTCAAGGGGCAGCACCCCTTGCAAGGGTTTGGGGAAAATGCCCCCAGTGGGGTCGAGGGGCAGTGCCCCTTGCGGGGGTTTGGGGGTAGTGCCCCTTGTGGGGGTATGGGGACAACACCCCAAGTGGGGTCAAGGGGTAGTGCCCCTCATGAGGTCTGGGGGTAGCACCCCAGACCTGACCAATTTAACACATTTGAAACCACACTGAACTCCATTCGGCACCTCATTTTCATGAATTTCCAAGAGACACCAACCAATGCTCATATAACCAAAAATTAGAGATTTTGCATTATTTAATTAATGGGTGATGTTATCTATCATACTCTCTATGAGGTTCTCTCATATGCCCTTCATCTTTGATTGTACATATTTCTTTTGTTTCAACCATACGACCTTCTTTACCTTCACTCGTACAAACTTCTTTTGTTTTAGTCGTATGAACTTCCTCCTTGACCAACATACAGACTCCTTTTTTTGTTGTATGGTCTCCTTCCCATTTCGTATGAGTTCCTCCTTATTTTTCCATACGACCTCCTTCAACTTCCAACGTACGATGCAATTTCCTAGTTGTACAACCCTCTTTCTCTATGCCACCCATATAGCATCCTCAATCCTTTGTACAATATCCCTCTACTTCCAGTGTATGGAAAATGAATTAGCCCATATGAAATTTTGTTCTAAGTTCTCTCCTAGTTGTCATACATGCTTTGTCTCCTAGCGTACGACTCCCTCTTTCCTTCTCCATATGGATTTTTTCTCATAATGTGCGAACTGCTTGTTTTTCCATACGACCTCCTTCCCACAATGTATGAGATTCTTTTGGTTTTGTCATACGGTCTCCTCTCCACCCTGTACGGACTTCTCCTGGCTAAAGTGTACAACCCTCTTTACCTTCACTCATATGAAATCCTCTTGATTGATCCATATGGATCTTTCCAAAATCACCCGTATGAGCTTCTTGTCTAGGTGTATGACCTTTTGTCCAAAGCGTACGAAATGTCTATTTTTTCATATGGCTACTTGCTCATAACTTCATACGTGATACCTGTTTTGTTGTACAGTTTCCTTCCTCCAACGTATGGATCCCTTCTCTCTCAGTCATAGGGCTAATTGCTCCCAACGGACGGATTTTTGTATTGGCCATATGGAATTTTGTATTAGACGTACGACTTTTTTTATTGGACGTACAGAATCCTGGCATATGACTTCCTATTTTTGGCATATGAATATCTCCTCACTATGGATTTTTACCTTTGGTTCTTGTTTGTTGTATGAGATCCGTACAAACTTGTCTTCTCCTTCTGGCATACCAGTTTCTCCCTCTCCGCTGTCTCTTTTCTTCTCTTTGCATTTTTAACATTTTCTAATTCCTCTACTTTATTTTTCCCATTTTTTGGGTCCAACACAATTTTTCTATCTTGTACCTATTTGGATTTGTGGGCTAGTGTATCATCTAGTTTTGATATTCTTTCTTTGTACTCTCCATACTTAGCTAGAAGTGTCTAGTTGGACATGCCTTGTTTCTCTTCTTCCTTGATTTCCCCGATCTGTAGCATGTTACACTCTCAGTGGAATACTTCATAGTCTTCCATCTACCAATGAAATAAGTCATTCAGTGAGCTTGTCTCATCCTCTGACACCAAAATTTAGCAAAAACTATTGTGTCTCAATCATCACCTTCTACGCCATTAGCGTCCCCAATGACTTGATACCATGTTGATTAGCACCAACAAGTTGGAATTTCAGTGGCTAGAGTGTAGGTTTACCCAAGCTCTTCCATGTGTCTTTGGGTATTACGTTGACTCTTGATCCTCTGTCGATGATAGTATTTGTCAAGATATTCCATCTAATCTCCATCTACACAACTGCCAACATCTTTTCGATGTTCGTCGTGGGTAGTATAGGATCAATGGTTTGTTCACCATATGATGGTGAATCTGGTACTAGTTCTTGCCTTTGGTCCTCCACTCATGATTTCTTGACATCCCCAAGGATGTTCTTCATTGCCAATCCCAACTATAGCAATTTTTGGAGAAGGTCAGTTACTGTGATTGGTATGGTGGTCTGTAGTACCTGCCATACAATGTTGGTTTCTTCCTTCGACCACCGAGAGGTCTCTGGCTTCTCTAGAGATATTTTTTTCTCCTTCGCTATAGCCAGTTCCACTTCGGCTATTTTTTCTTCCATCCTTTATTTTTCCGTACGTGGATTTGGGTAGGTTGCCTTCTTTTCTTACGCTCTGGTGATCGTGAGTACCTCTTGTTCTTCTACTTCTAGCATATGGATACCCTTCTACTTAGGGAATTCACTATCTTCATGGTTTCCTAGTCCACACCACTTATACAATCTTCCTCCCAAACCTTGGCCGTTATGGCAGTCCTTGGCAAAGTGACCCCATTCATTGCACTTTCGGTATTGGATCATGGGTCATCCTTTATCATTGTATTGTATTAGGTTCCTTGGACTCTTATTGCTTCGGTAATCTCCAAGGGATGCATTTCTATAGTACTAGGGCTTTGGTCATGTGTTTAACGGTGTCGACACTTCTCCTTGAGCGAAGAGTACTTGTGCACGTTTTCCTTTCAAATTGTATGGGCATTCCTTGACGGAATGTCGCATCACTTGGCAGATATCATAGACTAACTTCTTCAGATAGTTTTCCTTCATGTGACCTTCCCCATTATAGTTTGTACAACATAGTTCTCATGCTTCCCTCGCACTCTCTCTGTTGGCCTTCAATTATTTCATCATTCGCATCATATCTTTCCTAAGTGCTTGTACGGTCTTAGATTCACCGCCACTATCATTCATACTCTCCTCATTGTCTGTCTTCGTTTTCCCTCGAGAGGATCTTTTGTTTTTTCTTTCTATATCCATCACTCGATTATATTCTTTAGCATATGATGATTGAGGCATGACTTTCATCTTCTTCCTTAGTGATGAAAGCAATCCTTCAATGAACCATCGCTTCTTTAGCCCTTCGGCCAGTTGAACCTCCAATTTTCCCAACAAGTCTTTGAGTCGTCGATTGTATGTGTGCACATTCTCATGTTTTCCCTGCTTCGTACTATAGATTTCTGCTACAATCTCACTGTCATCCCTCAGAATTTTGAATTCATCCTGAAAGACCTTCTCGATTAATCTCCATGATGACCTTTATGTTTGATCTAGTTTTGAGTACTAGTCAATGGCACTATCTCTGAGTGTCGCTAGAAATGCTTTGAACCAATTATCCAAGTCATCTTCTCCACTCACTATCCAAATTGTCTCACACATTTTGAAATGTTGTACTGGATCCTCTGACCCATTCCTCATAAACTTTAGCAACTTCTGCCTCTTTGGAGTCACCATCCTGCCCCCATTGTCCTCCTTGTTTATTGGACCTGACTGGACTGGTTTCCCCGTTACGTTCCGGTGTGTCACTTGTAGTCTCAACCACGTACGAGTCACTCTTCTATCCTCCGTCAATGTCCTCTACACCTTGAGTCTCATGGGTCCCACTCTAGTGCTCCCTCTTCCAAGGGGTCTTGGGCTCAGATCTCCTTGTCCTCAGCCTTCATTTTCATTCGATATGGACAACTCCCAAATGTGTTGGATGCTATTCTCGAGTTCTTCATTCAATTCATCTTCTTTTTCTTTGTTTTTTATATTTATATTTTTCTACGTACGGGGTGATGAAGGGTTCCTCGTCCCTCCCTTCCCAAAATCTTTGATGTGCTCTACTTAATCTTTTCCACCGATTTTCTTGCTCTTGTACTCTCAATGATCATTGAATTCTTTCCTCCTTTGCTTCGTTCTCAAATGGTATTCAGTTCTTGTCCTTGTTCGACTGTATGAGCATTACAGGTCTTTCACATGATTATTGTTGGTTTCCAAGGGTACGTCTCTGGCTAGTGTCTCATTCCTCCTCTTCCTATTTGGTTCATTCTTTGTACCACTACAATATTTGCTACCTTCGGTGTTCCTGCTCTTCCTTGGCCTGAAGGTCTTGTAGGATGATTGAATGGTAGACCAATAATCTTGGCATGTAGTGGAGAATGTGATCAACCTCGTCATTCACTTTGATTCAATCCCAAACAACTGCCTCTGGGATTTCTTACTTGAGGGCTTCCCTCCGTACATGATCTCGTAGGGATATGTGCCAGAGATTTATCAGATCCCGTGTCAAGTCATCCTCTCTTTCTTCATTACTTTCTACAGGATCCTCCATCATTCAGACCATTATGATGTCCTTGTAATGAGTTTCCTTGGTCCTCTTATGCAGTGGCACCAAATTTTTACTCGCTACAAGTATAATGATGTATAGATTAAACAGAGATATAAAATAACATTTACAACATATAATAATCACATGGCAATCACACAGAACAAAGATATATTTCTTTATTCAGTATATAACATAACATAACTACATTGATTATTAATATTAACTAATGTATTATTTACTTATGGCTCACAACCGAACAAGTACACTCTCATCCGACTACATTGACTCATGATCGACTACAATAGTTTTGCATGCTGAATTCTGACACCAATATCTCATTCAAAGTATTATGATATTCAATGATCACATACTTCATTTTGAGTTCTCTTTCAATTCTGATTTGATTTGGGACTCATTTTCAAGGGAGCTACATGTGAGAATGATCTGTGGATGTATATCCATTTAGTGCCTTGGTGAAATCTCGACCCAAAATCAAACCATAAGTGTCAAGAATATCTGCCACCTGAATATTAAGTACTTTTTGCACTCTAGGATCTGAAGCCATTTGCATGGGGATCATGTTCAGTTCTCCCACTATATTTATCTTATTTTTTTTCTAATTGGTTAACTTTCTTCTAAGAATTTCTAGGGGTAATACCTAGAGCCCTATAGATAAAAAAGGCATAACATTTTTAGATGCCCTTGAATCCAAAAGACAATTATGTAGATTCTTTCCAAAGATACAAATAGAAAGCAACAAGGGAGGGGTTTACATCTTTCTTGGAACAAACTCAATTGAGTGTCAACTTGTGCAAATTGGTTCTTATCCTTTTCTTTACCCCTATCTCTAGGTTTTTCTTGACTTGGACCTATAGGTGCCTGTGAACTAGGAGGCATGTCGACTGCCTCATTGAATTCTACTCTTGGTGGTGTTGTACTTGAATTAAAAGACCCTAGGACTACATTTTTTATTTTAGGAACCCTTAACAACTCAAAATCAGAGAGACTCACCTTTAATTTCCTAATTTCTTCAATCACATATTCTCCTAATTGTCCCACATTAATGTCAGTGTGGGTCCCCTTTGAATGACCAGACTACTTATCTTTTGCTACATCGACATTGCTTCCTTTTGACACATCAAGTTGTCCTCATTTTGTAGATTATTGTGTTGGAACCTAAGGGTGAGATGGATTATTACTGGCATGCGGGTTTGGTGGAGTGGTAAAATTGTTTGGAGGAATTAATGTGGTAAATGGGCCTCCATCTTGTGGATTCCTATTAGGCCTATTCCTCAAATCATACTTTCTTGTAGGTTGCTGAAACATTTGTACTTCTTCAATACCAGCTTTCTCTTCATCCAAAGGACCATTATCATTTTTAGTTCCCTCCTCAAATAACTGAGAGATTTCGTCTTCATTGAGTACTTGTTTAGCCTACTCATTCAGGCTACTTGACTCATCCTCTAGTTCATTCTCTTCATCCCTCAGGAAAGGAGCATGATTCAACACCAAAAATGGGGAATCATATGAATTTGAGGGTACCAACTCTCGACCAGTGGAGTTGTTTCGAAATTCATAATGAAAGATGGAAGAAGCAGTTTGAAATTCAAAACAATCTAGCTCAAAGTGTTGGCCTATCTTGTGAAGCCTCCACCACCCTGACAAAGTTGCTTAAGCTAGATATACTCCACTCAGAGGTTTCTCTTGATTGGAAGGTTGGTCCAGTTGAGTAAGAACTCCTCCATTATTAGTTCTGGTATTCCATGGCCTATTTTGCCTAAGTGGTTGTCTCCTTTCAAACCCTTGTCCACCTCGTTGACCTCTATCAAAATTTTGACTAGAACCCTGGTCTATTTCAAAATTTTGATTCTGTCAGAGAGTTGCCCTCATGCAACATCTCGATTCTCCCTATTTTAATTTGATTACATGCTCCTCTAAGTAGCTTGGAGTTGGTTGTTTTGTCTCCTCAAGTAGGTTACCTCTATATTTAGCTTCTTCACTTGCTTGGTTAGCTCATCTAAGCTTTCCTTATCAGGACTACTGTAAGGCACTGAATTACACTATTTGGGGGGTATCCTAGCATTCCTCCAGGACCTGCAAACTGATTCAAAACTTTTGAGTTATGTAAATATGTAGGGAAACCAACTTGTGGCTATGGATAAAGGGGTTGATTGGCACTTTGCTATGGATAACCAGGAATTAGGTGATCCTGACTTATTGGATAACCTAGGTGTGGAACCAAAGGAAACTATGGAATGGGATTCATAATGGGAGTGTGATTATTCAATGCCTAGTTAAGAGCTTGGACATGCCCAGGGTGAGTAGTCGGTCTTAGAGATGGTAGGGGTCTTGAAAAGTTTTGTCTCAAATCAATACTAACCTTAACAACCTCTGTATATGAAGTGAGCAAGGTAGCCAGAGGATTAGTTCTCCACTTAAGGAAGGTGGATGTAAGACTATCTAGGGCCTCAAGATATACTTCTAAGGAAGTGGCATCTGCAATCTAGTGTATGCACGTTGGAACCTATTATTGAATGATCATATAGGCTCATTGACTTCTCTCTTAACTCTAGTAAACTACATGTGAAACTCACTAGCACTAATGGGAATTTTAAAATTTTGTAGAAATGCAACCTCAAGTTCAGCCCAATTATGGATGGATGTAGTAGGCAATTGGTTGTACTAGTAAAAAGCCTCCTCTCCCAGAGAGTAAGGGAAAATCCTACATGCAACATCTTCATGATTAATCCCTCTATCCCTTAGAAAAGTCTGAAAAATATTAATATGATCCTCTGTTGTTCTATTAGTATCACTCATGTGAAAATTAGAGAAAAACTACTTAGGGTTCTTGGGCATAACATTGTAGTTGTTGAAGGATAGAGGTGATGGGTTGTTTTCCAAGAAATCCATTGGCAGAGGTGGAGGTGGTAAAGGTTGAGTGATGAGTGGTTGGGATTGTTGAATGGAACCAACCTCATAATCAGATGAAGATGAGGTGAATGAGGGTGAGGATGGTAGAAATAATGGACTGGATGATGGCTCCTTCCTTCTTTTGGTCCTTCTTGACCTAGTTGGAGGTGGCAGTTCTTGAAACTCTTCTTCTTCTCCTAGGGTAGATTTGGTTCTCCTTCTGAGTCTCTCAGGAGAAAGGGCATTTAGAGAATGCTCTAGCTTGCTTATTTAGGCCCTCCTTCTAGTGCTAATCCTATTGATAGTGTTTTTTGCATAGCAACAACTCAAATACAATATAGTATTATATCTCTCTTGAAAGGTTGATCTCTGCGAGAAAAGAGATAACCCCAAGGTCTCTCGGGTGTCAGGTCATGACAATGTAGTGGAACCACTAAGTGCTAAATGTGAAATATTGGTAATCACAAAGGGACCTTACAAAAAAAATGCTGGAGACTATAAACTTATCAGATTTTGCAACAGGGTGATACTTGAGTTCCTCCTTTAATCGAAGTTCAAAGAAATAGAAAAAAGGTAAGGGTTTTAGAAATACTAAGATTGATATTACTCCTAAGATCAACAATACCAATAAATAAATACTCAGAACAAACCAATCCCTTTAAAACTACTTTCTATTTAACCCAAGCTATACCTGCAATCTCATATAAACAGTGCAATCTTCTAAGGAATTAAAGATTTTTAGATTATGCACATTCATCCAAGCCAACCCTAGTTTTGTAGTTGACATGTACAAGTGCCCACAATTGAACTAAGCACATAAATAACAGGTATAGGTTGACCTTCCACAACAGTCCCACAATCAAGAAGCTTCCCAAAGTATGAACCAGATATTTCTAGAACATTCCAAGCATTAAATCAAAAACACCATTAAATTATTTAATCTAAATATAAAATACATTCAGATATTTCCAAGCAATTTCAAAGATAGAATAAGAACCATGCAAGACAAATCAATGCAAAGAAGGCACCAATAATAACACAGTATCTTCACTTGTATTAAATCACCAATAATAGCAAAAACTCTCATATTTTGTGTTACAACATTTGCTTGAAAATGAAACTAACTCCTAATTCTTCTAATCGAGTGCCTTACCCTTTACAAACTTGTCTAACCTCTATTTTTGAATAATAACCTAATTTTTCTAACCCTTACAAAGGAGGTGAAATGTCATACTTATATAGATCTTGTCTCATGCTAGCCTGAGCTAGGGTTACAGAGAAGGTCATCCACCAATCGTATCGACCCAAACAACCCACAATAAATTGGCACCCTATATTGAATGCATGAGGAACCCTCCTCAGATCGACCTGGGATCTCTAAAAATCTTGATTCAGATTAAACAAACCTACTGGTCCTTTCACCATGAATGTCCCACCAATGTGAAGAAAAATAATGGTAACGCGCATGTCATATGAGTGTGAATACGAGTCACGATCAACAACCAGGTTGGGCCTCTCGAACTGATCTGATCAAGTGAAACTAGTTTGAATCCTCCATGTCACATCCAACTCAGATGAATGGCCCTCGAGCGCATCGACTTAGCCTTGTATGAGCGAAAACCCACTTCTTCCCTCGGCTTTGACAACAACAACCCACCCAATCCAACCTACATTCAAAAGGGCCACAATTAATATTCATTATAGCATCAAAATCCCAGGTTAATCAATCATAAAAAACATATTCAATCATCAAAGAGATCCAAAACAACCATCAAAATCCCTAAAAATTCATTCAAGCATCCCTTGTGAAAGTTCAGGATTTTCACCACTTCGCAGAATTTAGGTCAGGAAGGAATTTTGGGAAATTCTGGGCCAAGAAAATTTTGATAATGAAAACCCAAAATAACACTCATAATCACCTCAACTAAAACCCAATACTCAATAAATCACCTGCAAATACCTTCAAATGTTCCAAATCAACCATGCAATGCATAATCATTAACAGTCAAACCATGAATCCTCCCAGTTCTTGACAAATAACAAATCTTCAGAAAAAATTGACAGGGATGGACATTTCCGAAACCAACAATACGTAGCACATCATGAGAAAATGAAGCAGGAATGGATTCTAGTATTTTCCCAAGGCAACGAATTCCTATGAAGTCAGCATAATTCTCATGTCGTTGACTGATAATCTGGCCTCCCAATGCCTCCATAGTGACTAAAACTGTGCTACCATGAGCCACTTACTCCACCACTGAGGTAAGATGGTAAAATGCACCACCACAAGCCGAGGGTTAAGTCCTTGTGGTATGGCCATGACCTGCACAAGCACTACCTGACTGAGAGAAACCCGTGGTAATGAGGTAAATCGTGCTACCACGCTAGATAGACCAACCCTGCGCTACTGCGTCATCGAACAAAGACTCATGTTGTATGGCGGGATTACCATTCTAGGAACAAAATCCCCCCATGGTAAGGTGGTACCACTACACAACCGCGACCCAGACACAAAGCCCTCGTGGTATCGAGGTAAAAAACCCAAAGATGCAAATCGGGGAAATGAAGGAAAGAAGGAAAGAAGGAAAAATTGATAGAGAAATAGTTCCATAGAGCACCAAAATATCTGAAGGCAGTGTATAACTAGCTCCATCAGGTTTTCTAGGTAGCCAAGGAAATCCGCCTGAGGAGAAAAATCCTGAAAATAGGGAAAACCTCAAAATTGTCCAAAATAATTAGAATTTTCATAGTGTTAGCATAATGGGGGCACTTTACAAGAAAGATAGGCATCAAGGAATATTACGAAGTAACAAAAATACTAGGACCAAAGGACCAAAACACCAAAAACCAAAAAACACAATAGTTTCAAAGACGAGCTCAAAAAAAAGGGCAAGGCCACAAAAAAGAGCCAAAAGGCTAGGCAATAGAGGGTTCTTACTTTTAGTGGGGCGTGTATGCAAAACTGCACAACAAATTGATGGTGTTTTTTGCACAACAACAACTCAGATAAAGTATAGTATTCTATCTCTCTTGAAAGGTTGATCTCTATGAGAAAAGAGATAACTCCAAGGTCTCTCGGGTGTTAGGTCATGAAAATGTAGTGGAACCACTTGGTGATAAATTTGAAAATGTTGGTAATCATAAAGGGACCTTACAAAATAAATTTTGGAGACTCTAAATTTATCAAATTTTTGCAACAGGGTGATACTTGAGTTCCTACTTTAACCGCAGTTCAAAGAAATAGCAAAAGGGTAAGGGTTTCAGAAATCCTAAGATTGATATTACTCCTAAGATCAACAATACCAATGAATAAATACTTGGAATGGACCAATCCCTTTAAAACTGCTTTTTGTTTAACCTAGGCTATACCTACAATCTCACAAAAATAGTGCAATCTTCTAAGGAATTAAATATTTTTTAGATTATGCACATTCATCCAAGCCAACCCTAGTTTTGTAGTTGACATGGACAAGTGCCCATAATTGAACTAAGAACATAAATAATAGGTATAGGTTGACCTTGCACAAGAGTCCCACATTCAAGAAGTTGCCACAAGAGTCCCACATTTAGATATTTCAAGCAATTTTGAAGATAGAATAAGAACCATGCAAGACAAATCAATCCAAAGAAGGCACCAATAATAACACAATATCTTCACTTGTATTGAATCACTTGTAATAACAACAATTCTGATATTCTGTGTTACCGCATTGCTTGAAAATGAAACTAACTCCTAATTCTTCTAATCGACTGCCTAACCCTTTAAAAACTTGTCTAACCTCTATTTTCCAAAAATAACCTTCTTTTTCTAACCCTTAAAAATGAGGCAAAATGCCATACTTATAGAGATCTTGTCTTCTAGTAGCCCGAGCTAGGGTTACAAAGAAGTTTGGCCACCAACCATATAGGCCTAGAAAGCCCGCAATAAATTGCCACCCTGCATTTAATGCATGAGGTGCTCTCCTCAAATCGACCTGGGATCTCTATAAATCTTGATTCAGATAGAAGAAACCTGTAGGTCATTTCACCATTAATATCCCAGTGATGTGAAGTAGAATAACAGTAACACATGTGTCATATGAGTGTGAATACGAGTCACGAATCAACAATCGAGCTGGGCCTCTCCAATGACTCAGATTGAGTCAAACCAGTTTGATTCCTCCATGTCACATCCAACTTAGATGAACATCCCTCGAGTGCATCAACCTAGCCATGTACAATCAAGTTACACTTGCCCGCAACCACAAAATGTACCTACCTACAATCCAATAGATCTCACAACATCCTCAAAGCACACCCACTTCTTCCCTCGACTCTAACAACAACAACCTACCCAATCCAACCTGCATTCAAAAGGGCCATTATTAATATTCATTCTAGCATTGAAAATCCAGGTTAATCAATCATAAACAACATATTAAATCATCAGAGAAATCCAAAATAGCCATCAGAATCCCTAAAACTTCATTAAAGCAGCCCCTATCAAAGTTCAATATTTTCACCCCTTCGCAGAATTTAGGTCAAGAAGGAATTTTGGGAAATTCTAGGCCAGGTAGATTCTGATGATGGAAACCCAAAATAACACTCATAATCACCTCAAGTAACACCCAATACTCAGGAAACCACTTGCAAATACCTTCAAATGTTCCAAATCAACCATGCAATGCATAATCATTAATATTCAAACCATGAATCCTCTTAGTTCTTGACAAATAACAGATCTTTGGAAAAATCCAACAAGGACTGAAATTTTTGAAACCAATAGTATTTAGCACATCACAGGAAAATGAAGTAGGAATGGATTCTAGGATTTTTCCAACGCAATGAATTCTTACGAAGTCAACACAATTATCATGTCGTTGACCGACAATTTGGCCTCCCAATATCTCCATAGTGACTAAAACCGTGCTACCGCAAGCTAGTTACTCAACCACCAAGGTAAGGTGGTAAACTGCGCCACCGCAAGCCAAGCGTGAAGTCCTTGGGGTATGGTGGTGAACCGCACAACTGTGACCTATCTCAAGGACACCTACAATATTGAGGTAAACTGGGCTACCACGCCAAATGGACCAACCCCGTGCTACCGTGTCGTCAAACAAAAACTCCCACGATATGGCGGGATTACTGTGCTACCGCATCGAGAAAAAAAGCCCCCCATGGTAAGGCGATACCACTGCACAACCACAACCTAGATGCAAAGCCCTCATGGTATTGAGGTAAACATTCAAAAGACACAAATTGGGGAAATGAAGGAACAATGGAAATTCGGAAAAAACCTGGGGAGACGAAATTGCATGGAGCACCAAAATCTTCGAAGACAGTGCAAAACCAGCCCCGTTGGGTTTTCCAGGTAGCCGGGGAAATCCGCCTGAGGGGAAAAATCCCAAAAATAAGGAAAAACTCGGAGTTGTCCAAAAGACTTAGAATTTTCAAAGTGTTATCATAATGGGGGCACTTTACAAGCAAGATAGGCATCAAGGTACATTACAAAGTAACATAAATCCTAGGACCAAAGCACCAAAAATCAAAAACTCAATATTTTCAAAGACAACCTAAAAAAAGGGTTGCAAGGCCACATAAAAGAGCCAAAAGGCCAGGCAAAAGAGGGTCCCTACTTTTAGTGGGGCATGTGTGCAAAAATTCACAATAGACCTACTCTCCCTTACCAGATTACCATTAATCAACATGAAGGATGATTTATTTTGGACTAAATATCGATAGGGTAATATTTTTGTTAAGTTAGCTTACAATCTGTTGTCGAACTAGGGTATTGAATACGGTCCCTGGAAATAGGTTTAGAATAGACACATGATCCCAAAAATATTTAATTTTTTGTGGACAACCTGCTATAACAAAATCCTTACTCAGGATAATCTAAGGAAAATGGGATTCTAGATGCCTAATGGGTGCTTGTTATGCAAGTGCAATGAAGAATATCTGAATCACTTACTTTTGCACTACCTATTTGCTGCTAATATGTGGGATCTAGCTCTAGAGCATTTGGGAATTTAGTGCACTATGAGCAGGGACACTAAATCCTTTATTTTGGGTTGGTCTGGGTCCTTCCTTCATCACTTACTACATGATACTTGGAACCATGTTCCCCCCATTATTTATTGGTGCTTGTGGAAAGAGAGGAATAACAAGATATTTAGGAATATTGAGATGAGCCCTAAGGATGTTTTTGGTATAGTATCAAGGATAATTTTTAAAAACATCTCAATTTTCATGGGGAAAACCTTGGATAAATCCCCTACTGAGTGAGAAATTAAAATGGCTAAATCTTGGCATCTGAATCTTGAGGCTAATTATTTTGACCATTCCAAGTCCCAGGCTAGATGGGAGACTGTTTGGAAACCCCCAGACTATCGCTAAAAAAACTCAATTTTGATGGAGCTTCCAAGGGAAACTTGGGCAAGGCAAGTATAGGAGGCATAATCAGAGATTAGAGGGGTAAATTCATGGTTAGTTACTCGAGGGGAATGGGGATTTAGTCCTCCATGATTGTGAAAGAAAGGGCACTGTTAAAGGGCATACATTTAGCTATTACAATGGGGATTGAGAATCTACATATTGAAAGGGATTTAATGTCTATGATTGATGTTGTTAATATGGGCAAATTGATGGGATAGAGTACAAATTAAATTTTGTTAGATATCAATCATTTGGTGTCTAAGTTGAATATGAAGGTTGCTACCCACATTTTTCGGGAGGGTAATCAATTTGCTAATGCTTTGGCTAATTTAGGCACCCATTGGAGAGATTCTAAGTTTTGGAGGAACACGGGGAGCTTACCGTTGGGTACACAAGGTTTAATCCTTAAGGAGCAAGGCACAAGTATTTTTCATGATGATACCTAATTATAAAATTTCTATGTCCTTTTGGGGGGTCCACATTCTTGTCTATTGGGTGTCGTGGATGGGTTCTATTGCTGAGGTGTCAAACAAGTGGAAAATTTTGAGTACTGGGGCGGAAATCAATATTAAAGAGCTAATAATGAGGATTAATGGGGATTACATTGATGTTATGGCTAAGTTATGTCAGACCTTACATAATCTTTTTTTGGGGTCTTGTCTTAGCTTCCGCATATCCTTAGAGATTTTTGATTTTAAATTTGATGTGACAAATAATTATGATGTGAAGCTTGATTTGTCCTATCAATTCAACTAATTTGGTTCTATTGAGAAAAGGAAGGACTTTAGGGGGTTCTACACTTGGCCCCATGGCCAACTTTCATCGGTACTTGTGCAAAGGTAATGTGGCTAGAAAACTGATTAATTTGATCATTTTATGCATACTTGACTGCAAGTGTTTGGATATTTTCATTAATGAGATTATGAGGATTCCCTTTTGGTATTTTACTCTTCAAGAATGTGTTAGGAACATGGTCTTGATTTCCCAAGGCATTCTAATTTGGCTTAAAAAAATAGCGATTGGGTGATCTCTCACTTTGCCAAAATGTCTAACCTTTTGCTCTCACAGAGTTCCTGGATTTTTTGTGTGCAGAGTTGTGATATAGGTGGCGATAGGGTGAGAACGAAGCCAAAAAATTATGGGAATTTTGCAAGGACCCGCTGGTTTGGCACATCTGTGTTGAAGGTGGGTTGGCACCTTTGATGTAAATCTTGGTGGAAGCTTGATTTGTCCTATCAATTCAACTAATTTGGTTCTATTGAGAAAAGGAAGGACTTTAGGGGGTTCTAAACTTGGCCCCATGGCCAACTTTCATCGGTACTTGTGCAAAGGTAATGTGGCTAGAAAACTGATTAATTTGATCATTTTATGCATACTTGACTGCAAGTGTTTGGATATTTTCATTAATGAGATTATGAGGATTCCCTTTTGGTATTTTACTCTTCAAGAATGTGTTAGGAACACGGTCTTGATTTCCCAAGGCATTCTAATTTGGCTTAAAAAAATAGCGATTGGGTGATCTCTCACTTTGCCAAAATGTCTAACCTTTTGCTCTCACAGAGTTCCTGGCTTTTTTGTGTGTAGAGTTGTGATATAGGTGGCGATAGGGTGAGAACGAAGCCAAAAAATTATGGGAATTTTGCAAGGACCCGCTGGTTTGGCACATCTGTGTTGAAGGTGGGTTGGCACCTTTGATGTAAATCTTGGTGGATCATGATCCAAAGTTGTTTGTGCATTTTGTGAGTTCTTGGAAAGAAATAAGGGTTAACATGGGTGGTATCTCCTTTGAGGTGAACAAAGAGGTGGTTTCCTAGGTGACAGGGATTTCATTCACTGGGAAGAAGTACCCCAAGCACACTAAGGCTCAAGACAATGAAAAACTTAATGCTTTCTTTGTAGGTAATGAAAAACATATTCGCTCTCAGTCCAACTTTAAAAGAGAAGCTCTCTGATGGCCCTGGGACTAGGTCTATCTTTCTCTCATGAAGTATGTCACCTTAGAAGGTAGATATAAAATTTTCTATTTCTATCATTTTCCCCTCATAAATCAACTTCATCATAAAATATTGTTAAGCTTCTCATTTTCTTACTTACTGATTTGGAAAGCTTTGTTGAGAAGTGCATTGAATCTACTACCCAAAACCATGAGGATTCTCCTCCGCTGCCACTCCACCAAGGCCTAATCTTGAGGCTTTATCATTTTCATCTTGCACTTTTCCCATCTAAGCCCATTTTCATTGTTTGCATTGAGGAAATTGAACTTCTTGCTTAGGTTGATATCTCCCTGACTGAGTCTAAGGGCCCCAAAAGAAAAAAAAATCTTGTAATTGTTGATACCCCTAAGCCTAAACAAACTACCAAAACTTTGAAGGGGCATGGAGGGATTTCCTAGTCTAATGTTGTAGCTGGTCTTTGTGAGCTTAAGTATGCCCCTAGCACCAAGATGAACAACAAAACTATTACAAATAATAAAGTGAAGGATGAGGGGAAGGTTTTGGTGGAGCCGTCAACCATTGAAAGGAGAGGGAAGAATGTGGTGGGAAAATATTCCAAGCAGGATACCATGGTTGCTGCTATGATGGAGACTAGGGTTGAAAATACCAACATTATGAGATCTAGTAGCTTGGAAAATAATAATAAGAAAGTGTAGATTAGGGAAATTTCTTCTGATGAGGAGTAGTTTGACAACAAAGTTAATAGGAATGAGGAAGAGGAGGAGGATTTTGTTGAAGGGCCTAGATTTTTTTTGACTTTCAACAAAATGCTTAATGAGAAATTGGCTTCCCAGTACTTTGATCCTCAGGATATGGATCCTATTGACATAGAGAAGATAGTGGATAAAGAGGTTGATCATAGTGTGTTGCTAGAGTGGATTATAAAGCTTGAGAATAAGTTTAGTGGCTTCACCTGATTCACCATCAAGTTGGTCTATGTGACAAGTACCCTCTTTGGTGTGCTTAAGGATGAGATAAAAAATATTGCAGATGATGGTCCTAAATGGGTTGGGGAGGATGTTGTTAACCTCCTCTCTAATAATTGAGAGAATACTAGTTAGTGTTTATGCTGGTTATTGATCTGTTGTGTTTGTGGTTTTTTTGCTTAGTATTTTTTTGTTTTGTTGGGACTTGATCCTTTTTTTCCCTTGAGGTTCGATGTGTAAAGGGTACGACATGCTATAAATGTTTCTTATTGTGTCTAAAAAAATGGTCAGAAAAATTATTTGGAATAATATTAGACTCTTTAAAAAAAACTTATTAGGATAATAATTGGCTAGTAATGGGGTATTTTAATACCCCTCTCAAAAAGGTTGATAAAATGAGACGTTCTCAAACTCCTTTGGACAAGATATTTGACCTAATGGATTTTGTTCATGATTAGGATCACTTTGGATTAGATATCCAAGGTGCTTCTTATACCTGATCAAATCATCATTTGGGTGTGGATCTTATCTAGGTTAATCTAGATGATTCTCTTATCTCTATGGATTGATTCTCTAATTACTCTTTTTCTCTTTTGACCCTAATTCAACTTGGATAAGACCATTTCTTGATTTACTTATTTGTTGAAATTTTGTGTAGAAATAAAAGGTTCCCCTTTAGATTTAAAAAGATGTGGATCAAGCACCAAGATTTCAACGATAGAATAAATGAGTGGTGATAGATAAAAATTGATTGACCTGCAATGTTCAAGGTGGATAAGAAACTATCTTATGTCATGAACAATGTGAAAAACTAGAATAGAGGATATTTTGGTCAATTTTTTAAAAAATAAGGATGTTGGAAGATGGCCAGTGCTCCCCTCGGGATTCATGAAATGGACTAACCGCCTCCCATGGATCCGTTAACTCTAGAAGTTGTATCAAGAATTAACAGGTCGATCTTTTGGTGCAACAACAATTGTGGGGCCAATAATTGGTATCAGAGCCAAAGGTTTCAGGTTTGAATCCCCTCAGGTAGCTTTGAGAGGGAGTTTGTTGGTAGATAGCTAGTTCTCCCCTTGCGATTCATGAGATGGACTAACCACCTCCCACAGATCCGTTAACTTTGGTAGTTGTATCGAGCATTAATAGGTCGATCTTTTGGTGCAACGACAATTGTGGGGCCAACAAAGGAAACCATTAAGAATAAATTGGATGTATGCGTGAAGTATATTCATGATAAAGGTATGAATTATTTTCTTTAGATCCAAGAAAATAACCGTTTATCTTGTCTTCATGATATTATAGCCAATGAAGAATAATTTTATAAACAAATATCTAGAGGGATCTGGATCAAAATTGTTGACTAGAATACCAAGTTTTCCCACCTTTCTTCTCTTAAGAATCAAACATATAATAGAATTTTTTATTTAGACCAATGATTGTATCTTTGAGGAGGAAGGGGAAATCCACTAGGCTTCTATGGAGATATTTTCTAATCTCACTTGTATGATTTCAAACATGACCAAGAGAGTGAAGATAAGTTTTTGTAGTTATTCCTAAAATGGTTTGAGAGGAAAGAAAAATAAAGCTAACCAATATTCCTTCTAAGGAGGAAATAAGGTTGGAAATATTCTCTTTTGGCGGTAATAAGGTGCTTGGATTAGACAGTTTCCCTCTTTTCTTCTTTCAATATTTTTGAAACACAGTGGCAAATGATGTAGTGGATGCTACTGAGAAATTTTTTGGTGGTAGGAATTTACTTAAAGAGTTGAGTTCTATTGTCCTATTTTAAAGCAGATAGTTATAATAGAAGACATGCCTAACGAGGAAAAAATTATTGCAAGCCATTACCACTATTATTACAAACATCTTCTTTCCTCCATGAACTAATGATAGCATACCATAAAAATATAGAATGATCCATAAATATATCATGTTCACAATCTTTGACTAATACCTCCATCAACTTTAGTAAACTGCATGTTTTGTAGGTGATCACTCTCTTTGGTTATGACAAGTAGGCATCCTTTTTTTATAGATTGACAGTCCCTTTGTTGTGACTTGAGAGACCCTTCATTATAGGGGTTAGTTTATTTCAAAGGCATCTTTTCATCATTAATAACCATAATCAACATAAAACTCTATTAAATTCCATAGACATTCACATATTCACAAAATCTTTTATCAATATAATATATCATCCTCAATGCTTTAAATACTTAAAAATAAGTGGAAATTTTTGGGTAATGTCTTTCAAACTATTAGAAATATTATGAAAATTACGAGACTCAAATAAGAAAAATAAGATAAATCCAAGACTCGTCATTCCCTCAACTTAGCTTTTTTCTTGTCCTCAAGTAGTTTAGGGCCTCTAGTTATACTGTAATGTAGTTTCTCTATATTCTACAATGTTAGTGACTTCTTCTTCTTACATTAGTTAGAACCTTTTATATGTATATATTATTTCCCATCTGGCTTGATTTGTTTCTCCTTGTTCTTCCCTCCTTCATGTCCAATGGGTAATTGGGTACAAGAGAAGGGGAGGATAAATATCAAATGAAACCGAGTGATGTAGTGTTTTAGGGAAGATTTGATGTACTTGTGTGCCCTTATTAATGTTGCCAATAGTTAAAAATTAAGTGTGTCTCTTTCCTTTTCAATTCATATGAAAATTATTTCCATCTATTCTAGGAGAACATGAGTGCATATCTTCCTATTCCAGCTACCAGTTATTGAAATCCTTCATAATTTTTTCTTTGCACTCTAATATTTTATTTCCCACTTCGAGTCCATCCACTAGGTAAATCCATTCCTCAACTACCTCATTAGGATCCTCTACTTCTACTCTAATATGTATGGGAAATGACTTATTCATTTTATAATATTGTTGTTGTAACTGACCTCTCTAATTTTAATTTTAGATAAATGAGGCTAATTCCTTTATTTAATCATCTCCCACAAAAATTAGTGGGTTCTAGTTAAATATCATATGGAATGACTAAATTATGTAGGTAAAATTCACACAGTTGATCCTGCATGTCTAGTGTGGCCTCTTAATAATATTTTAAGAACAATATTGGTGATGATAATGAATCTAGGTGATCACTAATTAATTGGTTGAATTTGAAACTCGAAAACATTTCTTGCAAAAATAGGCTATAGACCTTAGTAGGTGGTTTGTATTTTCATGAGTTGAATAATTTTATCATCCAATTATTCAATTTTCACCATTAATATTTTAATTTTGGAGCTCTTTTCAATTTCTCTATTATGTGTCACTATCAATTCTAATATTTCGTTATTCCATTTTCTTTGTGACTAAGAAATATCTTCCATTTTGTTCCACAATTTTATCCCGAGTAACTAGAGTAGGGGTTTTTGGTGTTATTGGGGCATCATTTGTTCCTTGAGATTTGGAGTTCTTTTTTTTTTTTTATGATGGCCAATTGGACTAATTTATATAAAATTTCTCTTTTCTATTGATAAACAGGTAGCTGATTTTCCAATTCTCTAACCTTGTTATCCAGTCCAATTCCTCTCCTAGTCGTATGAATTCATTATGAGTTGTAATTACATCTACTTGTACAAGAAAATCCTCTCAAAATATGGGAAATCTAGATCCCTCTACAAATTTTTCCTTTTAGGCATCCACTCTTAAACCTATTACTATGGATTCATCATTTTTTAATGTTCTAGAAAATTGTTGTGTCATTACTTCATTTAACTTTGTAAGACAAAGGAAATAATCTAATCATCCAACTTGTTGAAAAATAGGAAAAAAGAGTTGATCTTCCAATAATAAATTATGGGTTGATGGTTCTCATTTGATGATGTCTCCCCTCATTCTAAAGAACTACAACCTTCATTGGATAAATTCTACTTCAATTTTTTTGTTTTTCATGTATTAATTCTTGTTTCTCTAAATTCTATAATTCTACTTCTTTAAATGCTATATTATTTGTACTAATTTTTAAGATGGTATATGTAACTTGACACCCAAATATTTTCTCCACATTTGTAATTAATGTGAAATCCTCCTCTAATTAAAAGGTTTAATTTTTCCTCAAATGACAATAGAGATGATGACTACAAAGGGAAAGTAGTTTTAAAGCATTGAAAATATGGATATAATTTTTTTTTAAATACTATATGAACGTGAATTTAAAAGAAAATGAATAGATTTAATGGAAATTATAATTTATAATATGAACAATAATTGGAATGCCTACGATGATGGGAAAGGTAGCGCATGTGATGTTATTTGAATGCCACCAAGTAGCAACTTGTTAAGAGAGATGTAATGATGAAAATAAATTGAGGTACTTTATGTAGCTTGTTGTATAAATAAAATGATTTGAATGATGGCATGTGTTCAAAAATTTATTGAAATGAAAGAGGAAATTTGTGGCATGCATGGAAATGGCTTGTAATAAAGTTAGGTGTTGTGTGCAATTTGTGTCAAATAGGAGTGGTTGAATATAGAGGCGACTAGAATGATGTTTTTGAGAGTGATATTTTTTGTATGTGGAGTGGTAGTTATTTGTAGGTAGTTGTTATGGGTAGTAGTAGAATAGGTGCCTTGTGTAAGTGCCTCAAAGATACTCTTGCAAGTCCTATGAGAAGAAGCACTTGCAACTTGTGTGTATTTGGTAATGGCTTGTGATGGTGGTATAATTTATTAGTGATAGTGTGTGTGTGTGTGTGCATGTGTTTTATTTTATTTTTGAGTGAGATTCATATCTTATGAATATTAGTAGGTGGGCCAGTTGGATAACCTAAAGATGTAGCAATGGTCAATTCAGTTATGCCATCATTTTTTACAAGCAATGTTGAATATAGTGATCTTGAGGATCATGTAAAATATTGTTGTAGGTCCTTTAGAAACTCCTCTCTAATTTTTTTTATAAATCTTGAGGTAGTTTCTATTGACCATTAAAAAGAATCTATGTGGATCAATTGTAATTAATTATATTGCTCCATTCTAAAAGATTTTTTTTTTTTCATAAGGACCTAGTCATCATGTCTATAAATTTAGCTTGTGGCCCTTATACCTTGAATCATAGAGCAATCCCTAGTATGCTTCATTAAATTATTTAGTTTTGATAAACTAATCATGTCATTTGATTCTCTATTTTTTATAATCTCTATATGATGGACTTCTTCCATCCTTATTTAATTGAGAAAATTTAGATTGTGTAGTCTATATTTATGAGACTCAAAGAGATGCATTCCAAGTTGCACTGATATTTTGAGTGTTTAATGTTAAAATTCAATGGGAAGGACAACCTTTTCTCATATACTAATTCATATGGCATAAATCTTGTGGTTATTTTCTAAGTTTTCCTATACACCTTGACAAACTTTAGTAACCTTGTTGCCTAGTCCTTCTAATGACATTATATTTCCTTTGTTAGGATGGCATTAATTTACCTATTTGTAACCTCAAATTTCCCATTTTATTGAGGGTGGTAGGGAGTTTTTTTTTTATGTTTAGTTTCATATTCTTTAACTAGATGAGCAATCAAATATGAAGCGAATCATGGTCCTTGATCTATGAATCTCCCGAGGCACTTCATAGATTTTGAATATTTCTTCATATAGAAATATTGCAAATGTGATAACTAAAGAAAATTACAATGATTTAACCTCCACCCATTTTATTCAATAGTTAATAAAAACTAGTATAGACTCTTTATTATTAGAGGTGGGATCTCTTGATCCAATGAAATCCAATCCCCATTTATCAAATGGTGTAATGAATAATTGTGGCTATAGGGGCATCCCATTACTCTGTTTTAGTCTACTCATCCTTTGGTAGTGATCACACCTTATATACTTGGTTTCATATTTATGTAGCATTGGCCAATAGTATCTAGTATTTAGAATCTTGAGGGTTTCTCTCTTGGTTAAAATGTTCCCTCCACAAGGCTCATCATGATACTCCTTCAAAATTTCATAAATTTCAAATTCCCTCATACACCTTCTCATTGGAAATTAAAGAGAAATGTGAGTCTACTCATAGTATTGCACTAGATAGAGTCATATTTTTTCAAGAGTGTGAGAAAGAGGCTAGGAATTTATTCACATTCTGCTGGGCTTGGCCTGATGAAATTCATAAATTCAAGGATAATGAGAGCCTGATTCAAATGCAGATCAAGTCTGCCTCGGGCACATTTGATTCTTCTCTTGATTTAGATGGTTAGACATGGTGTGAATTGGAAAAACTTCATGAGAAATATCTAGCATCACATAAGAAGAAATGTGAAAAGTTTGAACTGTATGGGGAGCTTAGAGATTTAATAAAGAGTAAATGCACTTCATTCTTCTATGCCCTCTTTGTAGCTGACAAAAATTTGAAGTATAATTCTACTCCTAGAATTGTGGTTGAAGGAAAAGACATCTTGATTGATCTAAATTATTTATGCAGTGTATTGGTGGAAGAAAAAAGTCTTTGAGATGAAGGGAGATCGTTGTGGATGGGATTCTTAACAAGATTCAAGAAACCACTACCTCTAGTCATCATCTATATTTAGAATATAATCCTTAGGGGGAGTATTCAGGTATGTAAATGATCTGTTGAAGTTTTTTTTCCATTTCCATTGATGTCAAAGGGGGAGAGAGAGACCCTGAAGAGAGTAATAATTATCATGTAAAAACAAGAATTTTTTGCCTAGATGAAATTCCTTTTTCAAACTAGAGTTTTGGAAAAGGTGCTTTGATGGTTTTCACATCTTGTGTTTCCATCAATGATAAAGGGGGAGATTGTTGGAAATTAAGAGGTTTTCATTGATGTCAACATGATTTCAACATGGTGACAATAGTATGAGAAGTTTATTTTATTTTACTAGAAGTTTTCTTTTCTAAACAACTAGTATGTTGGTTTTTGTGTTCGAAATTCACCACAAGAAGTGTTACAACTCTATGATTTTAATATTATCATTATGACTCTTATAGATAGCTATATCCTAGATCCTGAGAAGTTTTACATTGAGAATAGGAATTTATTGTTGAAAAAGTTTATCTTTGTACATTGCAATTGTTACTTTATTCAGTGTGTCAATGTGAGAGACTCCTGATTTTCATATGAAGAATATTTTTATGTTGCAATTATAATGGTAGTTTCTTTGATGATGAGAAAAACAAGCAATGCCAAATCTAGAAGTTGTTCACTTTGAGAAGTGTGCATTGGTTTGGAATTTTTGTGTTTAGGTCCTAGCTCTGGCCAACCTATTACATGATATGCACTAGGAAGGTTAAATATACTTTGTGGATGTTTTCTATAGATCTACGTCGACTTGATATGATGCACTACTTGTATAAAATTGTTTTAATATTACAAGGTGCTGAAAAGATTACAGTGCTTGGTTTTATTTTCATCTAATTAGGCCAACCTAATTGATGAATGAGATATACTTGTATATACATAAGATCTTTTGAAGAAGGAATAAGTAGAGAAAATGTTTGAGTGTGTGTGAAGAAGAAAAGAGATGTAAGAAAAGATGAATTTACGAAGAAGGTTGAGAAATATGTAAGCGGGCCTAAATTATTTATCAATTGAGTATGGTAGAGATAGAGTAGAATTGTTAAGTGACTACTATGAATGTAGTGTTTCATATTCAGAGCTTCATTTGAACTAAACCTTACACACAAAAGGTGTATTCTATCAGTTCATCCTTTGGTACTAAGCCATATCTTTTGTATTTTGGCGGTGATCCATCTCTTTTTATATTTAGACTATGAGCCTTTCAAGGATAGTGAAAACCTAGCAATGAGCCTTACAATATTCTATATCCATATATATTATATTGTGATCTAATCCTCATTGTGGTTTTTCCCATTTCGAGTTTTCCACGTAAAAACTCTAGTGTTCATGTGTGATGATGTTGTGTCTTGATTCAATGTCTTATTTTGATAATTTAGTCAGATTTATGATGATGCATAGATGGATTATATGTCAATGGTTTTATAGAATACTGATTCACCCCACCCCCCTCTCAGTATTTTGGATGTTCAACACTTCTCATTATATTATCAAGTCCTATATAGAATAGATAAACAATCACCCAAGAATATGGAAAGCTATGTTCAACTAGATAGTACATTTACCTTGATGAGAGATGTGGGGGTGTCCTTCCTACAACCAAGTAGTTAGCTATGTTTACATATCGAATTTTTTGTAGTGTTAAGGAAAATATTTATTCTTCTATTTTGATATGTAGCCTTGATAAAAAAATCAGTTACCATGTTTGATTTACCTAGTTTATCTACAATGTTTATATAAAACTCCCACAAAAATAATAACCACATAACAAGGTATCCTCCAACCACTAGTTTTTTTATCAAGTATCAAATTATTGTATGATCAGTATGAACAAAGATATGATAACCATTGATATAGTGTGAATTTTTTAATTGCATATAATTATAGTTGCTCATATTTCCTTCTTTGTGAAAGTGTAATTTAGCTCAAAAACTTGAAGATTTTTACTAATTTAATAAATAAAATACTCTAAATTACCTTCCTTCTATCTTAAAAAAACTCCAATGACAAATTTAAAAGCATATGTATGTATGTGGAAAGTAATATTCCAATTAGGTCCTCTCAAAAGAGGTGTATTTATGAGAGATGTTTTAAGAGCTTCAAAAGCTTATTAGTAAGAAATGGTCCATTCAAGCTCAATGTCCTTAGATAAGAGGACAAGCAGGGGAGTTTCTATTTTACCAAAATCCTTAATAGATCTCCTCTAGTATCCTATATGGCCAAGAAAAATTCTCACATATTTTTACTTCTAGGGGTAGGTAGAGTGGAGATCAATTCTATTTTTTTAGCATCCACTTGAATCACCTTGCTTGACACAAAGTATTCCAAAACCACAACTTTTTTTCATCATCATGAAACATTTATCATGACATAGGGAGAGACTGGCGTCTTGGCACCTTTAAAGAACCTTCTCCAAATTTTATAGTGCTTCTTCATAGGAATTTCCATAGGTGGTGAATTCATCCATATATATTTCCATAGAGTCATGGGAAAAATCTGAAAATATGCTCAAGGCATCTCTTTGGAATATTGCAAGTGCATTAAACAACCCAAATGGAAAAATTGAGTAGGGATATATGGCTTTAGGAAAATTCATCATCAGCAATTCACGGATGGAAAAATCACCGCCAACAATTCACCGTGGGAAAATTCACCATCATGAAAAATTCATCGTGGGAAAATTCACCGCCATGACAAATTCACCGTCAAGTAAAATTCACTACCGGCAATTCACTGAGATGGAAAATTAATCACTTTAATGTTTTTTAATATATATTTCCAAGACTTTTTTTTTTTAAAGAATAATTTGATTTATGATAACATTAACTTTAGAGAATATGATTTATGATAATAAAAATAAAAATATATTTTTAATATAATTTATGATAATAATATTAAAAAATGCATTAACTTTAAGAATAATTTGATCTATAACAGTTTATACAGATGAGAACTATATAATTTAATTATTGGTATTGTTAGCTATACCTTGCAAGTAATCACAAATATTGTTGGTCTCGCCATACCTAGCCACTACATTTTTTATCTGTTCAGCAGAATCTCTGTATTTTTTTCTTTTTTTGCTGCTCTTGACCACTTAAATATTGTTCAATTCAAACCTCATTTATGCTTTGTTCTCTTTTAATGTTGTCAATGAATTTCCAAATATTGGGATGATGTGCTGAAATTTGTTGTTTGAATCCTCTATGCCAACCTTCAATTGAATTAATAGTTTTGGGAAAATCTTTTCAAAATCCCTCATAACAATTCCATATTTCAATTGGGAATTCTGGTGGTCGTTGTCGTTGACGTCTATCGAGATGTCCAATCCATGTATCCTCAAAATAATAAAATACATCTTCAGATTCACGAGGTATAATATTGCTCTCACATAGTGTGTCAAATGTGTTCACTACATAACACACAGGTACAAATGCTAAGGCAAACAATAAGCACATACTCAAATAAAATTCAGCATCATTTTCATAATGATTCTTTAATCCACGAGCCTATATTTTGCAAAAAATGCATTGGCAAAAATGAAAATTACACCCATGTACTTCTGCCATTGGAAACACTATTTTTGTTGCGCTTATCATAGCTTATTCAAAATCTTTTATTATTGATCTTGGTGATGCTAATGGTGCCAACTCTTCTATTTTTTTAAGTAATCGTATATACATATGTTCAGTCATATTAGGCAACAACGCATATACTAAAGGCAGATAGGCATTTTTTTGTAGCCCATGTAGAGTATAAAATTGGTAAAATAGTTGTGGAACAGTTTTAAAAGTGCCATCAACATACCAGTGTTTTCATTGCACCAATACTTCGAGATTTCTTTCTGTAGAAAATATCAAAAACCTGTTGCTATCAAGTCTAGAATCGAATAGCAAAAATAGCTCTCCATGATGTGTTTTTGTATATTCTTTATAAAATACTACGTTTTCTCGACGCATTGGGATAGCAGGTCCATCATATTATTTAGCTCTTATATTTCTTATTGTTCTCTTCATGATATCCATACTTGGAAGTTTAGTAGCTACTGCTTGGCTGCATTTAGCAACAACACTTCCTATTACAAATTGTGGTGTATCCCGTGTATTTTTAGCAATATCAATAATATCATTCAAAATTTTAGTGGCTTCAACTTTCGCTATATCTACAATATGGTTATGTTCATTATACTGTTTAATGACCACGTCACCTTCAGTAGTCACACGAGCATGACACTTGATTTTTTGATAATCTTCACATTTCCAGTGAACTTTGTTTTCAATTTGTTTTTCTTTATGATAGAAATAACCATCAAGATTTAAGCGGAATTTTTATTTTTAAAACTTGAATAGATCCTTATCATGAAACAATAAAGTAATGCTGAAAATGTTAGCTTATATACCATGTGTACAATAGTGATGGATTGTGGAGGACAGTCCACAAGCATAGAAATAAAATAAAATAAATAATGCAAATGGAATTAAAAAATTAAAATAATGCAAATGAAACAAACTTAACACAAAAATAAATTAATTTTTAATATATTATCAAAATAAACATAAAAACTATTTAAAAAATAAAATTTTCAATAAATTGTAAGACAGGTGAAAATATATATATATATATTTTTAAATTCAAAGTTTTAAACATTCATATCAAAATAAACATAAAAAATATTTAAAAAATAAAATTGTCAATTGTAATTTTTTTTTAAAGTTTTATATTAAAAAAAATTAATACGGTTAATTTTCCGCCTCGGTGAATTGCTGGCAGTGAATTTTATTGATAGTGAATTTGTCATAACAGTGAATTTTCTTGCGATGAATTTTCCATCGGTAAATTGTTGGCGATGAATTTTCCGTATGCTGGGATATATACCCCATGGACATATAAATTTGTTTTTATATTGGTCTTCTAGAGCTATTCTTATTCAAATATAGCCACAAAACCCATCTAGGAAAGAAAAATATTTCTTTCTTTCCAATGATTTTAATACCTAATCAATGAAGGGAAGAGGGAAATGATCCTTCCTTGTGGATACATTTAACTCTTTGTAACCCATACATACTCTCCTCTTGCCTCCTTTCTCAAGTACTATTACCAATGGGTAAACCCACTCATTGTTTGATATTGGATATATAAACCCTACATCCAATATTTTTTACAACTATTTTTACTATATCCCTCAAAATTGGGTCTGTCTTGTGTTGTGGTTGTCTCAATAGTTTGTATCCCTCATTGATGTAGAATATATACACATGGATATTAGGATCTATACCCTTCATGTCATGGTATTCCCAAGAAAATTCTGATGTATGAGATTGCAAAATTACAAGTAATTCAGACTATTTGGAAACTATCAATTAATTATTGGCATTAAGTGTTTTGTTGGGTGACTTCTATTGGTATGGAAAAATCCATGACAAAATAAATATCTAGCCCTACTAAATTCATATTAAAACTGTGTGGAGTTAGTGTGTGGAATAATTTAAAAGTGGATTCAAAGGGTGTTGTAGGTATGATATTGTGTAATGGGCAATACAAACATGCTAAACAAGTGTGTTGTTGCAAGTCCATGCCACAAAATTTTGTCTGGTATCCATAATAATTTCATCCTCATCCTAAATATTGACCATTTGGATTTGTTTAATTTTCATAAGTGTTTGTAGAGAATATTGGTCATCATCTTCCAAATGTGGCCAAATGGGTTGTTCCAATTTTGTATGAGGTTTTGCAGGTGGATAGAGGACTAATTTTTTGTTACATTCCCATTAGAAATGATCATGTTTCTAGATCTACATCTAATAAATGCATATGTTGTAGCTAACCATAGTCTTCCTAGGATTATTGGGTATCCTCCTAGGTTGTCCTTAGGTTTCAAGACCATGAAGTTTATTAGGTACTCCCATGATTCCAATGTGATGAACAAATATATAATAATAACCTCCAATTTTACCATTGACCTATCAACCAGTTGTAAACCTATGGATGTAGGTCTCATAACCATTAGTTTAATCTTTTTCATTATTTATCTTGTCATCACATTGATTTATATTCCACAATCAATTAGAGTATTCTTGATTAGTGTTCCATTAATTTGCACATCTACAATAGGAATACTAGGATCTGCATACTTTGGGACAACTAAGTTATCCAACATAGTATTAACCAACTATCTTATAACATGGATAGTCAATAGGTCCTTTTGTTTCCTTCCTATATTTTTGAGGCATAGTTCCCTCATAGTCTTTGTGTAGATAGAAACTTCCTTGGTATCTTGGAGCAAGAGAATTTGGACACAAAATTATTTACCTAACTCAAGAAGTCAAATTTAGGCTTAGAGTGGAATATTTGAGTGGTTAGCTTCTCTAGGAATGGTGGTTCCATTTTTTATGATTTATGGATGTAGATTATTTTATAAGGTTATTTATTAGTATGGCCAATAATTTTAACTTTGGATCCTCATCAAAAAAAATTGTAATATGAAGAGATGATGGTCCAACAAGATTTTTTCTTGATCATAGGTAAATCACTAACCTCAACCAAATAGTTTGTGTATTGGATAGCTTTTCTAGTATAAGCATGTTGAATAGGATTAATTTTAGGATTTGGTGTAGTTTTAGTAGGAAATTGCAGTTCTCTTGGTTGTGTTGGGGAAGATATGGTTTATTTTGGAATAATGGCTAGATGTTGTTGTAATGATTGTTGTGGATGTGGGTAGCTTACATCTGGGGTTTTTCACTATTGTTTTCCATGCCATTTTGATGGAAAAATATTTTGAGAGGATTTCCCCTATGGACTATAATTTGGGGATTGATATATGGTTGTTTTTGCACCAAAATATAGACATGGTAATTCTTGATACAACCATAAAATTTATACAGGATCCACAAGAGGTGGTTAAGCCATGTCACGAACCCAAGCACCGTACAACACAAGGAAGACCAAGGGACACACCATCTTGCAACAATACCCCCAACGCAAGTGATGAGTTTCAACCTATGACCTTGGCTCTAATACTAATTGTTACATTGGTGGTTATCAATGCACCAAAAGATCAAACTATTAATGCCCAATACAACCGCCAAATTTATACAAGATCTATAGGAGGCAATTAAGCCATGTCATGAATCTAAGTGCTACACTACATAAGGAAGACCAAGGGACACACCATATTGCAACATGTTGTTTCCACATACCCTATCATTGAATCCAGTTAGATGATTGAGAATTTTTCCATGGTTGATTTGGTGATGTATTCCAAGGTGTATTACTCTAGTTAGGGAATTTTGAGTTGGCCCCAAGAAAAGAAACATTGTAAGCCAAAGGGTCTTCAAGCATACCTTATATTTAATACCACAATTTGTGTTAGGAAATGTAGAATACATGGAATTCTTCATCTTCTAGGGTACAAAAATTAGGATCTCCTCACCTCCTTGGAAATGCTGGTAGTATTTTTGCACTTACATCTGACCAATTTCAAATGAAAATGTGGACAATATTCCATGAGAGAATCTTATTTGTATTCTTGTTTATTTTTTATTTGTAGAGTGTATAACTAAGTTGATAAATGTTTGATGATTTATTCCTTTATATTTGATAGAAGGTTGTTTAATTCCACACTAGAAACACCTATTGATGTCTTGGTGGAAGGAAAGTCTTTGGAACCTATATTATTCTTCATAGTGGATCTTGAATAATTTTTGCATATTTGATATATTTCCTCAAAAGGCAACTTAAAATTTCCCCTACTCCAATGAGATTTAGTACATCTATGGAATCTTAATTCACTCCTCATAGAAATAGCAACTTTAAGGAATTCAGAGAGTTGATTCTGATGTGACTTTTTATGGAAAAAATGGAAACCTCTCTACAGAGTATTTAAGGGGTTCATCTTAATTTTGTGACATTATAAAGATATCATCTCTTTTAATATCTCCTCCTCTACATTAATATTGATATTTTTGTAAAATAAATTCCTTCATTATTTCCCAATTTGGCACTACATTCATGCCTAACCCAATGAACCAAGACAAATCAATGTCTTTAAATGTGGTTGGGAAGAGTTTCAAGCTATGAGTATTTGTGGTATAGTCATAGCTTCTACATTGAGCATTAACTTGAACAAAAATATATTAGGGTCTTCGATGATTAAATTGTAGAAATTGGGCAAGGTTGAAGGGGGGAATGTTCTTCAATTTAATCACATAATCTTGATTATTTATTGGGAATTCAAACATAATAGGTTCAATCAGGTTGTCCACTGTCTCTTTTTTATGATGTCAAGATATCTTTTGGTGATTCTCCCAAGGTTTGGAACATCTACTAGTTTGAGGGGTATTTCTATGTTGTTAATCCCCTCAATTATTTATTCTGATGGAATTAGTTCTTCACTTGCTCTTATATATTTAAATAATCCTCTTGATTATGGTTCAAAGGGAGATATCTTCCTAGAGCGTCTATTTTCTATCACATATAATAGTGATTTGAGCTTAATATATTTTCCTACACACTATTAGTAAGTAGTTCGAGGTTGATTTATAAATTTTATTGGTTCTAATTGCTACAAATGAAAGTTTATAAATTAAGAAAGAAATATAAATGAACTAAAATATTATTTAGGAATTCTAAACTTTACCACCATCACAAACAATGAAACCAAAAATGTACAACTCCATCTATGCTCAAAAAATTGATGTAGACAATGCATACATTCAAATTAATGGACCAATGGATCCCTTATTAAGAAATTCATTGTCCTAGAGGTTCTCCATTTAATTTATCAACCAGGGAATAATAATCTTTGGATGATGTTGGCATTGTTTATGAAACTAATAATTTTGAATTATCATAATCAATTGTGTATATATAATTAACAAAATAAAATAAAATTAGAGGAAACTCGACTAAAATAATTCTATCTAGAAACATAAATTACATCAATAAAAATTGTTGTGGGTAACTATAATAATAGCTATGGGTAACTACTCTTGTGAAGATAGTAAATTGATTACTAACCTATGTTGTTTCTTAGTGTAATAAAAATTAATCATTATTCAAAAATTTAAGTTAACTATAAACCAAGAAATACAATTTAGAAATTTATTCTACTATAATTAATAACCTAAACTACAAGGAGTATTGAAGAACCTCAACTGGCCCTTGCTCGAGTTGCACAATCATACAATATTATTCTAAATATTAACTCATAAATTCATTGAAAAGGCTATATCCTTTATTACAATGTGAACATATAAACTGAGATAGAGTATCGAATCAATAGAAAGAATACTTACATTTCAATCTACTTAACACAATAAATGTAGCTAGCCTATCAACCTCCCACAAGCTCCAATATATATACAATATCTTTGAGAGCTTTCTTATTCTTATAATAAAATAAATTGTAGGAAACTATCCACTCTCCCAAAAGTATAGGAAGAGAGCTAGGTCTTATTTAAAATTGTAAGGAAAATATCATGGAGATAAGAGTGTCAAAATTGCATTAGGACTCTACATATTTAAAAGAAGATGGTTGTAACTAAAGACATGCCTAATAGGGAATAAATTTATTGCAAGACATAACCACTATTATTAAAAACATATTCTTTCCTCCATGAACTAATGATAGCATAAAGTAAAAAAATAGAATGATCCATAAATAGATCGCATTCATAATCTTGGATTACTACCTCCATCAACTTCAAAAAAATTCACATGTTCTAGGCAATCACCCTCTTTGGCTATGGAAAAAAGGCATCATTTTTTTGTATGTTGGTAGTCACTTTTTGTGGGTTGGAATATCCTTCACTGCAAGGTTTAGTTTATTTCAAAGGTATCTTTTCATCATTGATAATTATAATCAACATAAAATTTTGTTAAATTTCAAGAATTCATAGATTCACATAATCATTTATTAATAAAATATATCATCATTAATACTTTAAATACTTAAAAATAAGTGGAAAGGTATAGGTATTGTCTTTGAAACTATCAAAAATATTATGAAAATTATGAGACTTAAATTATGAAAACAAGACAATTCTAGGACTCGTCAAATAAGAAGGAAAGTTTTTTTCCTAGAGCTTGATTTGATGTAAGCCTACGATTGGGTTAATTGGATTTTCTTAACTAAAGTGTTGAATAATTTTGTAATTAGGAGAAATTTTGTGGACCTCATTTTGCAACTTATATCCTTTCCTAAGTTCTATGTGATTATTAATGATTCTCCTTTAGCATTCTTTAAAAGCTCTAGATGTGTTAGACAAGGTGACCTAATTTCTCTATTTCTCTTTGTGATTATGATGGGAGATTTGAGAAGATCTATTCAAGGGGATATTAATGAAGGATGTCTAAAGGAGATTCACCCCTCCTCAAGCCAACCTCCTTATTCCTATTGTAAGTCTGAGAAAATTAGTTTTTTCATTGATGTCAACAAGATTGTGTTGTCATTTGTGACAACTATAAGAGAAGGAAGAAGATCATTATTGAGGCAGATTTTTGCATTGCTGATACTTTGATTAGTTGCATTATGTTTTCATTAGTAAGCTATTGATATCAACCTCTAGTGTTTCTTTGATAAGCCTCTATCTATGGATATATCGTTAATTTGCTATGTTTCACTTGGATTTAAGGTGATGACGATGTGTCTCTGATGCTTGGTTTTCAAGTGCTTTTGAGAAAATTTGACAAAAAGAGGAAACATCGTGTTGCAGTGTTGTTTTGGGTTGCATAATAGTGTTTTGTTGTTGCTTCACATTTCTTCTAGGTTGAAGATTTTCCTATGGGTTTTAGATATGTTTATCAGAGGTGTTCCAAGATGTAGTATTTATAATTTGGTGTTCTAGATCGGTGAATAGAAGAATTTGTGTTTACCAATGTATGAGTGCATTACAAAGGTTTTTGGGAGAAATGAATTTTCTTCATGTTTCTCCATAAAGTGGTTTCAGGTCTTGTAGATCTGAAGGTGTATTGATTGTGTTGGTATCTTTTCTTAGTAAAGGTGGTTTGATTTTTGGTACTTTGGAAGTTAATTTCTTAAGTACTAGTGAATGATAGAGTTGTTTGAGTGTAGTGGGCATGTACATTCTTCAAGTGAATTTTTTTATGAAGGATTTGGTTATATTTCAAGATGTTTATGGAGTATTCTAAGTTATGTTCTGGTGGCATTTTTTGTCCATGAGGTGTTGTTTGATCAAAGGAAGTGTGTACTTAAAATTTTAATGGTGTTTACCTGGGTAACAATGACCTGGTGTTTACAATAATTGTGGTGGATATTTATTGGTTATATAAGTGTTTGGTTGCATGGTGTTATATTTTTGGGTTGTAATTAAGGAATGATGTGGTCTAGTCTCACTTCTATTCTCTGCAAAAGTGTTTTGGTGGTGACCTAGTTTGAATTTTCATGGTTGATGTGCATAGCCAACCTTGGAGAATGGTTTCAAGGTTGAATATGGTATAAATAAGAGTTGATTTTTTAGGGCATGATGAGATATACAAGAGAGATGTGAACTATGTGAATTTCAAAGAGTTAGAATGTGAAATTTTGAAGTGTAGTACAAGATTTCATGTGTTAGACTGCTAGATGTAGTGAGTAGAAGGTTTCTACAATTGTTTAGTCAAGTTATGAAGGCGTTAATGAAATTATGGTGGATTTATCATTTTCATTGAGGTGGATTTATCTATGTAACATTCTTCTCTATCTTCTTTTCTATTTTGGCAGTGATCCTTTCTTTCTTTGGGTAGTGAGCCCTATTGTATTCAGTGTTGAAGTTACTTTATATTGTGAGCTAATCCTCACAATTGTTTTTCCCATCTTTGGTTTTCCATCTAAATCTAGTGTTCTCTTGTGTATGGTGTTGATTTTTTAAAGTTTATGTTATTTTATTTTCATGCTAAATCATTAGAACAAATCAAGGGTTAATTAAGTTAATGTGGATCTAAATGTGTATGATGGTTTTGAGGTTTTATGGTACAACTAATTCACCCCCCTCTTATTTGTCTCATGCATTCAATAATTGGTATTAGAGAAAGGCTCCTTGGAAGAAAACTTAACCTCTTAAGGTAGATCTGAGATGGCACACAAGAAAGAGATCCCTATATTTGATGGAATGGATTATGCATTTTGGAAGATAAAGATGTAAGGTTTTATGATTTACCTTAGGTATGATGTTTGGAAGTCTGTTAAGAGTGGATAAATTGAACCAAAAAATTGTCCAAGTAGTGTTGATAAGATCAAGGCTATGAAACCAATGGTAAATCAAGGTATTCTCTCTTAAATAGTCTTACAAATTTTAAATTGGTGAAAGTGATGACTATGAAGACTACTAAAGAAATTTGAGATAAGTTATAAATCACTTATGAAGGATATGATGAGGTCAAAGAAGCTAAGATGTATAATTAAAATATCATGTTTGAGAACCTAAGTATGTATGAAGAATAAAATTTTACAAGCTATGTGCAAAGGGTAGATGAAGTTGTCAATTCTATCATAGGTCTTGGTGGTGAACTCAAAGAACTAGAAGTGGTATAGAAAATTCTCAAAACTCTTCCTAAATATTATAATCATAAATTTTATTCTATTGAATAATTTTCAAATGTGAATCAATATACCAAATATCAGTTGTACATATCTTTCACTTCTTTTGAAATGAGGTAATTTGGAACAAGTAGTGGTGAAAAAACTAAGACTACTTTTAAGGCTAGGAAATCAAAACAGATCAATGAATTAGATTAGGAGGATCTTGATGATATAGAAACTAAAAAATTTAGGAGAATGAAGAAGGTTGTTGGAAAGTACAATGGTAATTTTCCTTACAAATTTTTTAGTTGTGGAAACATAAGTCGTTATTCTTCAAGATGTCCAAACAGACTTTGAATAACAAAATTAAGGAGAAAAAAAGTAAGATGATCAAGAAAAGCTATTATATTAGAGAGGATACAATTATTTTTATGATGAGTCTGATTATGGAGATTATGATGATGATGATGATGATGATGAATTCTTTTTCATGGCTTTAAAACATGAACCAATTTTTTCTAACTCTAAGAGATGTGTGAAGGGTAGCCCTCTGAAGAAAAAGGATAACACTGGAGGTACTTTAGTATCTTTTTTTCATGTTAGACAAGAGAAGAACTATTGGATAATTTATATTGGATTCTCTAATCATATGACTGGTGACAAGAGTAATTTTTTTAAAATTGAAAATTATGATGTAAGATGTGTTAGATTTGGTGATGATACATTTGCTAAGATATGTGGAAAAGGTTCTATCAATTTTGATGGCAAGAATAATACTGATGATGTTTACTATATTAAGGGATAACCTCTTGTGTGTTGGAAAAAATTTTAGCAAATGATATAATCTTATGTTTCAGGATGATGGGCGCGAGATTAGAAAATGATCCGAAATTGTGGTTGATGGTGGAAGAAGAAAAAATATAATTTTTTTATCAACTTAAGGGTGTCGATGGTCACTTTTTTATGACTCAAAGTAATGAAAACTAGTTATGGAATAGAAGAATGTGTGATATCAACTTTGATATCCTAGTGAGGATAAGTTTAGTTCAATTTGTGAGAGATCTGCCAAGGATTACAAAGGCTATCGACGTTGTCTGCAAAGAATGTCAAATTTGAAAGTAGGCAAGAAGAAGCTTCAAAGTCAAAGAAAAATCTACTATTGGACTATTTGAATTAGTGCATATAGATATTTGTGGTCCTATAGGAGTGATAAGTCTTCATGGTGACAAGTATTTCATTCTTTTAATTGATGATTATTCTGAAATGATATTCTTGCTACTTATTGATTTTTTTTGTTCTTCCTTTCCACAACTCCATTCTATTGAGGAGTCCTAGGGGATAATAAATGCATTTTATCCAATAATCTTCAAAAAATATTTTAAACTCATTAGAGGTGAACCCACCACCTCTGTTAGACCTCAATCATTTTATTTTAATATCCATTTCATTTTCAACCATAGACTTAAATTATTTAAACTTATCTAGAGCTTCTGATTTTTATTTGAGAAATGTCACCCAAGTCATTCTAGAGTAATCATCAATCATCAATATAAAATACCTATCACCTTTATAGATTCTTATTCTGGTAGGTCAACATAGGTTTGTATGCACCAACTCCAAAGGTCCTACAATAAAATATTCTTTATTTTTGAACCTCTTCTTTATCTTCTTTCCAAACTGACTCTCCTTGCAAATCAAATTGATAGGATTTATAATGTTTGGTAGATCTCTCACAACATCAATAGAAATAAGCTTCACCAGGCTATCAAAATCTATGTGACCCATTATTTTATGTCATAGACAACTTTCATTGATTTGAGACATAAAAAACTTAACACCACCAGCTTTGAGTTGATAAACATTTCATTTTGTCCTTGTTCTTGTTGCAACCAATGTTTTGGAGCTTCCTTTCCTTTTTTCACAACCATCATCCTGAAACATAAAATTGTATCATCTACTACACATCTATCGTACACTAAGAAAATTATGTTAGAGACCCTTGACATAAAGTGTATCATCTATTTTATGCTTTCCATGAAAACTAATTAAATTTTTTCCATAGATCTTAGTAGATGTATCATTACCAACCTAAAAAGATCACCATCATTCTTTTCAAGCTTAATAAACTTACTCTTTTTACATATCATATGATTTGAGCATCCACTATCAATTATCCAGTAGTTTCTTTTCTCTCTTGAATGAAAAGCATTCAAAATAGTTCCTTTAATACTATTACTTATTTTCAAAGCAATTTCATTCACACATATTTTAGAATCAGTATAATTAGTTCCAATATTTAAATACATGAACAAGCATTCATCACTTCCATCATCTAGATAGTCTGATTCCTCATCATAAAATACACCACTATCTTCTCTACTGTAATAACACTTCTTGATAGATTTACCTTTATGATATTTGTGTTTTTCATTTACAACTTTGATTGGATATTTAGAAGCATAATGACCTATATTTCCACAATTGAAACATTTAAAGGGTAACTTACCTATTTATTTTTCATGCCCTTTTTCAATCTCCTTACAAAATTTTATTTCACCTCATCAAGATCATCCAGATCAGATTCATAATCTTTCTTGCTAAATTTAAAGGTAGTTTCTTTCTTTGGAATTTCTTTGTCAAGCTCTCTTAATTCAAAATTAGTTAAAGCACCAAAAATTTGATCTCTATAATATTGATCCAAATTTTGAGCTTCCTCAATAGTAGAAAATTTAGCACTATAATATTTAGGAAGAGTTCTCAATACTTTTTAAAAACTTCGCTTTCCTCTAGTTTTCCACCAAGACCATTGATGGCATTGAAAATTTAATCCACTCAAAGTATGTAGTTATCAATATTGTCATCCTTTGACATTCTTAGGTTTTGAAATTTGGCTTTGAAATTCTGCATTTTTTCTTGCTTGACCTAATCATATCCTTCATAAATTATCTCCAAATTTTTCTAGATCTCTTTAGTAGTTTTTAAGCTTATCACCTTCACAAAGTTTTGAATCAGAAAACCAACTCAAGATAGAATCAATATCTTTACCATTATTCTCATAATCCTTGATCTTATCATCACTTGTTGGAGTAGTAGAAGGCATAGTGTATCCATTTTCAACATCCTTCTAAACACCAAGTCATAATGAGACAAGAAAAAATTTCATCTTGGCTTTCAAGAAAGCATAATTTATTCCATCAAACATAGGGACCTTGACACTATTCATGTGCACCATCAGATCTACCTCAAGCGATTAAGCTTCTTCCAAGGAACCGTGGCTCCAATACCAATTGTTAGAAACACAAGACAACTGAGAGGGGGGTGAATCAATTGTACATTAAAATCATCTAGCCATAATTAATACTTAAACCCTTATTAAGTATCAATAGAAATTAAAAACATGAAGCATCCATATAATAATAATCATATATAAGAGAACACTAGATTTACATGGAAAGGGAAAACCATAGTGAGGATTAGCTCACATATATATGAATAGAAACATTGAATATAATAGGCACACTACCTAAAGGACTCCCTCTGGAAGAAAGAAGAATAAAAGAAGACTATCACAATCAAATTCACTAATTTAGAGAAACAAGAAGATCCAGAACAACAACACCATCTACAACCTTCGACTCACTGCCTCCAACAAATTTAGGCACACTGAAAATGTAAAAACCTTTTGCTCACTGCATTTGGTAGTCGTAGGTGTTTAATCACACACTTAGATCACCACTCTTGATCATATTTACATATTTTTCCACCCCACAACACACCATACATTTCCACACACATCTCCAACAATTAACCTTGCTTATATATCCTCCATGACCTTAAAAAATCTTGTGTAGGTCAACCTCAATGAAATTTATGCACCTCAAACATGAAACCAACAAATAGGTTAACACTAAACACTTTTCTGATGAAAATAAGTGAAGAAAGAACACAAAAAGGGTTAACTATGACACAAATCTACATAGAAACACTTTACCATGCTTCCACAAACAACAAAAACCTTTCACAATTAGTGTTAGCACCAAATTCAACCAAACCTACACTAACACTAACGATAAACCCCATACATACATCTCTAGATCTTGAAACATGTCGACCACATAGAAACACTCCACAACATCCTAGAATATTCCAACACTGTCAAAATATTCAAAAACACTACCACAACCACTTGCAATTGAGAACACCATCATCTTGTGTAACCAACAACATTTTCATAGACATAGAACTCACCAACCAACCTTGTGGAACACCCAAACACATAAAAATCCAATGGAAGGTAGATATAGAAAATATTATCACATTCCAAAATCCAAAAGACAAGAAAAGTCAATGTAGAGAAATGTGAAGAAATTCCATTTCTCTCAGATAACCTTCTACACAATCTAGCACACTACCAAACACATCTTCCACTACCACATGATCCAAAACCTAAAAAAAAAGAATATAAAATTTTTGATCATCACATCCAAACCACACAAGAATATCTTTAGTCATGAAGAAATGTGGATCAGAACACAAAACACAACTCTATCACTTTGTACACCTCTTTATAAAATTTTCTCAAAAGCACTTAGAAACTAAGTGAACCAGCTATATCAGCAAGACTTGATCAACACCACAACTCCTTCATGACATGACCATACTAGAGATTGCAAAAATATCCCCATCTACAAAAACAACAATCTCCTCATCTTAGACACCTTCTCAATCACCACACTAGAGGTAGACAGAGGTTGACATCAATGACAACACTAAAGACAACATAGTGACACATTCTTTCTATTTACATCAATTACAAAACTGCAAAAATCTCCAACAAATCACATTGGGAGACATTAAAAATACTAAACTAAATAAATGAATAGGTTATCAATTTTTGGAAACCTACTCAATCATAAAAATGGAAACTCAATTTTTATGGTGTCTTCCATGGAAGCCTTGGTATATTAGGGGTGAGATGTGTAATTAGGGATTGCAAGGGTGTAGTTTTGGCAACACTAGCATTAAAGCTTCAAGTGCATTAAAATAATAAAGAAGAAGCTTAGACACTTCTGAATAGGCTCCATCTGGTAAAGGAACACAACATCCAACCAATTCAGATTGAATTTGATTAATTAAACATAACGAATGCATGTAAGAGTAGGTCATCCCCATCTTGTTAACTAAACTATATTTTACAATAAATTATCCCCCTACTTCAGGAAATCAATAACTTATAGATATGTCATTTCTACAGGGAGGATAATCATCTTGTGGATGGGATTGCAAACTTCTCTTGTGATTCTACAAAAAAGATCACTCGCTTTACTAAAGAACTCCTATCAAATCCCCTCCTCTGAGCGATTTCCATCAAATATTACAAACCCCTTTGAGAAGGTCATTTTAAGATTTTTTTTTTCATCTATGGATAGGTCACCATAGAGGAAAATGTCCAGTTTAGTGATCTAGACAATATTATTAATGGTATAAAGAATGTTGTAATATGGACACATTCATTTATATGTGAACTCTCTTATGGAAATGACTGCACCCAAGATCATTCATAAAAGCTCATATGTTGGTCACATGTGATTTCTTGGTAGACATCATACCCATTAATGTTTCCAATTAATCACCAGGTGTCACAATAATTATTTGCAAGGTGGCACTATCTCATCATTTATAAGTATGGAAAGTTGGGGATTCAAATCATGTGACTTCCCTTTTTAAGGAATGTAATCTCCAAGATTTGGCATTCATTCTACCTCTTTCCTCTAGTTGTGTTTGTGTTGAGTTTTTTGATATCAATGGGATGTCTATTGTTTGGTGTTTTCATTGATGTCAACTATGGGATGAAGATGTTCAGGATATTGAGAAAATTTTCAAAAGAGGAAAATAAGTTGTGCATCTATAGTTGAGACCTTGAGGAAGTTTTGTGAGTACATGGAGCTATTATTTTGTTGTAGAGTCTAAAGAAAAGTTGGAATGAATAAATGAGTTTAGATGATGGTTTTGGTACTTGTTTTCCAAGTGATCTTAAGAAAATCTAATAAACAAAGTAAATAGTGTTGTGCAAATGGTCATAGTGTGCTCTGGTATTGTGCTCTACATTCTTTCTATGTTGATGCTATGCCTTTGTGGATCTTATAGGTTAATTCAAGGTTGATAGAGGTTGCTATATTCAAAATTTGGGTTTGTAGATCATTGTACAATGCAAGATATTTTCATTAGTGTGTGAATCAGTTATTCAATGAATTTTTATGTTGTCTAGGAGAAATGTATTTTCTCCACTTTTCTCCACTATTTGGATTTAGGTTGTGTAGATTTGAGAATTTTTTTATAATGATTTTATCTTTCTGCGTTCAAGATTTTAGTTGATTTGGTTTAGTACAATATAAGTTTCATTTACCAGTGTGCAAATAAGGTTTATCAGTTGTCCTGAGTTAAAGTATTTGTTGATGCAAGCTTGAATGAAGTGTTTGATAAATCTTATGCAGTTTTTGGATTTTTATGGATTGATTTCAAGTGAGTTATACTATTTGAAACTTTCAAGCTGATCTAAGAAAGCATGTACTTATTTTTTATGTTGTTTTTCATGGGTGTTGGCCAACCTTGTGTTTAACACTATATGTGAGGCTTGTGTAAGGATTTTTAAGTGTGTTGGGATCTATTTGGGTCCTAATTAAGGATTTATGTAGGTCACCTTTCATTCCTATCCACCACGAGAATGCTTGGGTTGCAACCTATTTTAAATTTAAATGTATAATAGCTAGTGGATGACATTGAAGAATTTTTTTGAGGCAAAACTTGATATAAATATGTATGGTGTTGATGCAAGGGGACGAGGAAAGAGTAAGAAGCAAGATAGATGGGAGATTGTTGCGAGTGAAGTGCATGTGATGTGAAATTGAGTAGAGCAGTGCAAATTTCATGTTAGGGTTCTTGAAGGTAGTGAGCTGAAGCATCCAAAATCTTTCATGTGAGACTGTGAAAGTGTGTAAGAAATTGTGGTAGACTCTTTTTTGCATCGAGAAGTATTTCTCTATGTAAAATTATTATTCTATCTTTTTATTTTCTTTTTGTGGTAGTGAGCCCTAGATGTGAGCCTTTTTGGACAATGTTCTATTTTGGTAGCGAGCCCCTTTGTACTAGTTTTTATATTACTTATATTGTGAGCTTATCCTCACCATGGTTTTTCCCTCATTGAGTTTTCCACATAAAGTTGGTGTTGTTATGTGTATGGTGTGATTTTCTATTATTTATATTTCATGTTTGATCAATCTAAAATAATAAGGGTTTAATGAATGTTTGTGGATCTAATTACTGTTGAGGTTTTTGAAGGTATAATATTTTATAAATGATTCACCCTCCTCTCCATTGTCTTGTTCATTTCAACATATACTATATCCTGAAATAATATATTGTGAGCTAACACTCACCATGGTTTTTCTAATTTTGTATTTTCCACGTAAAAATCTTATTGTTCATGTGTTATGTGATTTTGTGGATGTTTCATGTGCTTTGATAATTGGATGGATAATTTTTGAATGGTTTAATAGAATACTAATTCAACCCCCTCTTAGTATTCCAAGTGTTCAACAATTGGTATTAGAGCCTAGATCCTTGGAAGGAGCTTGATCACTTTGGGAAGATCTTAGAGATTGAACACATGGCTAATAGAAATTTTCCTATTCCTTTGGAAGATATTCCTACCATTGAATACATAAAATGAGATTGAATGCTTGAGAAAGATGGAGAACTCAAAGTTTCTCTTGAAATCTTGAAAAATTTGAAGGTGAAAATAGAGATCTAAAAGAAAATATTAAAGAGGAAAATGAGTCCATCAAATAATTGAGAGAGCAGATCAAGAAGTTTAGAGAAATGCATAAGGAATTCAATGAATAACTGAAGCAAGAAAATAAATATCTCACCAGACTAAAAGTACAAGTGGAAGAAAATAAAATAATTGAGGAATGTCTAAATACATTGGTGACAAGAAAAACCGATGAATGCATGAGGCTTGAACAAGAAGTGGTAAATCTAAGATCAGATTTAGAGAAGGAAAGAAGTCATGAAGATAAATTCAAGACAAGTTCTACAATGCTTGATGATAAAGCTGCTTAGATACTTGATGTAGAAAATAAGATTAATGAACTAAAGAATATTGAAGATAAGAAGAATAATGACAAGATCTAGAATCTAAGAAACAATGGTAGAAGACCCCCAAGGTCAAACATCCAAATTCTCAAAGGCACACATATTTCAATGGTGTTTGTTATTATTGCAATAAATTTGGACATAGAGCAATAGAACGTAGAAGCAAAATGAATCAAAATATTCCGTCCTTTACTAGTCGATGCTTAACATGCAAATATTTGGACATAAGGAATATGAATGCAAGATTCAAATGATGAATAGATAAAATAATGGTAGAATGATTCAATCTTTCAATGGTTATCGTTATACATTCTATGTATCTAGACACAAAGCTAATCAATGAAAATCCAAATGACTGAAAGGAATAATTCTTAGAGAATGTCATATGCAATAATTGTAATAGGCTCGGAGATATTGCTAAGTTATGCAAAAACAAAAACACAAGGACAATCTGGTAAAGAAGAATGAACTAGCCATGAAGGTTGATCCGATTGAAGTAAAGAAAGAAATGGAAAAGATCTGGAGAAAGAAATATGAGACTAAGAACAAGGGATAATATGCCCCATCCTTCGATGTAGATGTTTCGTAACTAAGCCTATAATTATGGCTTAGGGGGAGATTTAATGGATATCTTATATCCCCCACCAAAAAAGAGGTGTTGAAGCTACAACATGAGGATATGTTACAAAGAATGGATTGCTTAATATATTGGAGAAGATTGCATAAGTAAATATGATAATGTAGAGATTTTTGGAACTTGAGAAGGTGACAATGCATATAGTTTTTAGGGTTTTCTAGCTTTAATGTTTGAAGAATTTATTGTAGAATTAGGTCAAATCAGAGAGTTAAACGAAATTTTTCTAAGGAAAATTCATTTCATCAAAAAAATTTCAAGGAGAATAGAGTAGTGAGAAGTAAATTCAAAGTGGAAAGTAATTTAGAGATCAAAGCATCAAAACCCTAGTTCAACGAAGTAGAGGAAAAGGTATTTAGTGATTCTTGCATACCCTAGGTTTTTAGAATTGTCATTTGAAAGCAGTTTGAATATCATGGCGACACTGAAAGTTTTATATTTTTCACAAAAGCCACAGCCCAAGTTCAAAAGATACCCCACCAAAGCAATAGAAGATAATCCTTTAGGCATATTTTCACATATACTGTATGAGGTTTTACCTACCAAAGACACTAGGGCATACATTCATGGTAATATGGATGAAAACTCTCTTGGAAAGTTACTATACCTATGGATGAATGAGTTAGTTGGTGATGATTACATTTTGAAGCTAGAGTACAAAGCCCTAATTGAGAAAAAGTTGGATGTATGACAATTATTTCCAAGTTTTAGCTATGAAGAGAAGTATATTAGAATGGCCCTAAGCATAATTCACAACCATTTTATGTGGATTGATGGCCCTCATATGATTACTAATGAAGTAATTAGAGAGATAATTATTTTATGGTCCATCAGACTAGTTCTAGTCTTCAAATCTATCAAAAATAAGGATGTAATAGAGAGAATAGGAGCTACATTTGATCAAGGATCCCTCACAGTAAATACTATCAAGAGCCCAATAGTTAGATATGCAGCTATGCTTATTGGATATAATATTTACTACACCAATAGAAATAATTTAGTCTCTACCACTGTATTTCATGTGGCACCAGACTTGGTTGAGAACAATATTTATTATGACCTCTATGGGTTTTTCTAGCAACAATTGATGGAGAATTTAAAGGAAATTAAGAAGTATATTTTCAAGTATGGAACGTTGGTGATGTTTCTTCTCTTCTACTTCTCAAGGGAAGTTGTAGTGATTAGGAAGGTCAATTGGTCAAGTACAAGGACCATTTCTCACCAAATAAGAGATTATATGGGAGGTATTAGAGATATGAATGCTCAAGATGATTCACTTGTAGCCTTATTTGCAATATTCCAAAGAAGAATGAATGAGAGACAAAGGATTCCAAGAACTCTAGTGGAAAGATACAAGAATGACATCAATTTCCTAGTCTCCACATTTTTTTGTAAAATGAAATCAATAGAACCTAGGACCATTTGGGTTTTACAACTAGGTTATGAAGTGTTAAACATATAACTTGTTGGCTATGCTGAGGTGTTGTTGAATAGACTTAAAGATCTTGATAGAGATTTAAATTTTTTTACAAATTTTAGTTGGTTCCATGGAAAATTTTGTTTATTTGTTACCCTTGTGCCTTAGGGTCATGTGTTAGGGTTTAGGGGTTTTTCACCCTTGTTTAATTTTTTTCAAAATTATTGAACCATTTCATTATATTTTCAAGTTGAACCGTTGTACCAAGTCACCGGTTGTCTTATTTACAACTTATGGCATCATGCCCATTGTTTTATTGGTCCCGTTTCTTAGGCCTACCAATCGTTGGACATTTGTTAAATTTTGAAAACTTTATGGTTGGCTCGAAATATTTTGTCTTTTCAGGACTTATTTTTTAATTCTTTAATTATTTGAGGGGTAATTTCCCATCACCTATCCCATGGACCCTTCATTATAAAAAACAATATGCATGTGCAAAAATTCAAGTCATTGGAATTAATGATCGAAATCCAAGCCCTTGTGTGCACGCCACACAATATCAAAATAATGGATTTTGGTTGGGCCGCGCGGTGTGCATGATTGTGCCACACATCCTTTTGTTCAAGTGAGACCCATTTCACAACATTGGTTTGATCTCCCATTGTAGAGGATCAATGGATCTAATGTACCATTGGGTCTCAATCTGGTCCATAATGTGCATGCCATGTAGAATATTAAATGGTTTCACCTAACACCTTACATGGTCTGTGTGATGGTGACACATGGACTCTATTAGTGAAATAAGGAGGCTTGATGGGGCCCATGGTTGGTATATGTGTATTATGATTGGGAGGAGTATCATTGGTCATTGGATATGCCATGTGATGGTATGGATTTTTCAAATTTTTTTGACTCAATTTGAGTCGGTCAATAATCCAACACACTGGTGCATCGATGACTCATATTCAAAATATAGAATTGGCCATGTGATGGATAATGAGGCTTTGTAAATGGAAATCATTAATGGTGCAAGCTCTTTGAAGGATATCAAACTAATTCCCATGCATGTGAAGGGCTATTTCTTGGAAATTATGATGGTTTGTACACCAATTTCCATGTACGTAGGAATTAACGGTGATGAAGCAGACTCCAATGAATCATCACTCGTTCACTTATGCTTCAATTGGAACATTGATGATCTTTTCATCAATTTGATAAATAAATGTGGATGATGGATTTTCATTTTCACCATAGAAATTAAGATTTTGGAATGCTTTGTGCTTCTGTAGTGAGTAGTTTCTCCTGCAAAGGTTTTGAGTCTTGGTTAAAAATGAGTGGGTCGACTGCATCTCCATCAATTGTGTGTAGGTTAGCCACGGGTAATATGCAAAAATATGGTGGTTATTTCCCATCAGATGAACAAGATAGTCTTCAAGTCTCTCTCATCCTGAAGCTCATCCTAGATGTTACGAGGTGCAAATCTTGACTCAAGGGCCGAGCTACAAGTTCAGGGGTGGTGGTGCTTGGCAAGGAGATTTAACCTATAGAGTATAAGAAGGGATCAAAGGATAGATTAAGGTATGGTCATGACTCTTTAGGTCGAAAAAATTTACCCATTGATGTCTTTGATGATTCTAGTGGTAGTGATGCAGAGACTACCTCTGATTACAACTATTTCCTCATGGCTTTGACTGAGATGGTTGGTGTTAATGAAGAGATCCCTGCAGTTTCTCCAATCACCATAGTGGTATTGTCTAATGTTGCAGACTCTGGTGTTGAGAAGTGTGATGATGAAGTTGAGGTGGTTGTTTCACCTCCCACTAAGGAAAAAAAAAGAAGTGGTCATCTCTACCGTGGTCATGGTTCTTTTTCGGGTTCTGGGTGATGGTGTGTTTTTTTGGGTTTTCAATTTTTGTTGTGATGTTGATGCTAGTTCTCTTGGGGTTCAACATGGTTGTGGACAATGGGGCCTCTGATGGAATTTTCTATGGGTATGGTGACATCGACTAGTTATGTGGGTTGTAATAGTTTTGATTCCCTTATGCGATAAATGATTACATCCAACCGTCTGGGATTTTTTAAATGTAGATGAAATTATATTTTGAAATGAAATTTTAGTGAATTGTAAATTCAATGAGCCCAATGCTTATCACTCTCTTATGCTATAAAAGAGATCTCAAGGCTCATTGCAATGGTCATATTTTTGAGTCCAATAAGATTTAGGTAGGACAGAGTGAACACACAAAATGTAGAATCCTTAATGAATCTACCATTAATTATCTTGGTTAGAGTATATGCATGAAATAGTCTTAAATGGTCTTATGTAATTACTGATATCAAAAAAAATATATATTTTTTAAAGTATGTGCTCTCTTGTGCAATGTTATGACAGACTATGAGTGAAATTAACAAGTGTAATTTCATTTATCTTTCAATGGTTTATTTGAAATGTCTGATTCTTCTGCTTGCTTCAGCTGAATGAGCTAATTAAATTCTTAAGAAATAATTGTAAGTTTGTGATAATGGGCTAAGGATTTGATAAGTAGTGATGCTTTAAATATAGTGAAGTTATATTATGTAATGCATTATGAAAATATTCACCCATATCAAGATAAAGTATTGTATATGATTGAATGTTTCATGCTTGACTCCTACCTAATTTGATGAGGCACTGACTTATTCATTTAGAATTCTCATAGTCTATTGAAATTAGAGAATACCCATTTATGGATTTAAGGTCAGAACAATAATTAATTCATAATCTATTCATGATGAGATGAAAATCTCAAAGTTACCAAATTTTCCTTGCAACTTAGAGGTCATTTGTTTAAGGTTGGTCAAGCCTCTGATAAATTATATCTAATTACGCTCAATAGGGACAAATCTGTGTGTAGAAGTATTCTTGAGATATTGGAAATCATATGAACACAATAAGGAACACCCTCCTTGTTTTTGAAAAGCCCAAAGAGTAGGACTAAAGACCTTAGGATATTTTCTCATTGTGTTGGCTTCCTAGCCCTAAATATTCTTGAGTATAAGGTATGACATCTCTTTAGAGAAATCTGGGGCCTAGCAAGAAAAAACACCAACAAATCCTAATAGACCAAGATATGGAACACATGAAGAAATATCGATGGAAGTTCACCTAGAATTCAAGAAATCATAGATGAGGAATTTTTTTGATGTTGTGGTTGACATGTATACCAAAGATCTTGGAATCTCAAAAGAAAAAGTTAGGTTTTCTAGAGAAAGAGATAGAGCTAATATGAGTGCAACAAAATCCTTTGGTAGCTTAAGAAGATTAGGAAGATCTACTGCCACATCTCTACCTACAACTCATGAAAAGAGGAAATCAACATATAGTCCTTTAGTAAGGTATAAATCCCCTCAAGTAGTTCATGCCACCAAGGTAGAAGCAAATAAAGTTGCTACTATAATATCCCCTATTGTTTCTATAAGAAGAGTGAAGTAAAAGGAAACAAGACAAAAGGAAATTGGCATGAATGTTGTTGAGGAAGAAGAGTTGGAAGAGGATGAAGCCCCTCTAATGAAGAAAAGAAAGAGAATTCATATTATAGATATAGAGTGAGGAGGAAGATGAGAAAGGAAAAGAAGGATTCAAAATTCAGAAGAGAGAAAAGGTGAAGGAAGCCAAAAGGGCTTCTCTAGAGAAGACGAAAGAACCAAAGAAGCCTCTAATTAAAGAAAAGAAGAAAAAACTATATGAGAAACCTCACTCCACTATGAAATTTGAAGCACTTTTCAATAGTGTAGTGAAAAATGAGATGCTAAGGGAAACAAAAGAATTGTACAAAGAAGTTGATGAGATAGATAAAGCTACAATAATTGAAGCTATAATTCAATATATTGTTGTGTTTAAAGTTGATATACATAATATTCAGAAGGATATACCAAATGATGGTTGGTTTATTTTTTTGAAAAGAAGAGAAGATGCAATAATGGAGCATGAAAAAATGAAATATGAAGCTCTTGAGAGAGTTGGTGCTCCCTTGTCTGAAGCATACCGAGCCACATTGGCTACCATATATAGTAAGGAGCTTATAAATAAGAAAAAAGTAAATATTGTTATGGGAATGGATCAGAATGATCATGACATGATCTAAAAAGAATGTAATGACAAGGATGAGGAAATTGTACATAAGTTATCTCTTCTCCCAAAAAATGAAGAAGGTTTAAATGATGATTCCAATGCCCTAGAATTAAATATGGAAGAATATATGTACATAGGTGATGCTCAACATGAGCATGATATCAGTGGAGTTCTTAATGTAGAGGACAATATTAATAATACTCCTTCAGACAAAGAAGAACCAACTCAAGGAAATTTTTAAGTTGAAAAGGTTACACAAGGAGAGATAATATTGGAGAAGATTCTATAGAGGATCTGTCCACTTTCCCATCGATAAGTAATGATCAATGGAACTTGGAGACATTTTTTCCTATAGAAGACAAATAACCTACCACTGTTGAAGGTGAAAAGAATGATGTGAATAAAGAACAAGAACAAGGAAGAGAAAAGGAGATGCAAAACAAATGAAGAAGAAGACAAGAATGAAGAGAATGAACATGGAAAGGATAAAGATAAAGAAGGAGATGAAGAGAAAAATTATGATGAAGATAAGGATAAGCTCTTTGGTAAAGAAGATAAGGCAGAGGAAGAGAAGAACATTGAGTCTAGGAAGGATGGAGAAAAAAAAGAAAACTTGGAGTTACCTAAGCCTTATAGTGAAGCCTCCTTTGGTAATCCTTTAAAAAATCTATTGTCCAAGAAAGTAAGATTCCAACTAGTTGTTTCATCCCAGTTGGTGTAGTCTCCCATGCAACGAGGCAATGTAGATCTAGAGAAAATTTCTCCCATTCATAAGTTGCAGCTAGGTGATGTGTTTCACACATCAACAAGAAAAGAGATTATTGAAATATATCAAAAGAGTGTTTATTTAATGGATGAAGTTGTAAAGGCATTGCAGGATATAAATCCTAGTACAAGCATTGATTCATCATTATCTACAATGGATAATTTCAAGTTCATGATTAATTCCTTGAAGGAATATTCCTCTAGACTAAAAGGTCAAGCTGAATTAGAAACTGAGGCAAGGCTTGTAGAAAATAAATTGTTGGATATTATAGAGAAGTTTGTATCTACACACAACAAGGTTGAAGAAATTTTGAAGGATGTACAAGATTGTGAGGAAGAAGCAAATACTTTGTTTTTATATTGTATGGAGTATCAAGATGCTACACAAAGAATAAAGGATTCCATGGATGCTATTTTGACACAAATAAGTAGTGCTTCAAATGCTTATGATCTAGCATAGGATAGTGAAGATCAAACCTGGACTACTATAGTGGACATACATGACAAATTATTTACACTAAAAATCTAGAAAGAAGAAATAATCAGGCAGCTTAAGAAGCAAAGGGACCTAGTGAAGATTAAGTGTATACTTGTCCCAAGTACCCTTGCTAGTACTTATAAGATTTCAAAGCTAAATCTTACTCCCATTACTCAAAAAGAAGGAGTGGAAACCTTTGTTGGTATTGATTCTATATACAGAATGCTTGTAGTAGCAAAGAAAATTTGGGAAGAAGGTAAATCTGTGTGACAAGTCATTTTACAAAAGATTTAGGGGTCAACATCTTCGGGTTGATATTTTATATTTCTATGCATCTTTCAAGTTTACAAGTTTTTTAGATTATTTTGTAAATATGTGGATGATATATAAGTTTTGGATTAAACTCCTAAGGGGGATTGAGTAATTTCTTTAATTTATTTATGTTTACGCGTATGCTTGAAGGGGAGTATACATGTGTTGCTACCAATACACCCTTTTCCATTTATGTCAAAGGGGGGAAGATAATTGGTGAGATAGTTTGAGAGACACTTGGTGATATATTTGGGGAGAGAGAGTTTTTGGAGAGCATGTTGTCATCAATGAAAAAGGGGGAGATTCTTGGAAGATAATGTTTTCCAACAACATGAGCATGGTATGTACATTTTGCATGATCCAGTGTTGCCATTGATTTCAACATTGTTTTGTATAATCCTAGTATGATTTAGAAGTGTTTTTAAAGAAATTTGTACAAGATATGCTAGTCTAGAAAGTATAGTTACACATAAATTTGTCTAAGTATAGAATCTTCCAGGTACGATGATTTAATGTGTCTTTTTTTTGGGTCCAAACTCCACTTTAAATAAAGATATCACTCTTTGATTCTAACAATAATTTCACGATAATAAAATGCATCTAAATCCAAGATATATTGTTGTTTGGTAAATTATCTTGAAAGATATAAATGATAGAGTTCAGTTATGTATATTGCAATTATTTCTTGTATAGAGTGTCAGTGTGGGAAATTTTGTATTCCTTCATAGATGAATATTTCGAGTTGCAATGTTGAAGATAAGTTTGAATATGTCATTTGAGTGGGAATTCTATATGGGATTGAGTTTTGAGTTCCAAATGTGGAAAATTGGGTAAATGGATGAAGGTTTTTGTGTTTTGGTCTTATTTGGGGCCAACCTTACATGTTTGAAGATTAATATGTGTCTCAATCTTATGTAGGATCTATATTGGGTCCATTATGACCTACCTTGAGGTGAATTGAATTTTGAATTAAGGTACAAAATTTTGATGAAATGATTTGAGGATGAAAAGTTCAAATTTTGTGTGTTACATCCAATTGGGCCAACCTAATTGATGTTATACTTGATGTGGATATATATGAGATTGATTTTGGTTTTTTGTGAAGCGATGTGAGTGATAAGTGATAGATGACATGTATTGTGTTCCACCTACATGCGTGTGATGAGAATGTGATCAGAGTTGCATGAATTGTGTGAATTCAAAGAAAAATTAGAGAATTGATCCAAGCCAATGCAAAGATTATTTTATACTCCATTGGAACTATAATCCAACATATTGTAGATGCAATTGAAATAACTAAATAGGTTGTGAGCCACCCATTCTAACTGCTATCTTATTCTCTATGGGTAGTGAATCCACCTATAGTAAGCATTTTTTTAATATACTGTATCAAAATATAATATATTGCGAGCTAATACTCATTGTGGTTTTTCCCATTTTGGGTTTTCCTTGTAAAAATCTTGGTGTGTATGTGTTATGTGTTATGTGATGTTGTATATGTTTTGTAGACACTAAAAACTGGTCTAGGCCTATGATTACCACTTTTGGCTTAATTTTCTAATGTCCATGGTCACAATTAAATAGTGTTAATTATTTAATTATTTCCTATATGCATCTTTCTTCTATTAATTAAATAACCTTTTAATTATTTGATTAATTCATTATGACCCTTTATTCAAATTTGATTAATTAAATAAATCATATTTAATTAATTACATCACTAATTAATTAATTCTCTTTCTGAATTAAATAATTTATTATTTAATTTACCTCTTATCATATTTCGACTATAATTAAATATTCTTTTCAAATTATTTAATTATTCAATTAATATTTTCAAATGTCAATTAAATAAATCATTATTTATTTAATTAAATCTTTCAATTTCAAATGTTGAATTAAATTAACATTTAATTCATAATTAATTGTTTCTCTCACATTATTCTGTCATCCAGTTATCTAGTTATTCACTCGCCATCTTAATAAAGATCTATTTAAATCCGCTAGTTATCTCCAGATTCAATATCTGATCACCTCCACAAAAGAACTCTTTGTCACAACCAGTCAATTAACTAGTTCTAACTCATATGCATGAACATACCTATTAATTAGATATCTTTATTTAATTAATTAATTCATGTGTGCATTTGAACAAATCATTCTCCAAGTTCTAACTTTATCCTTTTCATCCAAAGTCCAATTCTTCCATTTTCAAAGACTTTCAATTAAAGATTAAATCATTTATTTAATCTTGAAATCTTGTTCAGTCTATTTTCAAATAGTCTTAACACCGAATTAAATTATTATTCTAATTTAGTCTTTATCCTGCATAATTTCCCAACTCACCTTCTAATTGACACAAAACTCAATCACATGGCATTAATCAATCTCGATCATTGATCTCTCTTTCGAAAACCAACTTTCCATAAATTGGCTGATCTTTGCTAGTATCTCTCCTCCCGAAATCTATATAATTTTTAGAACTTATAATCTTTGATATTTTTCTTAGACATACATCCAAGCTATGCTTGCATACATACAAAAAATCTGAGGGCAAGAATACCGACACAAAAAAATGGAGAAGGACAATCAAGATACTTTGAGGAAGTGGATTGATATTTGGTGAGACTGTTTTGACTATTATTTTAATTTTTGTTTAGTTCATTTATCTTGTTCTTTGTTGTTTGATTTAGATTTATTTCATGTTAGATTAGATTTAACCATCTTTGATTGTAGCATTCATTTCATCTACGTTACATTTGGTGAACCCGACATGAAGCACACTTCAAACTTTGTGACTCCATTTCCATTTTTCCATTTTTTGTTTTGTAGGTATCATATGACAAACCACATTTGACTGACTAAATGACACATCTAAGTTCACGACCCGCATCTAAAAAATACTGTGATGCATTGACAACAAAAGCCACATCTGAGACCTCCCACAATGCATTCGACTATCAACATCATGATGCATCTGTGAATTGAAATGACGCATCTACCTTGTAATTTTTTTTCATTTTTAATTTCTATTTTTTTGCTTTTTGGTAATTTTTGTTTTGTTTTATTTTTCGCTAATCATTTGTTTACAGCTATGTTTTAGGAGGATAACAATATTTTTGTAGGAAGAAGCATAGAAGACTTTGAAAAACCAAAACCCTTTCTTTTCTGTAGGATGAATGATGAAAACAACCAATAAACTACTAACCAATTGCATGCAGTACCTATTGACGAAGGCTTTAAATTTTTTTAAAATTAACTTTTGTGTTTGGTAGATTAAATAATTGTCATTTGGATTAAAATTAACTTGTATTTTCTTTGTCTAGTGTGAAAGGACGTTTTATAAACCCTTTACGATTCAATATATCAAAGTATCCTCTCCCCTTGAGCATTCATGTGATCTTGGCTGTAAGAGAAACAATTATTGACTCTAGAACTTGGGCCTGTCTTGGTGGGAAAAAGTACTCACCCCAAGAGAACTCAGACTAGTAACATGCTTTAGCTAGCGACTTCCAACCGATATATAAAAGTGGATTTTGGGGGGAAACCCCAGAAATCATGCTCATTATTCTGATGAGAAGAGGAAAAATGGTCTCTTGCCATACTTGATGGTGCACCATGAACGAAATGACCTTACTAAAAACCTTGTTATAGTTTTTTCCAAAATCCTATCTATTTATTGGTGCAGTAGGTCAGACTTGTGAAACCATCTTACATTCTTATGGTTCATGTGTTGAGATGAGATGTATTCCATGGGAGTTTCATGGGTACAATAGCTTGGTTGCCCCGTATAAGTGAGTGTCGTGGAGGGAAGCCAATGAGCTCAAGCTACTAGTCATCCACCTTGAATATGCGTAGTTGGAGAAATGCAAGTAAGAACTCAGTAAATATTGTCCAACACAGCCTAGGTTGTAATTGTCTTCTGGTTTTAATAGATTCAACACATCAAACTGAAACACTTTGTATTATGTGATTTCTGGTATAGGAGCACCCCATAGTTCATCTAGGAAGGTTGTCTAGAAGGTTGTTAATTGAAAATTTGTTTTAGATCAAAGGTAGCATTCTCTTTCTAGTTCTTGAGTTTGTGCCTTAGAGGCATTTGAGAACATGTAATGTGTTAGTGAAGGTCATGTTGACCCTTTGTTAGATTGATTTTTGCCTACAAGGATGGTCTAATACCTTTGTACACCTTCCTAGGTGTTAGTTTGTGTTAGTTTCTTTAAAATCTATCAAATAAGACCTATTGGGAAAGCCACAAGCGGCCATGGAGCAATTAGTATTGAGCTTAACTAAATTGGGAAACCTATATAAGGTGTGTCTCGACCTGAAAGGAAGGTTGGAAGCTTTTATATTGGTGAAAATCAATTAATACCAGTGAGGACAGTAATAAAGTTGTATAATTTTCTATGTTTGTTTTGAATTTGGGTGATCAGGAGAGATCATGGCACTATGAATTGTTAGAGAACGTAGTGTAGTTGTGCTTAAAGCTTTGTGTGGTAGTATTTAGTGAGTGTGTTCAATTTTCAAGCGTGCTTTGTAGTTAATTGGTTTCTTTTGAGTTGCTGATCTGACTGGCAGACTATAAATAATGGAGGTTTAGTTAGATTCCCATTGTACTTTGTGTATAGGCCCTTGGGAACTGTGACTAGGCTCCATTTCTGTAAATAGGTTAGAGTTAGGAGTGGTTAGGAGTCAGAGAATCATCGAAAAAGTCTTCTCCTAGGCGAGCTTGACAGTGCCCGGCTAGGAAAGACAGGAAGTGCAAAGCACTTGGTTTGCAAGGGTGACATTTCCCTATCAAGTCATGGTGTGGAGAGGGCAAGAATGATCCTTTCCAAGGAATAATATGGAGGATAAATCTCCACCAATCCATTTGATGCTAGAAAACTTGAAACAGTTGTAGGAGGGTTAGGAAATGGCTTAAAAGAGGCCTAAATTGCTAAATGGAGGGTTATGGCTGTGTACGGTCAGGTGAGGATAGAGACCTCCAAAATCTTTAAGGGATGGGCATAAGGATCAAGAAGCCAAAGGAAAACTTATGTGTTCTTTGGAGAACTTAGGAGAGCTAACCTGTTTCCTCGGAGAAGAAGACCTAATTGGAAAGCCTAGAACTAGTGGACTAAAACCCTAGATGAGGGTTTGTTGAAAGTGATGGACAAAGGAAGCAAGGTGGAGTTTTTAGAACCAATTTGTGATGGTGTGAACCTTTTGGAATCATCCCAACACCCCTGCAAAGAATAAATTGAGTGTTGAAATTAGGTTAGCCTTTAGGGAAGATTAAGGGCTAAGGGAAGAGTAGAAGCATTGCACCAAGGTTGGCTTGGTAGGTTGGAATTGAGATGGTAGTGGAGTTGGCCAGGAGAACCAGGGGTACCTGAACATGAAGAAGGTCCTAAAGGTTAAGGTGGTTAAGACACCAAGGAGATCTTGCTAGCAAAGATCCAAAGCATGGAACAGTGATTGTTCCACCCAACCCTACCCTGTCAGATTGGTATCAGAGCAAGTTAAATATTTGGGATAGAATCTTGTATGTCAGACCTTGAATCCAGTGGTTCCATAATCATGGTGACAAACATTGAGTTGGAAAAGAAGTTTGAAGATCAGGAGGAAGATAATAGGAGGTTGAGAGAAATAGTAGCTCAACTAGAGTAAGCATTGAGCAATGTGCAAATCAAGGCCGATGAGGTCAATGGTAGATTGGAGGGAAGGGTACCAAAGAGTGAAGAGGTTACAGAGGAAGACAAGACCCCTGAACCTGACCCTATTCTATAGGAGGATCCTTTCTTGAAGGCATTAAAAGCTTTGAGTGGGAAAGCACTTGAAGGTATACCATTGTTCAATGGCAAAATGGAGGCTGACCTAGTCCTGGATTGGATAGAAGGAATGGAGAACCATTTTGAATGTGATGGAGTCACCGAAGCATAGAAGTTGAAGATGGCCAAGTCTAGATTGAGAGGATCTACCTTGACATGGTGGAAATTCATTCAAACAGAGAGGGAAAAGGAAGGCAAAAAGCCTATTTCAACTTGGAAAGGTATGGTGGAAAAAGTGAGAGAAGCATATATACCAGATAATTATGAGATTCAGTTACACAAGAAGAGACAAAGCTTGAGGCAAAGAGATGAAGATGTGAACACTTACACTAAGGAGTTTCAAAAACTTTGTATGAGGTCTAATGTTTCAGAAGATGAAAGTCTCAAGGTGGCTAGGTATCTGAATGGCTTGAAGCGGAATATTCAAGAGGAGATGGCTCTTCTAAGCCCAAAGATAGTACACCATTTCTACCAATTAGCTATTAAGATTGAGGAAAGAAGTAAGAGGAAACATGATCAGGCTTCTAAGACTAGAGGCAAAATCAAAGATCAAAGAGATCAAAGAGGACATAGAGGTGGCTACCAAGGTAGAGGAACTAAGCAAAGAAACCAAGGAGAGTCTAAAATCACTGAGCATGGGAGTGAAACACCTTCTAGAGGAGGTTATGGAAGAGGTTCTCAAGGAGGATCCAATAGAGGAAGAGAAGCAGGCAAGAGCAATTCATATTTTGCTACTATGAAATGTTACCATTGTGGTCAAGTAGGACATCCAACTTATAGGTGCTCGGAGAAAGCATCTTCATCAAATACTGAGAAGAGAGTGGCATATGCTCTAGAGGACACCATGAGTACTAAATCACTAGAGGTCAGTCACATTGAATTTGAAATGGGGGAGAACCTGATGTTTAGAAGAGTTTTGATCAGACAACCGGTCAAGGAAGAGCCAAAACAAAGAAGAGCTTTATTTAGAGTGAGATGCAAAATACTTGGGAAAGTATGTAAGGTTATTGTGGATTCAAGTTCAATAGATAACATCATCTCAGAAGAGGCAGTAATGAAGTTGAGATTGGAGAAGGTACCCCACACTAACCCCTACAAAGTAACATGGTTAAACAAAGGATAAAGTGTTCTTGTCAATGAGAAAGTAATAGTGGAGTTTTCCTTTGGAGGGTACAAGTATAAACTGATTTGTGATGTGCTACCCATGGATGCATGCCATCTTCTATTGGGTAGACCATGACAGTATAAAAAAAGTGCCATGTATGATGGGAAGGAGAATACTATTTCTTTCAAAAAGGATGGGAAGACATTTAAATTGTAGTCACTGTCAGAAGAGGAAGAAGGACAGTCAAAGACACCTAGTGTCTTGTTAAACAGTGGTAAAGAGTTCCTTAACAACCTACATCAACGGAGTGAAGGATATGTGATCATGTTGCAATCCAAAGAAGAAGACAAGACTGAGAAAACAGTCATACCCAAAGCAGTCTAGAAGTTGCTTGAGAAGTATAAGGACATAGTGAGTGATGGTGCACCTACAACTTTACCTCCAAAAAGAGCCATTAGTCATCAGATTGAATTCATACCTAGAGCTTCATTTCCTAACAAAGAAGCTTATAAGCTTACACCGGATCAGAATCTAGAGGTAGCTAGACAAGTGCAGGAGTTATTGGATCAAGGATTGATTAGGAAGAGCATCAACCCATGTGCAGTACCAATGGTCTTAGCAACCAATAAAGGAGGCAAGTGGAGATTATGCACTGATTCTAGAGAAATAAATAGAATCACAATTAGGTATAGGTTCCCTATTCCTAGGATTGAAGACTTGATGGATTGTCTTGGAGGAGCTCAGTGCTTCACCAAGTTGGATCTCAAGAGTGGATACCATTAGATCAAAATCAAGGATGAAGATGAGTGGAAGACAACATTTAAGACAACATATGGGTTGTATGAGTGGAGAGTCATGCCATTTGGCCTCTCTAATGCCCCTAGCACATTCATGAGGCTCATGAATGAAGTGCTCAAAGACTTTACAGGGATATTTGTGGTGGTATATCTTGATGATATACTCATCTTTAAAAAGACAACATAAGAACACCTAAAACATGTGGAGTTGGTTCTTAGAAGAGTGCAAGAAGAGAAGTTGGCCATCAACCTAGAGAAGTGTGAGTTCTTTAAACAAGAGCTTGTATATTTGGGTTTTGTAGTGTCCTAAGGATCATTGAAGATGGATCCAAGCAAGGTGGAAGCTATCCTAAACTGGCCTACACCAACCACAGGGACAGAGGTAAGAAGTTTCCATGGATTGGCTCAATTTTATAGGAAATTCATAAGAAACTTTAGTGGCATATGTGCACCCATCCTAGATAAAATCAAAGGTGGTTTGAAGACCAAGTTTAAGTGGACTCAAGAAGCTAAGAAAGGTTTTAAGAAACTGAAACGAGAAGTGGCAACTCAACCTATTCTCTTATTTCCAAGCTTTGACAAGTTGTTTACTGTGGAGTGTGATATTAGTGGAGTTGCAGTAGGAGGAGTGCTAAGTCAAGAAGGCAGACCCATAGCTTTCTTCAGTGAAAAGCTCAATGAAGCTAAGAATAAGTATTCTACCTATTACTTAGAACTTTATGCTTTGGTTCAGTCACTTAGGAAGTGGAGGAATTACCTTCTACCCAAGGAGTTTGTAGTCTTTACTGACAATCAGGCACTTAGTTATATCAACACCCAAGAGAAGTTGAGTAATAGACATTTGAAATGGATGGAGTACATCCAAGCCTTTACTTTCACCATCAAGCACAAGAAGGGACAATTGAACAAGGTAGCAGATGCACTAAGCAGGTGATTGTTGATAGTGCAAGAGATACAGATCAAGAGCATTGGAATAGAGAGTTTCAAGGATCTCTATGGGGAAGATGAAGATTTCTCGGAGGCCTACAAGGTATGTTATGACTTTGAGAATCATTTTCATAGCCAATACTCAAAATATACATTGCAAAGTGGATTTTTGTTTAAAGGTAATCAGTTATGTGTTCCAAAAGGGTCAATGAGAGAAAACCTCATCCAGTAAAAGCATAATGGTAGTCTTAGTGGACATTTTGGCATCAAAAAAATATTGGAACTAGTGCAAAGGTTCTACTATTGGCCTAAGTTGTCAAGGGATGTCAGGAGGTATGTGGAGCAATATGTAGTGTGTATGAAAGCTAAGGGAGGAGCTAGTAATGCTGGTCTATATCAACCCCTACCCATTCCTAACAGACCATGGTAGTGTGTTAGCATGGACTTTGTGGTAGGACTCCCTAAGACCAAGATATGATTTGATAGTGTCTATGTGGTGGTAGATAGATTCAACAAGATGAGTCACTTTATCCCTTGCAAAACCACTCGTGATGCTAGCTATATAGCTCACCTTTTCTTCAAGGAAGTTGTAAGGATCCATGGATTTCCTTTAAGCATTGTTTCAGATAGGGATGTGAAGTTCATGAGTCACTTTTGGAAGACTCTATGGAGCAGATTAGGTACTAACCTATCTTTTGGATCAGCTTACCATCCTTAGACCAATGGTCAAATAGAGGTGGTTAATAGGGTGTTAGGTAACCTTCTAAGGTTCCTAACCAAAGAATATGGATAGACATGGGACATGGTTATCTCACAGGCTAAGTATGCTTATAATGACAATGTGAACCAGACCACAGGGAAGAGTCCTTTTTGAGGTTGTGTATGGAATGCACCCAAGGGGTATATGTGAGCTCAGGGATCTAGGAGCTATGGAACATAGGAGTGGACATGCAGAGGACTTCACTCAAACCATGAAAGAGATTCAGGAGCAAGTAAAGAAGACAGACACCGAGGCTACTAAAAAATTGAAAGACAAGGTAGATATGTCAAGAAAGGATTTGCAATTTGTAGTAGGAGACTATGTCATGGTCCACCTTAAAAAATCCAGGTTGCAGAAGGGTACATCAGCCAAATTGTAGATGAAAAGAGTGGGACCATGCAAGGTGTTATCCAAGTATGGGAAGAATGCATACAAGGTGGAGTTACCTACAGATTTAGGGATTTCACCAGTGTTCAATGTAGCTGATTTGATCAAGTATAAGGAATCAGTCAATGAAATGGATCAAACCAGTAGGGAGATCTTGAAAGATTTCAGCAACATAGCCTTACCCACTCCAGACAAGCTACAAGCAGAGAGGGTCTTGGAGTCAAGAGTGAAGAAGTCTACAAGGCATAGAATGTATATGGAGCACCTCATCAAGTGGAAGAACAAACATGAATCTGAGGCTACATGGGTGGATGAAGCTCAGTCAAGAAGCAAGGAATTGACCCATCTCTAATCTCTCTTAAAATTCCTTAATGTCTGTGAAGAGGGGGAGAATGGTGCAGGAGCACCCCATAGTTCATCTAGGAAGGTTGTCTAGAAGGTTGTTAATTGGCAATTTGTTTTAGATCAAATGTAGAATTCTCTTTCTAGTTCTTGAGTTTGTTCCTTAGAGGCATTTAAGAACATGTAATATGTTAGTGAAGGTCATGTTGACCCTTTGTTAGATTGAGTTTTTCCTACAAGGATGGTCTAATACCTTTGTACACCTTCCTAGGTGTTAGTTTGTGTTAGTTTCTTTAAAATTTGTCAAATAAGGCCTATTGGGAAAGCCACAAGTAGCCATGGAGCAGTTAGGATCAAGCTTAACTAAATTGGGAAACCTATATAAGGTGTGTCTCGACCTGAAAGGAAGGTTGGAAGCATTTGTATTGGTGAAAATTCTTGAATACCAGTGAGGACAGTGATAAAGTTGTATAATTTCCTGTGTTTGTTTTGAATTTGGGTGATTAGGAGTGATCATGGCACTGTGAATTGCTAGAGAATGTAGTGTAGTTGTTCTTAAAGCTTTGTGTGGTAGTATTTAGTGAGTGTGTTCAATTTTCAGGCATGCTTTGTAGTTAATTGGTTTCTTTTGGGTTCATGATCTGATCGCCAGACTGTAAATAATGGAGGTTTAGTTACATTCCCACTGTACTTTGTGTACGGGCCCTTGGGAACTATGACTAGGCTTCATGTCTATAAATAGGTTAGAGTTAGGAGTGGTTAGGAGTCAGGGAATCATGGAGAAAGTCTTCTCCTAGGCGAGCTTGACAGTGCCCGGGTAGGAAAGATAGGAAGTGCAAAGCACTTGGTTTGCAAGGGTGACCTTTCCCTGTCAAGTCATGGTGTGGAGAGGGTAAGAATGAGCCTTTCCAAGGCATAATATGGAGGAGAAAGATCCACCAATCTGTCTGATGCTAGAAAACTTGAAATAGTTGCAGGAGGGTCAGGAAATGGCTTAAAAGAGGCCTAAATTGTTAAATGGAGGGTTATGGCTGTGTACGGTCGAGTGAGGATGGAGACCTCTAGAATCTTTAAGGGATGGGCATAAGAATCAAGAATCCAAAGGAAAAATTTGGTGTTCTTCGGAGAACTTAGGAGAGCTAACCTATTTCCTCGGAGAAGAAGACCTAATTGGAAAGCCTAGAACTAGTGGACTAAAACCCTAGATGAGGGTTTGGTGAAAGTGATGGACAAAGGAAGCAAGGTGGAGTTTTTAGAACCAACTTGTGATGGTGTGAACCTATTGGAATCATCCCCACACCCCCGCAAAGAACAAATTGAGTTTTGAAATTAGGTTAGCCTTTAGGGAAGATTAAGGGCTAAGGGAAGAGTAGAAGCATTGTGCCAAGGTTGGCTTGGTAGGTTGGAATTGAGATGGTAGTGGGGTTGGCTAGGAAAACCAAGGGTACCTGAACATGAAGAAGGTCCTAAAGGTTAAGGTGGGTAAGACACCAAGGAGATCTTGCTAGCAAAGATCCAGAGCATGGAACAATGATTATTCCACCCAACCCTACCCTATCAATTTCTTTGTGCTTTATTTGTCGAAACTTGATCATTAAACTAAGTCAGTCGTAACATTGTCATCAGAAAACCACAAATGTAAACTGAGTCACAACTATTATATCTCAAACCGCATGTGTCTTTATGAGTGGAAATTGTCATGTTTAAAACCACAAGTGTTTTTTCGAGCCACAACTATTAAATGAAAACCCGCATGTGTCTATAAACAAGTTTAGTTTCATAGAGTGTACATTCTAAGTCGCATATAATTCCTGAGTTGCATATGTTTCATGAGTTGCATATGTCATAGAATAAACCACATCTGTCAGGAAATTTCACATCTGTCTGTCAACACTTGAGACCTGGTTTGGTCAAGTTAACCACATCTGAAATGCAAACTGCAATTGATTGTCAACAAAATAAAAAAATAAAAAAACTCCAAACTCAGTCGGAAAACAAAACTTTATTTTTCACTTCTTTTTCTTACGATTAACCTTGGACATAAACTAATAAAAATTCTCAAAACCCTTGCATTATTAGGCATCATTTACATGTTAGTCATAGTCATCATAAGTTGCAAACATTCAGACACCTGATAGGAAGTTTCATATCGTAGAATAGAACAACTTTCCGCATCATTGGATACGTTCATGCTCCGATTTGTCATTATCATTGAACCTAGTCACTATTATCCTATTAGTGAATCTCTCCAACTCAACAGTCTAGTTTGGGAATTTCACCTTGCCAGTTGCCTTTGTCCTACAATTAGGTTCCTTGGTAAAGTTAGATCATTGCTTGGATTTATTCCATAGGTGGTAGGTTATACCCATCTTAGAATCATTTACCATCATAATCTACTCAAAATTTTTGAATATTGTCCATCCTAGCATACATCATCCTATTATACGTCATTTTAGAAATCCTTAAATTTTAGTGACATCCTTTATATTCAAAAAATCCCCAAAAAAATAGAAATGGGACATATCAGTTTTGAGACATAGTTTGCATTACCTCATTTTGAGCAACTTTTCATGGTTGAAACAAGGTCTAAGAAGAAACACAAATAAATTTTGGACCCTAACAAATTTTTCAATCCTTTTAGAAACCAACCATCAAGGAAAGAGAGACCACACAAAAAATTTCTTGAAAAACACATCACTAAAGACACACATGGACAAATTTATGTTGAAGACATAGATGCCACTGTACAATATCCCGAGTTTGCATCCTTTATAGATGAGTGTTTGGAAAATGATCCCAAACAATATCTAGAAAATTTTCTAGTAGAAGGTGCCACACTACCACCGGGATTTGATATTCATACTTTGAAAACACCATCCACTCAACCAACATAAACCATAATGTCACATGTATATGTTCCTCAAATTACTATAACAATACCAACTGGCATACATACTCAGACATCGTCAATTGAAAACACAACCCCTTTCAACATAACGCAAGGTTTACAATTTACTACAGGAGAAACTTCATCGAACGCCTTTGGCAAAAACATTACTGGTAAGAGATCCAAAGTTGGCATGAATATTCCTATACAAATCAAAACATTCTAATAGGAAATATTCCTATACAAAATCAGAACATTTAGACAAGAAATATTCCTATACTAAATCAAAACATTCTGACAGGATATATCCCTACACAGAATCAAAACATTCAAATAGGATATATACCCTCGCCAAATAAGATTCCATCATAGAACATAACATTTCAGAACACCTACATTGATCCTAACAACTCAAACAACATGTCCTTGACACAAGTAGATGTTCTCCAAAATAAAATTAAAATGCTTCAACAATAGATGGAAAACATTTCTATGTCAGGCAAACAAACTATCCCAGCACAAGATTTATGTCCATGTCATTTTGACAAAGCACTATACATGACACCCTTCCAACACAGATACATTATACCAAATATGCATAAGTATAATGGGAGGAGGAATCCTTTAGAGCACATTAGAGAATTCTCTACAACATGCATGGACATATCATATGACCCCACATACTTGATGAGACTATTTATGCGAACCCTTGTCGGGATAGCACTGGAATGGCTCTCTAAACTACCATACGGCATATGATCATGGGGTGAATTAGCTAAGAAGTTTGTCAAACACTTTTCCTTCAACATAGAAAATGAAATAACAATAGCTACCTTGTGTCGCACTATGCAAGAAGAAGGTAAAACTTTCACCACTTTCTTCTAGAGATGGAGAAGTTTATCTAGTAGATGCCCAGTTGAGATACTGAAAAAATAGAAAGTCACGAGATTCCTTGAAACTCTTCATCAAAAATTGAGAAGTGACTTAATAGTACATTGTTGTACTCAATTCCTAGACTTGGTACAAAAGGGCATTATCCTTGAAAAATGAATTATTTACAAAGGAGAAATTAAAGCACCCAACAAAAATTGAGTTGTTCAACAACAAAACACTTCCAACAATAGAAACAAGTTCTGGTCTAGAAACAAAAATGTTACAAATGATGGTATTGTTTATGCTAAGACCCTACATGCGAGACCTGTCATCACACTTAGAGGTTATGAACCCAATCAAGACATGACGAGTAATCCAGATCAAATAAAAAATTTGGTCCAAAATTCACAACAACAATGACCACATAGGAGATTTCCTAAACATGAGTTTACACCCTTAGGGCAACCAATTGAGGTAGTTTTCAAAGAGTTGATTACACATAATCTCCTAAAACCTCTGGAACCAAAATAGTATGATCGTGGATAGTTTAAACCTTCATGGTGGGATGATAACGCGTATTGTGAATACCATCAAACAAAGGGACATAACCTACAACAATGTCGACAACTAAAAAACATCATACAAGAATTTGTTGAAGATGGAACTATAGAGGTCAATGGGAAAAAACATACCAAGAACAATGATCACAAGGTCTTCATAGATCCACTACATGACCATGGGAAAGGAAAGGCCTCCAGTTCAAGATCTAAGAAAAATACCTCAGCCAATTATAATAGTGCTAAGTATGATTATAAACTAGGTACGATCATAAATCACCTCTGAGCTACAAATGAAAATATCCATACCATCACCATTAAGAAGCATCCTGAATGTGCTGTAAATACACACAGAACTAGGATAACTCTTCTAGGTCCTTCTTTTGAGCCACCTACATAGTCTTCTAAGTCTAAGTATAATTTTCTTGATCAACTAAGCAAGACCCCAACAAAGATATCCATCTTGGAACTGTTGACTTTATCACCAAATCATCGAGCCATTCTCGAAAAAGCCTTACAAAGAACAACTATCCCTACCAACCTAGATGTCAATCATTTTGAAGAAATGGTAGAATACTTAACCAATTCCCATCATGCCACATTTTCTCAACATGATTATTCAATTGAGAAGACCGATCATAATGACCCATTACACCTTGAAGTCCTAGTCCATCAAACCAAAGTCAGACGAGTCTTGATAGATGAAGGAGTAGGTTTGAACCTTTGTACCCTAAAATTGGTTAAGGCATTAGGATTATAAGAAGAATGTGTGGAAACCTCTAAGAGTATAGTCTTGGATCCCACCCTTCCATACAACCTATTGTTAGGTAGACCTTGGATACATGCAATGAAAGTAGTACCTTCCACATATCACTAGTGTCTTAAATTCTCGTATAATGAGAGCGAGATAACAATTGATGGTGATCCAAATCCTTTTCAATATTGCACAAGCCTATGAGAAATTCCACAATGACAGGTGCTAGTAAATCAAGAAGCTTCTTCATCTACTTTATCCCTATTCATTGATCCATCAACTCTTACCAAGTCCATTTCATCACAATCACCATCATCCACTCCTAAGGTCGATATCCAAGATAAGGGATGTGGAGAATATCAGATAAAGGCATCCTATTGTGTCAATCAGCTGGTTCCACCTAAGACATATGGTTTACCTACAATAGATAGGAGATTATTAGTAGTCACATTTCATGTTCCTCCTACAATGAAATTGAAAAAATGGGGAGAATTAAGTGAAGAAGTTGTGGACCAAGATGATATTACCTCTTGGTTGTACTAGGAAGACAAGGAATACCCCTCACCATCTATTCAAATAGCTAAGGATCAATATGGAAAAGGCTTTATGATAATGCAAAGAAAAGGATATGATGAACATAGTGGTTTAGGACTACATCATAATGGAAGGAATGAACCAATTATCATCTCACCCCGACCAAAGGGCCTAGGGCTAGGGTTTCAACCTCTTAGAATTGGATTTTCTAGTACTTCATCACCATTTAAAGAGAAATTAAGAGCTTATGAAGACATCGAGATATCTTACGAACCACTTGACCCAGTTTATGATGAATCCCCTAACTCAAGAGACTATGAATGGGATTCCCTTTCCTCTACCAACACCATGAACCTGGATAAGTTATTTGGGGAACTTCACAGAATGATAAATCCCATACCAAATCCATCTAGTCCCCATCACAAAAAGCCCTTGTCCAAAGAAGAATGTCTTAAGAATTATTATTGGGAAACCCTTGATCGTGCATCTTGGGCACCTGAAAAACCATATTTTGATGACTTAGCCCTTATGGTATTCACACATCAAATTTTACCTACCCATAGGAAAAAGAACAAGAATGAGTTAGTCCAAAACTTCTATGACCATGTTAACCACTCGATATTCACCTTTTCAACCTCCACATTCGATAACTCCGATGATGACATGCCCCTCATATATGCCCAACTTATCGACTAAAATCAACAAGGTACACCCATCTTAGACATATTTGAGAATGATGAAGCAATAGCTGAGTTCATGGGACTTCAAGAAGGCATACCAAGAGGGGATCATAAATCTAGCTTTACCATAGACTTGGATGACAAAGTATATTTTGGGGAGTCTATTTACACCTCTAGTCACAAAAATGAAAATGAGCAAAATGATGAGTCCCTAGGTGAAAACCGAAAGGTGCCTTTGGACAAAGACATAGTAAAAATAAAGGATGTATCCAAGGGAGAAAAACTCTTTGAGGCACCCAAGGATGGAGGTTTGAATATTCTCCCTATTTCTCAAGAAAAGTCACCGATGTTAGGAGAGGAGTCTGTTGAATTCAACATAAACACAGAAGAAAACCCTTGAGTAATATACTTTGCAGCCTCTTTGGTAGAGACAAAACAACAATAGTTTAAGGACTTCTTCACAAAGAGACAAATAAATTTTTCATGGTCATATGCTGACATAACTGGGCTAGATCCAAACCTTATATTGCATCATCTACCATTATAGCTAGGTATTAATCCCGTCAAATAGAAGTTAAGGAAAATGCATCCACGAATTGCTCTACTGGTCAAAGCATAACTTAAGAAACTATTGGATGTTGGATTCATAAGATCCATAGACTATGCAGACTAGATTTCAAATCTTGTGTTAGTGACTAAACCAATTGGGGGCATCCGCATTTGTACAGACTTTAGAGATATCAACAAGGCGTGTCCTAAGAATGACTTCCCTTTGCCGAACATTGACATGATAGTCGACCTTACAATAGGATACGAGATGCTATCCCTGATGGATGGTTTCTTCGGGTATAACCAAATAAAAATCGTAGCTGAAGACCAACACAAGATAGCTTTCACGTGTTTGTGGGGAACATACTATTGGAATGTTATACCTTTTGGCCTAAAAAATGCAGGAGCTACGTATCAACATGCAATGATGACTATTTTTCATTAATTTGTACATACTCTCTTGGAAGGCTATGTCGACGACATAATAGCTAAACCAATAACAAGGGAAAATCATTTGAAAGTTCTAGACAAGATATTCCAAAGGCTAGAGAATTACAAAGTCAGACTAAATCCAAAGAAATGTGTCTTTGGAATGAAATCAGGGAAACTTCTAGGATATATCATTTCTAGAAGAGGCATTGAAGTAGACCCTACAAAGGTAAAATCTATCATAGAAATGCCTCCTCTAGAAGTGCCTCCTCCAATTAGTATTGGTCAACTAGGAACACTGTAGGGAAGATTATAGTCTATCAAGTGCTTCATAGTACAACTAGCAAGCAAAATACATCCATTTCAACATTTTCTCAAGAAAGGAGTACCATTTATGTGGACACCTAAATGTCAAGAATCTTTCCAATAGATCAATGATTATCTACTTGCTCCACCTATGTTAATGCCATCTACAGATGGCAGACCTTTGATACTATACATTTCAGCAACTCAGTCAGCATTAGGAGCCCTTCTCGCAAAAAATGATGATCAAGGTCATGAAAGGATAGTGTTCTACATCAGTCGTACTTTGGTGGGATATGAATTAAATTACAGTAACATAGAATGTGCCTATCTTGCAATAGTCTTTTCTACTCAAAAAATTTAGCGCTATATGTTAAACCGCCAAACCATGTTGGTCGCAAAGATTGATCCTCTCAAATATCTCCTAAGTAAAGAAGTATTAACATGTCGATTGGATAAATGGGTGATGATACTTAGTGAATATGACATCCAATATGTGGAGAGGAAATATATAAAAGGAAAAGTAATTGTAGATCAATTAGCAGATGCAACCATGAAGGAAAACCATCCTTTAGTGGTAGATTTTCTTGACACATTTATCTTCAAAGTTGACACTAGAACCAAATGGAAATTATACTTTGATGGGTCACATACTAATCATGATTCAGGAGCAGGAATACTATTTGTTATACCTCAAGATGATAATATTCCTAAATCATTCTGGATTTATTTCCCTTGCACCAACAACATAGCGGAATATGATGCCTTAGTGACAGGACTAAGAATGACAGCCCAATGGAAGATTAAGAGTCTACATGTTTATGGGGATTCTTAGCTACTAGTCCGGAAAGTAAATAATGATTATGAAACTAAAGATGAGAAACTTTCCCCCTACAAGCACATGGCCAATAGTTTCAAATAGTACTTTGATGACATCACCTTTCAAAAAATACCATGCATTCATAATAGGGCAGCAAATGCTATGGCAATTGTGGGTTCCTTATTTGATATTCCTAGCAATGTGCCTAAATTCAAGTTTTTGGTTGAAAAATTATTGGTCCCTGCCTATGATGTCCTTGATTCCGCGATGGTGTGTACGATTGTTGGTTCTAATTTACCTTGGTACAAAGATGTATACAACTATCTAAATTCCCAAATATTACCTCTAGACTTTTCAAACAACCAACTTAGAAGTTTTATCCATAAGTTTTCTAAATACACCATCATCGGAGATACCCTATATAGGCGTACCTTAGATAACACCTTAATGAGATGTCTTGATGTTGAAGAAGCAAAAACAACCTTGAGAGCAATACATGAGGGTATATGTGGATCCCATTCTAGCAGTCCTACTTTAGCCCATATGATTATGATATTAGGTTATTATTGGCCTACAATGGAAAATAACTCATATATCTTTGTAAAGAAATGTCGACAATGTCAAATACATGAAGATTTGATATGTGCACTAGCACAAGAGCTTCGTCCAATTACTTCACCATGGCCCTTTGCCCAATGGGGACTTGACCTCATAGGTAAGATACACCCTCCATCATCCAATGGCCATAAGTTCATCATAACCACTACCAAATACTTCACCAAATGGATTGAAGCTATTCCCATGACCTACATAACCGACACTCAAATATCCAAGTTTACCCTAAACTAGATAATTTTTCGGTATGGGGTACCTCAATCCATTATCATAGATAATGGTTGTCCATTCAAAAACCAAGAAGTACGCCATCTATGTGAAAAATTCCATATCAAACATAATTTTTCCACTCCATATTACCCACACTGTAACAACCAAGTTGAGGCATCTAATAAAACCATAATCAAAATCCTAGAAAAGACTGTCAATGACGCTAGTCATGACTGACATTTACAACTTAATCTTGCCTTATGGGTTGACCACACAAGCATCCGTACTCCCACCGACGACACTCCATACTCCCTAGTATTCGGATATGAAGCTATCGTACCTATTGAGGTTGACATTCCTTCCTTGAGGGTATCCTTGAAAGGTCATATTGACGATGAAGAGTACCATGTATCCAGAGTGCATGAGTTAGAATTACTAGATGAACGAAGATAGCAGGAACTAGATCATTTGCAAGCATATCAAAATCATCTTTTTCATAGCTATAATAGGAAATTTATAAATCAACACTTTGACATTGGTGACTTGGTCTTAATGGAGGACCCCAAGAATCAAACTAAATGAGAAAAACCAGCTAAGTTTGAACCTAACCTATTAGGGC